>VXBU01015042.1:242015-351472 GCA_013400315.1 Bombycilla garrulus | reverse complement strand
AAAAAAAAAAAAAAAGTCTGATAGCCATAAGAACATCCTGAAATCCTCAAAACAGAGACAGAAAATGAGTGCACATCAAGATGGCATGAGGAGCAGTGACACTGAAGTACCTGAGTGGGCTGAATGAAAGTGCATGGCAGGATGCTGACCAGAAGAGAGGTGATGTTGAGTTTAGTCTTAGGATATTGTTCAAGCACAGTGTTTAACTGCTCCTACTGCTTTGATAAAAATACTTAGTAAATACAGGAAACTTCTTCAGCAGTTAGGGTACATTACAAGATTTTCTTTCTTTCTTTCTTTTTCTTTCTTTCTTTCTTACTTTCTTTCTTTCTTTCTCTCACTTCTCTCTCTCTTTCTCTGTCAGTGAAAAATGTCTTGACCATACTAAGTGGTTATGTCTGGGAATCTGGATATGATGGGGGACACACAATCATTTTCCCTTTCCCCAGATTTGCTATGTAATCCTGCAGTGGACTTGGCATTGCAATCATTAGTAGAGGACCCTGTGAAGAGCCTAAAAACTACCAAATGAAGTAGTACTGTCAACTGAAAAATCCATTTCTCTTCCCATTTTTTGTTAACACAGTAGCAGTGTACTTACTGACTACAAAATATATCCCCCATTCTTTCGTTTCATCATATGAAAATCTTGGCACTCATCCCCTGCAACATGAAAACAAATGCCTGTAGACATGCCTGGTATATAACAAGTGCCTGTCATGCTGTGATGTGAGCTGAGTTGATTTGAAGGCAAACACCTTGACAGACAGGCCATCAGAGCAGACATAAAAATAACAGAGAGATAAATGAGTAACACTGATATACAGCATATCCCTGTTGTTTCTAATGTGCTTGGCAAGCTCTTTATTCCATATAAATAAAAAAAAGACAGGAATTGTGCCTATTTTAGCAACAAACATCAGAAAAGACAGTATCATCACCCTAGCATATAAATCTCATGTGCTAAAGAGGGACAAGCTGTTTCTGCAAGCCTCACACTCTGAAAACAGACTTTTCCCCCAAGACCTTTCACAAATTCTTTCCTCCCTCTTCAGTAACAGCACCCACCATCAGGCAAGCTTTTGGCAGGTTACAGAGACCGGCACCCATTTCTGTCCATTTCTCTTCAAACCTCTGCAAATCATAATTTCCAAAATGTGCCTGGCACTAGTGGAAGCACAACTTGCAACTCTCAGCTTGCTGAGACCCAGAAAAAAGCAGCGAACCTCCGGCTGTGTGCAGTAGCAAATGCAGCAGCAAGACACGTCCAGCACGGTCCCTTCAAAGGGTGCCAATAACTCCAACCAGAACAGGACGTCAGGATAATGCAAAGAATACACATCTTGCCCCAGTTGTCCCTGCCATCAGTCACTGTGACCCCTCCTCCTAAGTAAATGAAATCAATCAGCAGGGATTTCTGTAAAATACATAAAACAGTCATCTTCCAGACTCTACCAGAAGATAAATGGTTCCAGACATTGGACTGCAGCCATTTTCCCACACATGCTACAGTGTTTTGTCATCCATATTGGGCCATAATAGTGAGTGGGTTTTACTTCTTGTTTTTTTTTGTTTTTTTTTTTTCCTCAGTCAGCAGCCAATGCTTCTGCTTCTAACTCGTATACTAAAACCACAGCAACAAGAGTAATTTTTCTGTACAATTTGTAATAGAACAGTTTCACTCCCAATCAGACAGTCTGGGGTCTTGTACAGAACTTTGACACTTTTCTGCTACAGATAATATCATTTTATCACTCCCAGCTGGAGCTCCACAAACCTTTCTGGATTAAAGCATATCACCCTAAATATAAACCACCGAAGTGAAATGAGCATGAAATTATGAGCAATGCAAACCTTATCTGAGAACCCGCTAACAAGAAACTGCTTGCTTGCAATATCTCATACCAACTTTTGTGCTAATTTCAAAGAAGGATACAAGTATATGACAAAAGATGCATCACAGTGTGAGTTTTCAATTAATTTTAACGTATTTTCAAGCAAGTCCTTAATAATCTGCTAACATAAAATGCACTTTGGAAAGAACCATGGGGCTTTTTCATTATTAAGAAATGTGCAACCAAATTCTATCCTTAATTAAATCAGGAGTAATTTTATTAACTACAGTAGACTTAAACCTGACTTACATCAGTGTAACTGAGGGTAGGATTTAGCCCCGGGGTGTTTATACACTGTAGTTCCAGTTAGTTTAGATCTATTTGGGTGGGAACTCCTTTCCCCTTTCCAGAAAAAATATTCTTGCCTACCCTTTTTCACCTAGCAGCTGGGGCCAAAACAGCCTTCTCTTCTAAGATATTTTTCTGAAAGGTTACGAACAAATCTTATCCTTGACAGGAGGTGACCTTATTAAACAAAAAACACCCTCTGAAGTAAGGGACACCAGCAGTTTTAAAGTTTGTTTACAAGTTTTTAAACGAGCCACCTCAAACAGATAAGCTTATTTACATCTTAAAAATAAATAAAAACTTAAAGTAAAAGCTATTAAATTCAGGAGCTACTTATGTCTGTTTTCAAAGCTGAAAAGCCCTTTCAAACAGTATTAACTGCTCTATTAAACATCCCTGATCCAGTATAGAAACTTACTGTCCACAGAAATCCTTGGGCTCCACTGCACCTCTGAACCAAAATCACTTTCTTCTCTACTTCATTTTCTGCTCTCTCGAAATCAGATTCCCAGTTCCTGACAGATGGCTCCTCTGTCACCGAGCTCTGCTTCCGCCTCCTTATCGCTGCCAGCTAATACTTCCACGATGCTTAGCTGTTGTCCGCGGAGCTGTGCTCTACATCATTTCTACTCTGATCAATGCTCCGCTTGGTTTTAGGTTGGTTTCTAGTCCCGCCTCCTGCTCTTGAAGAAACGAAAACTCACAGCTGGATTTTCTATAAATCATCCCCTTCAAGAGTGGCTGAGCAAGTATGGCAAATGCTACAGCTAGGACCTGCTGCTCTATTTGAAACTTCAAAAACAATTCCTCATCTTAATGAAGCACACATGAAAGTTAATCATGTACTAAAATCACTAATACTGAAAAAGAGTGGCCAGATAATTGTGACCTTCAGGGCTTAGATGGTGATTAATGTAATACAAAACTCCTCTCTGTTCTGGGGATGGGGGGGGGGGATATGGTAAAACCTACTGCCTCGGTGAACTGCTTTATATAGTGCTGTGCTTTGAACAGGAGCTTGTCATTCTTACAAAGCTAAATTTACATTTGCAATACAGAGCTTTCTGATAGACTAGCCCAGTATACCTACTGTTTAGGCTAGCAGCCCCAAGCTTGAAAGAGACTTACTTTACCATCACAGCAGCTCTTCTGAAGTGTGGGCAGGAAATACTTTTATTTTCTCCACAGCACTAAGTGCACTACGCAGCGCTGAGCTCATTACCATGTTTAACAAAGTGTGGTGTATAAAAGCAAGGTGTTACCATAAAACCAGCACTACGAACTTTGTTCCCATGAAAACAGCAAAACAGAGCCGAGTTTCTGTAAACTGTTAATTGTTCTAATCCTCCACCCTCCAGATCTTCTTCAGAAACTGTGCTGTGGAAATGAAAAATGACTGGGCAGATCTGGATACAGTCTGAACGGGCTGTGAAATCCTGGTGTTTTCTCTGGGGCTTTTCTATGGTGAGAGCTGCATCCTAGCTAAAGTGTTGCCAGGGCTAAAACCAACTCCTTCCTTACTAACAGCTGCCTGTGTCCTGGCAGCCCATGAGTTCTCCAGACTGCTGCCCACACTGAAGAGCAGCTGAGCTGCTGCTGTAGTCTTGATGAAGAGCTCCTCATGTTTCCAACTGGGGAAGTGTGCAAGAGCAGCATGTGCCAACAGCAGCTCTTCCCCAAGAGTGCTGCTCAACTCCCAGCAAGCTGGGACCCATGGGCTTCTCCTGCCAGCTGCTGGACTGGACTATTGCATCACTAGTCTTCTATGAGTGGATCTCATCCATTTTTGCATCTTGTCCACCCTACCCTACCGTGTTCCAAAAGCACAGTGGAAAAACACCAAATAAAGCACTTTTGTCTATTTATTCCGACTCTCTAACCGCTTCATTGCATGCCCCACAATTCTCCCAAGGTCAGTTTTTCCACATGATAGATGACTTTGTGGGCTTCTGTCAGATCAAATTTGACTGTCTGTTTTCCCTAAGCTGAAGAATCTCCTCTGTTTCATTCTGGGGCTGCTCAGCCTTTCTGCTCATCCCCAAAGGTACTGCTGCTCCCATAAGAACTGCAGGTCACCTTTAGTTCACCTGACAGAAGCTGACGTTACAGCACCTGGGCTCAAGCCTTGCTCCCAGTCCATGACTGATATTGTTGAAAATATTCTCACTTTCTTTGCTTTCAGTTCTGCAAACAGTAAGTGAGGACAGTCAGCTGTCACCTTGTGATGTCCACCAGCCTGGCATGAGTGACCTGCATGCAAGAATTTCAGAAGAACCACACCAGACTAATTTCTAAATGGTTAGTAGCCTGGCAGCCCAGGAGAAAGCGGTATGGATTAAGTAGCCAGGAACGCTCTGAGCCAAAGACAACACCACTCTGGTGTAGCTACTACTCCCTTAACCAGCAGCCATAAGACACAGGTCCTGGGCCCCTGTCCAAGCTGTGACTCAGATCTGAAGTGCTGCAGTGACAGTGCTCTCCTGTGGATGCACCTGGTTGATCAGTGCCAGTAATTTGATGATGGAGAGTGAAATGAGCGTGGGCAGAGCATTATCCCTGCACCCAATCCAAATATGTAATGGCAAATATAGCAAATCTGCTTTCCAGGTGCTGTGGTACATACAGTACTTATCAGCTGTCAAAAAAACCCCCACATAACCGATTCAAATTACTTGTTTGACCTTTAAAGTGTACTTCAAAATCCATAAATGAGACCCATCAGTAGTACATATCCACTTGAATAATAACAGAATTTTGAATCTCTAGCAAAGGTTTCCAAAGAGATTAAATACTCAATACCGCGGTGTGACAGGTACAATATGGATGGAGATCTTCCAAGGACTTTTATAAAGCGTTTTGTTAAATGTCTGGAGTAATGTTTATGGTACAGAGGGCAATATTTGCTCTTTCTCTGCCATGAAATTGCTGACCATTGCCTGAACAACAAGAAAAGAAGTTTGCTGTGGGTGGATATATGTATATTTATTCTACATCATCCTCCATGTGCTTTAGCTCCAGAAAGTGCACTGAGTTCTTTGGGGATGAAAGGGAAGATCTGCTGCTACCACTAGTGAGTGTTCAGTTCCCAGGCTCAAACTAGACTAAATCCCCAATAAGGCAGCAGAATGTGGTAGAAGAGATGATGGTTTATCAGGACTCTTTCCTCTCTGCAAATCTTTTACTGGGCCACACTACCTGCTAATTGTGAACACAGCCCTACAGCAGCCCAGTATGGCTGAACCCAAGGCCATGGGACAAGCTCAGTTCCCAGGAAACAATCCCCTGCATTGCTGGTCCTTGTTTTGGACCGCTTCTACCAACTTCTTCCTCAGCAGCGTGAACATGAGTCTGTCTGTGTTCCTTGGCTGTGGGATCCCTCACTCTCCCTTGTTTGATAGCACAGATGTTGTTCCAGGGATGAAGGACAGCAGGATAGTTCCTCCTGTCACTGTTGTGCAGCCCTCACTTCTCCCTCACTTCCCCCTCATCCGGAGATGTTGTGAGATTTGCTGAGACTCTTTGGCACACCAAGCTCACAAGTGGTTTCAGCTCCGCATAACTGCACTGGGAATGGGAAGGAATAAATGACTTGCCTTTTTCCCCCCAGTGACTTGTAACTAGAAGAGCCCAGACTTCTCCATGCAACCAGGACAGCTGTGCTGTTTTGGCCCTGAACTGTTTTTGGGTAATTGTATATATTTAATATGTCAAGCCTTCTACCACGAGGCTGTCTGGGGAAAACTTTTAACAGTTTAAAGGCACTCTGACTGTAGTGTATTTGCCTATAATATGGTAATTAGAACTTTTAAAACCTTGCTTTTTGCATCTTAAAACTCTAAAGTACTCAATAACATTATTTCTTCTTACTGTCAGATTTTGCTTTGCTAAGATAGAATGCATGAGAGACTAGACAGATGTGGAAAAGCCTTGAGTTCTTTGAGAAGAAACAACAGGTATGAGGACACTGATGGAAAGGTGACCAAGGTGAAGATGCTTATCCATGTGTCTGCCTACAGATCCTCTGCACCACGGCTCTGCAGCCTTCCTTCTCTGGTAGTCTGGACATCCATTTTCAGCTGAAACTTCTCCATAGCTGAGCTACACTTGGGCATTCCAGCTCAAGTTTGCCTCATTAGTTTTGACCATCCAGTTGAAGGCAACAAGACCAGCCAGGAGACCTTTGGATCCTGGAGACTACAGCACAGCACAGCCCTGTTTCAGTCTCCTTTGATAAAACAAGCCATTTCCCCTCTGACAGCTTTTCTGAATCCCCTGATGCCAGCTGAATGGGAGCTGGATCATGGGGGACTAGAACTGAGTGCAGCATTGCAGATGTGCCCCCCTGTGCCACGTACTCACCTCTGCCATGGGAATACACTGCCAGACAGAGCCGCTGGCCAGCCTGCACTGCCAGCCCACATTTCGGGAGTGACTTGCAATTATTCTCCAGCCTGCAAATGCACTCAAGCCTTTGATCTCCTCTGTTTCTCCCAACTGCCAGCCTCCCAGATTCTGCCAGTATTTCCTGCTGCTGTTCCCTAATCACACTACCACTCCACTGATAACCACGGTACAACTTCAAACTGAGCTGCCTGCAGAGGAAGGGCACATGGAGCCAGTGCCCCACTGCATGGCCCCTTCCTTTCATCCCACTTTCCTATTGCATGTCCTCTGTTAATCGTGGCAGATTCTAGAGGAGAACTTGAGACAAAGGTTTTACTTTGTGCTACCAGGAATGGATGAACCCTGTTTTCAGGTTTTCCCTAGAAACATACTCATATTTTCTCCTAAAGATGATGGAATTTGATAAGTTATAGAGATAAGGGAACATAAAGTGCTGCATCACTTTCAGCAAGAAGAGGGAAAGGAAAAATAATACTGGGTTATTACTGTTTGAAACTCTGTATCAAAATGGCTATTTCGAGGCAAAATCAAAATAAAAAAGCAAATTGAAAATTTTCTATCTAAAGCAGAAAACTGTAATAATAACATGTTGAGTAGGGGATTTTCTCCTGGACATCTTTCATGCAGTAGATGCTCTTACATCTAACTGCCATTTCTCAAAGAGATCCTGAACTATTTGTCATTCATTTAGTACTGTGGTTGTTATGTAGGGTAGGACAGTTGTGCTATCTCCCTCTGATGAGAAAACCATACACTTTTTTGCATTTTAATATCAAACACATTATTCAAAAATCAAAATATGCATTACCTAAATTACTTTTCAGAAAAACCTCTCATTTATACTTGGTCCTCATTTATTCTTTCTTCTGCTGGAAAATCTCTGGAGTTAACATGGCACATCTCTGTGTCACATGTGTTCCCTTTAATAGCCAACATAAATGTTTTTCAGCTCTGGACTCTACAGCTTGAGTCTCACTTATGAAAGCCAAGCAGCGCCTCTCTGCTTTACTCATCACGCGACCGAAGGTCTGCCGATCTCCGGCTTGCCTACGGGCAAAGCAGGGGCTCCCAGAGCCCAGCCCAACACAGTTCCCTGTGGCTTGATTGAACTGATCAGCTGATAAATTCCATCCTGATTCCAAACACTCTTCAGCAAGCTCTGTTTCCCAATATTCTTCCCTTCCCACAGATCAGCAGTGCCATGCTCGATTCAATGGCACCTCCCCCTCGCCTCTGTGCTCCTGCAGGCTGGGCCTGGGACAGGATGGCTCCTGCTAAGGGGACACCGAGTGACAAGGCATCTCAAAGGCCCTGAAAATGTCACTTTCCATGCCTCAATGACAGCAAGCCCTGTTTAACATGAGGTTCACTTTGTGGGTGACAGAGGCACAGTATTTCATTAGCATGTTAAAATGCTTCAAAGAGTTCAGAAATAAAAATTCTTAGAATTGCTGCATGAGTAAAAATTTTAAGAAGTTTATATTAAAATATGAATCACTGGCTTGCTTCAAGGAAGGAAAAAATTCTTGTTTTCAGCAGAAAGTTAATTGGGTGTCTGCAAAATCAGTAATTAAAAACACCATTAGTAGACAATAATCATCTGCAGTGCTAGTTTCCTACTGTACATAAAAGGCTTTAAAAAGACAGATTATGAGAGAAAAGTTCAGCATCAGCATCTGCCTCAAGACCCAATGCACCCGGGGGCTGGCCCAGCATCCCTTGAGCAGGGAAATGAGGGCTAGAAAAGGTATTTTGGTTGCTGTGAATGAAAGTTGGATTTCTGAAGCTATACGCCTGCACCATTTAAAATTAACTTGTTCACAGACAACCCTGAAATGTCATCCTGAGGGACAGCACCACCATCACTATCATCCCCTATGCACATGTCAGAGAGAAGTGCCACCAGCCTAGGCAGAAAATGCAGCCACTCTGCTGTCTAACAACACCAGGCTGGAAGCAAAGCCCATGGTTTCCAAATTAAACAGCAGGAGTAATTTCTGCCAACAGGATGCAATTACTCCTCTTGTAAAAGAGCTGTGGAACACTTAATGGTTTTGAGCACTAATACATATGGAAACAGAGTGTTCCACAAATACCCAGCCAAGTGCTAGAGCACCACTGGCTTGGGAAGCAGTAAAAGGCCGAGAACATATCCTGTACTGCCTAAGACTTCAAGGGCCTCCTTCCAAATGCTGCTGCTCTAGTGGGACTGCTGAGGTTTCTGTAACAGGTATGGTCACTGCCCAGGGTGAAATTTCTTGTCTCTCACAGCAGCTGTAGTTAAGGCAGATGACTGCGTCACAGCACTAACTATAGATTTATCACCATCATATCTCAATGCCAAGTCTGTGACTAGTTCAGGTAATTTATCTGACTAGACTGTTATCTTCCCAAACATCTCTTTACGAGCAAGCAGGATCTGAGACTATGTCAAATATAACAAGGCAAATCCATAGGATATATGGAATCTCAAAGTTGATGTGCCACTGATACTAATTTTCTTAAGGCCTGACTAAAATACATTTCCAGACCAGAAATAAATAAAAGCCTCTAAATGCAGACATTTTAAAATTATGGCCAGAACATTACCAGCATCTGAAAGCCCCTTCATAGAAAGTGCATTTGTTGAGTGAAGGATGTCAGGCCTTAAAATACCCTATGGCAACTCAGCTCTTACATTTACATTCTTAGCCATATTTAGGAAAACAGACAAGCAGAGTTCTCCACAAAGCAGCTCTCCTGGTACAAGTTTTTCACTACCTTTCCTACTGCAGACTGGAGCTTGGGAGGAAACAAGTGTCCCACCACCTCCTCTTTCCCTTCCACTGAAAACATGAAGTTTTCAAAACACATCCATATATGTAAGACCTCCTGCAACAAAACCAGCTCCACTCACACCTCTCACAGAGTATCATGCATTTCCCAGAGATTTTAAGGTGGGATTTGTTAAAATTAAGAACAGTACTTCTTATCACAGGAGAAAATTGTCCCTAACCAAGAAGAAAAGACAAAGTTTTTCTGCACAGCACTGCCTCAAACATCAGCAGAAAAAAATGCTTACATGATGACAACTCATCTGAGGAACTGCTCTGGAGCTTAACAGGCTGTAATCAATACATCAGAGGTTTATTTTGAACAAGCACTTAGGGGAATGGGCATGAATTCTCCATGTTAGTGATGCCCCTCAGTGTGTGATTCTCTCATCCTCACACTGACTGAAGAGAAAGCAAATGAGTGTGGTTGGTGACTATTTCACGATATAAAATTTATTTTTTAACCATGCAAAGATTCTTTTTGAGCAAAATTCAGCATTATGGAGGTGTGAAACATTGTCTTCCCAACCTTTCAGAAATCCAAAAAATCTCACATTTGGTTCTTTAGTCAGTTATGCTATTAACAAATTAATTTTCTTTCAAAACACATGCACAAAAAACTCTGCTAATCATATTTCTATTACCATCATCCTTCAGATCTTTTAGCATGATTTACAGAGGGGGAAAAAATGAAAGAAAAACAAAAACTGGCAGTACATTATGCAGCTTTGGGCAAAGAAGATGATGGATTCCCCCAAAGTAATTTCCTGCTAAGTGAGATTTGATATGAGGATCTTGATTATGAATGTCAGTGCTGGAAAGGTACCCAGACACATGAGACTATCATTTACAACCAGTGCAGCCAAGGCAGAGGCCACCACTGGGTTTTAAAAATGAAGAATATTAATACAAGGGAACAGAAAGAACGGATTTTTCAGAAGAGTCAGAGACAGCAACATTTGATTTAACTTACAATACTCTGCTACCGCCTAAAATGGTCCCAATTAGACGTATTTCTGCATACCACACTTGGTGAATGATGCCACACTTGGTCTTGTCCTCCTCTAACTCTCTTGGCAAAAGCAACAAAGACTTCCTAGCACTAAAGGGCCACTCTGCGGTTTTGTTTTCAAAAATCACTTCTAGGAAAAATGAGAGGGTAAAAAAAAAACCTCTGTGAGATGCTCTGTATCCAAGGACAAAGCAGAATGGTTCCATGTGAGTCATTTTCAGTCTTTGCAGGCTTGGCATTTGTGGTATGAACGCAGAAAAGTCATTACCAGTAATTCTGTCATTTCAAGTGTTTGCAACACATGAGAAATAAGTGCTTTGAAAATGAAAATCCCATCCTAACCACTTAAGTAACACTTACAGATCAACTTCCTACAACTTCAATCTAAATCGGTTTCACTATATTGAAAAAATATTTTTGGATGCTCTAAGTAAACTAAGGCATTCAAGCAGTGACTTGTGAAAGAGGTTTTCAAACAAAAATGCTGCAAGAAACAAGACAACACATTTAAGGAGACAACACATTTCTATTTGTTTACTTGAAGGACTAGTGATTAGCTAGATGGATTAACCCAAAGTCAGCCTGCAGTCCAGCCATATCTTTTCTCCCATCTTTAATACAGTCAAGGAAAAGAAAAGAAAAGAAAAGAAAAGAAAAGAAAAGAAAAGAAAAGAAAAGAAAAGAAAAGAAAAGAAAAGAAAAGAAAAGAAAAGAAAAGAAAAGAAAAGAAAAGAAAAGAAAAGAAAAGAAAAGAAAAGAGAAAAGGTATCACTTTTCAGCCACCACAGCCAGGTATGTGCAGCCACTTTGCAGGGAAGTTTTAAGTGGTCTAAATTAATTCCTTTGCTCCTACTGACGTATGGAAACTGCTTCTCTGAACTCTGATGAAGAATCCATCTCTGAGCTTAATTTTTATTTGCTATATTTAATGACTGCTGTTCCAAACCAGTCTAAATAGGGAAGCTAAAAACAGAAAGAAAAAAATTACAAGATCTGGGTCTTTCAAGCACCAATTTAGGTTTATAAGCAACAAAGCAGGCAGTGTGCTGTGATGGTGTGCTGTGACGGTCTGGTTAGTGCCCGCAACCTGGAGTCTCTCCTCTCCCTTCCCAGCAGGACTATTTAACTGTGTCATGGAAAAGACACGTTTTAAAATTCTCCAGTAACCAAATTATCAAACAAAATTAAGGGTCAGGATTTCTATGGGCACATGTACAAATGTGACCCACAAGGGATTTCAAAGCAGCTTTTCCCATCCATGCAAACCTCCTCTGATGCCGTTATTTTTGGTGTCCTGTACTGCGTGAAGTTGTACAATTATAATCTTGCTGTTGGAAAACACGTTAAAGTTCCCCCTTGACACAGGCACACCTATTGACACAAACGCTGGAGGCACCGGTTGTGAAATCCGCGCACCTCCGTCCAATCAACCTGAAATCAGGCTCCGGAGCCGCCGAGGGCGTGGAGACGGCGCACACAGAGGGAATGTTTGCACGAGCCTTGTTTCCATAGGAAACCAGGGTAAACACATTCCCATTTACAAATAAAAAAGCAGTTTTCCATGGCGGTGCAGAGCCCTGCAGCTCTGGCCGGTGCCCACTAGAGGCCGTGAAGCCCTTACGCCTGCCCTGGCCCCGGCTGTCACAACCCAGAGGAGATGAGCAATGGGAAGCACCAAAAATGAGACATATTTTCTTCTGACATTAAAATCTTAACACTTCCTTAGTGCAGCGAGGCACCCCAGTCCTGGCAGGCCAGTGGGAGCAGCGGGACCTGCTGGGGGTAGCCAGCTCTGCTCACCAACAACTGGAAACCTGAGGAGGAGATGGATAAGGAGGATGATGAGAAAAATGAGAAGCTACAGCTGGCTGGAGGGGAGCTACTCCTCTGCGACAAGCCCAAAGTAAACAATGAGTGCCAAATTTAATGGGTCACTTTTAAAATTAATTGTGCTTTTTGAACATCACTCATTGGAACCTGGCAAGCTGCAGCAGTCAACAGAAAGGATGCCAAGCATGAGGAGGATTTAATGAGCAGCGTTTGCTGGAGAACTGCAGCAACAAACACATGTGCACAGAAAAACACCGTGGAGGCTGATTTGTGGGGAAGAAGTCTGAGGATGTTTCTCAGTACGCTGAGACCACATAGGGGTAGTATAACAAAAAGAAACAGTACTCAGTTTCTCCAGTTTAAATCCAAACGGGACTCTGCTGGTTATTCAGAGATTATATCCCACCCCTCTGTGAGGGACACAGGGAAACAGATGAAAATTAGGAGAGGAGACCTGCCCAGAGCTGTGCTCTAAGGGAGTACATCAAACCTGGACTTCCACAGGAGGCACAGGAACATGGCCCCTACAGAGCCTAAGGCTGGAAATCACATCTAAATGTCTTCTTGCAAGCTTGTGACAGTTACCTAGAAAACTACAAAGGGTCAATGTAGATCAGATTATTCTTCACAGCTATTGACTGCCCTGCTTTTTGCAGTGTTGAATTTCATCTGGCATTGTGCTGTGCATACACCTAGCTTAATTATGTCCCGTTTTAAGTTCCTTTATGTTCTGCCATCTGGATTAGTTAAATACTTTTGTGTCTTCTGCAACCTCTGTCATGTTACACACTTGTCCACAGATCATTAAACACTATAAATACCAAACAATTCCTAAAATGAAATTTCAGGGCAGCCCAATAAAAAACCAATGACCTTAGTAAAAATGTGTATTTATTTGTCTTGTACTGCTCTCAAGTACTTGGCAACCTTGTGGTGAAACATTCTATTAAGACTGGGGAATGTGAGTTTAAGTACCTTCTGGGTGATGGTCAGCTATCTCAAAAGCATTAAGGGATGATACAAAATGTGAGCACTTCTGCATCCTTGGATGGCCATTTTACAGGAAACTAGTGATCAGGTAGTTTGTGTTCAAGTGTACAACTCGGGCAGCTCAGTGTGGAAGAAGAGGATTTTGGCTTTTGTGTTCCATAAGGATACGGCAGCTGTTGGTAAGTACCTCAGTGCAGGAGACTGTTTGGGTAGATGCCCCTTGCCCTGGTGGGCTGAGGCTGGCAGCCCTCCGAGCACGGCGTGATGGGGATCCTCGGGCTGTGGCACTTGGCTTGTCCCGATGCAGCACGCAGGGATGCCACAGCAGAGTTCACGCTGTGACAGCAGCTCCAGAGTGGAGGACACCAACACACAGTTTGTGAAGGGTGCAGCACACCCTGCACACCAAACCAGTGTGCTGGGAGAAGTGTGCAAAGCACTCTCTGGGGCTTTTGCTGGGACTGGTCCTTTATCAAAGGTGGGTAAATGAATTTAAGACAGATCTGGCTGCATTCATGAAGACAATTTTTTTTTTTTTTTTTTTATGAAAACAGCCATCTGGTGGTTTGTTAGCAAAAGAAAAATGTGGGAAGTGGCATGAGTGTTTTTCCACTTTATGAAGGCAACTATGAGGGAGGGGGGGTGCCTGGAGCTGAGCTGTGGAAGCATATCCTGCCTCACACATCCAGCCCCAGCTCCACTGGGCAGCTTGCAGTCCCTCTGGCCAACACTCAAGGAAAAGCTGGGTCCTTATCACTAACGTGTTCCAGTTAAGCAGCCCTGAGAGCAACCCCAGGTGTTCATACAGTCACTAATCCCATTAGGGCTCTTCTAAAGCAAGTGTTGCTTTTCGTAGTGGTTATTTTTTTTTTCTTTTTTTCTAGTGTCACAGAATTTACTCTTAATGGGTTTGCAGTTATTAGGCAGTTAGAAAAGTTATTTGCACTTTGTGATTTGCCAGAAGTGTAGCAAGAGACAAGCACTGAGGTCCCTGTGAATCCCACAGCTGCTGTGACTTTTCCATGTGAGGAAGGAACAGTTGCCGGAGGCATTTCAGAGAAATGCAAGAACACAGGAACAGTTCATTAATACTGGAAGTGAATTTGCAATTACTGAGAGCAGATGGCCAGCTCACACAGTGAGTGAACCTTAAACCATCTAGACTTACAAGACTACTGCAAACATTGAAACACTACCAAATTCACACACACACACAAAAATTCTTATGTGCTCACAATCAGAAGTCAACTCAGATTTGGATCCTATATACAGTGGCTTAAGTCCAGATAAAGCTGTCAGTATTAAACTGAGTCAGTGGATTTACCACGGGGTTCATGCCCCTTCTTTTTACTTGCATAAAAAACCTCTCAGAGCAGTCCACGATCAGCAAAAATAACAAGAACCTTAATAAAATAACAGTATCAGCATCATTAATAGAGCTAAGAATCAAGCTAATCCTCCTTTGTGCCATTGCAACTCAGCTGTATCAGGGATGTGGTAGCGGTATTAATAAGAATGGAAATCAAAGCTGAAGTTAAAGGACTACGTTTTCCATTACTTTATAGTCCACTAACAAAAACCACCATACACACACTGCTTTAACAAACAGATCTGTGATGCACTCCAGAGCTGTTGAATTCTTTCCATACACATGCTGCTTGTAAAAGCTCTGAGAAGGAGCTTAAGAGAGATTTGTATCTTGAAAGCACTCCACAGTGCAGCTCATGGACAAATTAGAATTATGATTGCTATAGGCATGTAACAGTACATATGTGCAAAGGGAAGGACTTGCTCAGCACCACGTGCACTTATCCCTGCCAGCTCTTCATCTGGCTTGGTAAACAAGACTATAATTACTGAGGGGAAGTAGAAAGGCCATAAGCAAAGAACTCTGTTGCATGGTCCTTCCTGCACATGTCCAGGGAGTGAAATGCAATGGCTCCACCAGCTCTGAGAAGGCCATGCAGCCATCCTTCAAAATCTTTTTCCCTGTGACATAGAGTTTCAGCAGCTAGCTGTGTATCTCTGGACAGCAAACATGCTAAGGTTATCATGACCTGCAGTTTCCAGGTGTTTGCCAATGGGTGCACAAGAGCTCCAGAGCTGCGTGCATGTCAAGGCAGCCAGCAGGAGAGACTACACGTCCGATTTGTCAAAGCCTGGTACAAGGTAACTGCAATTGGACTGCACTCTGAAGATCAGCCAGAAGGCTGCAGCAGCAACAAAGGACATAGGCAAGGCATGGGACTTAAGAAAGAGTGATAACTGGATTTTCAGACAAGGAAGAGATGTTGGCTTGGTGGCACTTGCGATCAGTGCAAGGAATAGCAAAAGCTGAGAGACGGATCCTCCAGTCAAGATAACTGGTAAAAGGCATCCAAAGACTTCTCCTTGGTTTCCCTCACAGAGTTAAGGGTGTACGAACTTTTACTCACAAGCAAGATAGAATTTAAATTTTCAGGGAAGCACTTGTGGCAAAAAGCTCAGGTTTATTTCACACAATCAACTTAATCCTTCTCTTAAGCCAGAAATCTGCCTAGCAGGTTTGTTTAGAGATTGTGATATAATTCAGCAATTTCCTTGTCTGGCCTCATAAACAAAAATATGTCAATGCATGTGATGACTTATACTACCAAAAGGCTACTCCCATACCCGCACCGACAGAAAGCGTGAAGTGTAGCTACTTTCAGATTCCTTCCCTTTACATTTCCTTATCAAACACAAAAAGTGGAAAGCACAGAATACTTGAAGAGTTCTGCAGTGCCAGCTGTCACACTGTTAAGACATTGGTATGTTGATTCAATATCTCAGGACTGCTTTAAGGTTTTCCAGAACTTTAGGAAAATAAAGTTTACATCAGAAGTTATTTTACAGAAGGTAGTTTACATATGCATCTATTTAGTATGCTGAAATATAGTCTTAAAAACCTGTTGACTAAAAGAAAACTATTTCTAGCAATATCTTAACAAATCTGGTTATTTGAAACATTTTGTATTTCCCTGAAATTGTGTGATCCTAGAACTATTTTAAGCAGTCTATGCTATTGTATATGCCATAGCAATACCACTGAGCCTCTGGGTCCAATTCTGCATCCAGCTTTGGCCATTAAAAATTAAATTGAAATTCTTTTTCTTCAACAAATATTTATCCCATTGTAGACTGATTAAATATACGGTAGCACTTGTAAACTGTTGTGATGACACAACACTTGGACCTCGTTCCATTACCAAAGACAGATCTGGAGCAGACACTAGCTTACATACTCAAGGATTTCAGATTTCCAGACACATTTCTAATTTTGTATAAATAATTTTTTTCCCTTTCTAAATCTGACATTGCTCTTCATTAAGAGCTGGGATTTGGAAAAAAAAAGGCAGAAAATCCCATGGGATTGAAAACAACAGATGTTGTCTGTTTTAAGCTTCCTTTATTCCAAATCACTGAGTTTCGTGCTTTTAAGATTTTCCTGCCTCTCTTTTCAGAGGCCTGTGATTTGCTCTCTAAATGGATTTTCAAGAGGTTGACTCTGACTGGAATGTATGTGAAAGAGATTTTCCACCTAAAATGCACCTTTTTTTTTTTTTACTGACTTTACTAGAAACATACTAAAAATATGGCAGAAGCACTATCAGGGCAGTATCACTGTGGATCCATATTGTAAGCAATAAACCCCACAGGATACCATCCCAACAAACAGAGGTGCGTGCTACTCACTTCCCAGACAAAAAACCTTGTGCTTCCTGCTCCTCTATTTCAGCACTGCTCAACTGCCAACCTCAAAATCCAAAATACTGCCCCAGGACAGCCACAAAGGGATTTCAACCCTTTCCTTAGAATCAATTTTGTTCCCCATAATCACCAACCTTCCTGCACTTGCCTGCCCTCCATCCAGCCAAAGAACCCCTGCCCTTAGGAGGTAAATCTCATTCCTTCTTCAGGTGAGTGACTCCATCCTTTGAAAAGATGATGTGATCATGAAGTCATTGATTCCAAAATGGTCTGGGTGAAGAAATAGCTGTGTAATGCTGTGGAAAAAATGCTGTGTAATTTGATCCCTAAGGATATGTCAGGGAAATAATAAACAGGCAAGGATGCTGGGGACAGACTTGACATCCTTTTTTTAAGAAAATTGAAAGGCTTCAAAAAACAGCTATAGGAATTCTTTACATATTGAATAAAGTAATAGCACAGCGAGGAGCAGTAATTTGGCCTATCTAAAAGACCCAAACTTAATAAATAGTTCTATCAGAATACAGTGATATCTGACAGAGAAAACCTCTTCATTCCAGAAAGAAAGCACAGGAAGAATATCTGAAATGTTAGGACAAATAAATTCAAATTAGAACTTAGCATATGATTTTCATACCTTTTTTTTTTTTTTTTTTCCCCTAATCAATACAGGGTGAGTTTCTGGGAAGGATATTGAAGCTAAACAACCAAATTCTGTTTTCAACACATTAGACAGACAGGAGGCCAGGCTAAATGAACTAATGGGTTTAAGCTTTACAAGGTCAAACCTTTCTATTAAGTGTCAGAAACTCTGTGTTTACAGTGATTATATCCATGGTCATTAATAACAATAATTGGAAGTGACTACCCCTTTGATTTAATCAGATTTGCATTGGTACAAATACATTGAATTGCAGATGGAAGAAATATTAAACCTCACCCCTTCACAGATGGCAAGATTTTAACAATGCCTTCAGAAAGCCTCAACTGGTATATGCCTTGACTTCCTCTTGTATTCCAGTTTCTTTGCAACAGCACATGCACTACAGAAGCAATAGAAGTTAAGCTGTAATACAATTTTGTTTGCCAAGCTTGAGTGGATGCAAACATCCATCCTTTAGGAATTAGTATACTATTCATGTTCTTTTATAAATAAAAATCTATTTTCAATTTAGAAAATAGAAGAAAAAGGATGGATTTTCTGGTCTTCAGTAAGGCCATCTCTGCTTCCACCTTCTATAAGCTTTTGTTGGTCCTGAGGCTCTCAGATACAGATTTCTCCTGTTCTTCCATTTGCTCTGGTGTTTTTGAGCAGCTGGGAAAATTATGTGTCTGCACTACTTGCCACATGGAGGAGGTGCAGAAATTCAGCTGCATTTTCTGTAGGATCAAAGGTGATTTTTCTAAACTTTCTTCCAAAATGAAATTCTAACATATTCACCTCTCAGAAATACCAGAAAAACAGTGCTTGGTTCTGGCCTTTGCTAATTCCTCTAGATTTTCCAGCTGCAGGAGAAGGATGCAATGACAGAATCTTTGATATGAAATCAAGACCCAGGTCACTGACAACAGCTACACCAGGAGCAGCCAGCACCTGTCATGAGCTCCAAGCTTGGCAGTTCTGAGGTGTTTTGAGGTCGCTTATCTTGAGTCCATGAACTCAGAAGACCCTCATATGAACACAAGTGCCCTGAGCTGCACGTATGAAAGCCTTTGCCATGATTTCCAGGATCCTGAAGAGGGCACAGGGAATCTGGAAACTTGGCCCTGTACCAGCTCAAGGGACTTCGGCAGCACTGGCTTCCTCAGCAATTCACCAGCTGAGATCTGGAAAGACACATTGGTTTACCAGAATACTATCAAATCTGGCTAGCTTTTACTAAAAGTTTCAAGCCCATCACATCTCCCAGCCACAAAAGGCATGAGGGAGTTTAAGTCTGAGAGACTGAAACACCAGTGTGCCCAGCAGTACTCTGGTGTGTGTGTTTGGACTGAGCTGGGGCAGCTGAGGTGGCTGAAGCGTTGAGTAGCAGAGCAGACGACAAAAAGACTTCAAACTTACTTTGAGCATGTGTACCTAGATTAGACAGGAGGGAGAAATGCCCATTCAGAGACATGAGATATGCTAGCAGAGTACTGGCAATTGAACAACAGCAGCTGGGGGGTCAGGAGAGAGGAGTGCACAAAATTACACTGGATAACTGCTGATAAGGGACTTAGCTAATATGCACATTTCTGATTTTCACTGATGACTGAGGAAACCCTCAAATACATGGCAGTTCAGCCAGTGGTGCTGTCCCGTTACTCAGAAATTGCCTATGAAATGAACTGAAATTTGGAAAATTGTACAAACTCAAAAATATTGACGTTTGGCACATGTTAACACGTTCACTCCTGATGTCCCTTCAGAAAAGATGTGTGGGCTTTGACATGTTCCTTCCTTCCAGCATTTTTTCCTTCTCTATGTAACTTATTGTCACAGCTCTGCAATTTTATTGACAGCTCTGATCTGTGTATTGCAGATTTGATGTAGTTCTAGGGTTCATGGTTCACCTCCTGTTCTGGACTGTTTTTGTCCTGCAGAATATGGGACCGTTTTGGAAACAACACATTTTGATGTGATGATTCTCTACAGCAGCTTCTCAGAAAATTTTGTGGAAAACTTTGTATTTTGTCTGACAATTCGTGTGGACAAAGCATGTCCTATAAATTTCCACAACTGAAATTTATGATAAATATGCAAAGGTTTCATAAACAGTAAGGAGAAAGCACAGTTCTAAAGAAACATATATATATATATATATCTGTCAGCTTTAACACACTCATCTGGGGAAATCAGCTACTTTGAGGAGAGAGGTAGTGGTTACATGTTTTCAAGAAGCAGCAGCAAGTTGTATACTTCCAGCCTGTTCCTGGGAAAACCCTGATGAGTGCAGAGAACAACTGTGAAACACTAAACACGCTGCTAATGTGCGAAGCCCTATGTTCTGGGGAGAGAAGAGCATTCAGAAATAATTGAATCATCTAGGGCTGTTCTCAGTGCGTACCCTAAGGTGATTATGTTCAGAATAGAAGCTTTCAGAATGTCATTTAGTAAATGAAAACAGAGTTGGATACCAGTAATAAACCCGTGCCCTCAAGCTACTCATTTTTTATAGTGACTTAATTGAAACTTACAAATCATTAAATGCCAGATGCCTGGGAAAGGGGGCAGCACTGAGACCAGGACCAGAGACACTGAGATCCAGCAACAAATCGTGATTTTGCCTCCAGAAAAGAACAGTTTATGGCTACAATTTTCTTCCTCTGGTGATAAAAATGAGTCTGTCGTGCTCTGAGTGCTCAACTGTACTCCCAGGATAGGTACCAACTTGTTTTCAACTTTCTAATTGCTGATTAACCCATTAAAATTAAACCAAGCACAAATTTTTTTTTTTCTCTTTCTTACTGTAACAAGGAGGCTTTTAAAAACTGCAGTAGCTCCTTAATCACATTTCTATTACCTAATTTTCAAGAAGCACAATTCTATTATCTTTAAAAAGTAAGCATACTTTTAACTCATACTATTGTGATTCAAATGATATATAACCATTACATTTGGCATTTCTGCCTTTTTATACACATTTAGCACTTTCTTATAATAATTTTAAAAAAGAAATAAAACGAATACAAGACTTCCAAGTTTTTAAAATTAGTACTTCTTGCAGAGAGATGTCCCTAACAGAGTTGTTCTATTAAACTGTACAACACAGGAACTAAATTTGCTTAGAAAATGTAGCATTATAGTTTTCCAAAGCTGAAGCATAAGAAGAAAAAGCATTTCTTTGGATGTAATAAATCTTCAGTGATGAGTAAAACATGAAGGAAGCCTCTCTCTTCTTGAAAGCAAGGGACACTCCCTTCCTTTCTAATATTGTACTACAAGGCAGAACTCCCAGCCTGTCATTTTACACACAAACGGCTCATCAGAGTGGTTGAGAATTATTTGGACATGAGTCTGAACATGAGTTTGGGCACTGACATTACTTGCTCAAACCTGAATTAAATCATCCTGGGAGGGGAAAAGGCGTCAGAGAAGATCCTCACACTCCAAAGGCCAAGAACCACCCCCCAGCCTGCCTGTGCAGCCCTTCCTACCAGGCATTGCTTCACCCAGGAGTTTTGGCTGCAAGACTTCTACAAGCCTGAGTCTCCAGACAGTGCCCCTCCCTCTTGTCCTGCCTATTCTCAGCCCATTTTTCCATTGCTGAAGACTGAGCATATCACACAACCGCAGTTAACACAGGACTTTGCAGACTGCCTCTCCCATGCAAGAGAGCTTCATCACTTTCTGCAGAAGATTAGTTCAGTGTTAGTTGCTTTGAAGATAATTGTTCAACAACAAGTTCAGTTCTTAACCCTCATTTACATTTCCTAGAAGTTCTGTCAAGGAAGTGCCTTTGAGGCTGATGCATTCTGGGCTTAATTTCAGTCCAAAGGTGATTTTCATGCATGTGAATGTAAATTCAAACACTTTAATTGTTCTCAAACCAGACACACGTATGACATGATTTTCCACAGGACCTCAATCCAAAATGCTCTGTAGTTGCTCAGTATTAGGAAAATATTTCCCAGTTCTCACTGAGCTCTAAGGAACACTCCAAGTTAGAATAAAATCCTATTTCAGAGACATGAAGAAATGAAATGAGAAATGAAAGTAATGCAGACCAGCATCGAGCTGCCTGACTTTCTCACTGGGTTAGTGCGGGAAACTAGAGTGACATGGAGTATCCTAAGCAAGTACTCAATTTATGGTCTGAGACACTCAGTTGTGTCCCCAGCCTCTCTGATGGAGCTGTGACAGCCTCTGGCTCTGCCCAGCACCCCTGAGTACTTGCATCTCCCCCAGCATGTGCATGGCCTGAGCAGCATATGGATCCCGGAGCCACCAAGCCCCATAAAGGTTCTCAGTCACCACACACTGTCAAAAAATATTAATTACGCAGGTTTTCGATAGTTCAGACTCCTGGGCATGCTGGCACCACAAACATCTGTGTCCATCCTGAATTTATACATACACATATATATATTCTTCACTTTCACTAAAAGGTGGGAGCTGGGGTCTAAGATCTGGGTTTATTCATTGCACAACAAACCCCTGACTGTGCGGTGTGCTATCATCTGCTCACATTCAGGAGAGAGAGCCTTAACTTAATTATGGCAACTGGGGTGGGGAGATTAATCATCACTGAACACTGCAAAATAGAGATCAATACTTTTGTGTCTTTCTGAAATGGTCTATTGCTCGATAGATATTCATGGCTATAAATAATATTCTCACCCTGTGAATATTAATAAGGTAGTAAAGACTATATAGATATATATATATATCAAAGCCTTGGAAACAAGGCTACTGCTAATGCAGGTCCTCAGCAGTAACATGTTATAGCTACCAGCTGACTGACTTGTGGGATGCTAAGTAACAGCTCCAGTATAACACAATCCTTCATTTTCTAGTCTGAAACTTGTTTACTTCTGTCACCATTTATTAAAGTACTGTCCAGCTATAATTAAAAAGGACAGGACAACAACAACCTTTAGTACCTCCTTGCTGTGATAAGCGAGATGCTTAAACAAGAGCTTAGACACTTGACAGGCAAGTACAAATGGGGCTAAATTCACTTTGATGAGCTGTGCGACGGCTTCTTCCACATATGAGACACAACGGAGAGGCAGGTCATTAGAAATTACCCTGCAATGGGATGACTGGCACATACAGCTTTTGCAATCCTATTAAGCTGTTGCCACCGAATGAAAGCACCTGCTCATTGCAGGGGTAGGTAGGAGATGTTGTTTATTCCTGCTGTGGAGGGCTGCCTGTGCCTGACACACCACACTGAGGTAAAATATGCCCAATGCTTCTGGCCTGATTCGGCCTGGATACAGATCTTAAATGATTTTCCAGGCATGAAACCATCACAAAGTGGATTTAATGCTGAAAGGGTGTCTTACTGTATCTGTTCCACTGTGCTACCATAATTTAATAAATCAAAAAATGCAGAGATGACAAACAGGTAATCAGCCCAAAGGGTAAAGCATATACTGGGGGTGTCACCTAATGCATGGGCCCCTGGGGTCCTGACATGGGGTCCCAGTGGGAAAGGAGCCCCAGCTTCCTTCAACCTCTGACCAGGACTTCTGATCCACATACGGGATATTTGCTACGGTAGCCACATCCCATATGACAAGCACACATGACGAAAATTCAGATTTTTTCAGCACCAGAATGTTTCTCAGATGCCCAGGAGTACCACCAGTGACACTTGGTGACCTTTTTTGTGGGATTAGCAGGCATTCTTAGTCAGCCCTGGGCATGGACTTTCCATATGGTCACGAAGACTTCCCTGCTGCGGTACAGTAACATAATGAAGCAACTATTCAGTTATGACTAAAGTCCATTGCTATTTACGCCCTAAGAATATTATATCCTTATTATAGGGAAAGCGAAGATAAATGTTACATGATAGTCTAATTTTACCATCTATGGAATTATATACCATTTTTTAATAGGAGAAAGCTAAATTTCCCACTAGGCAATGTTTTAATTTTATTTTTTTTTAAATTACTGAGTGTGGAAGAAATACTGTGTATGTACTCATACAGAAGCCATATGTACATATCATTTGCCTCTGGCCTTGCTATGTTTTCAACTGCTGATAGTTATATCTTTCTTAGCATGTGCTCCTCCCATCTGTTGTAACCAAATGCTGTTCCTAAGCCTATGCTCAGTTTGGAACCTACAATGACTCACTCAGTTGCTCAACATAACCTCCTTTGTTTGGGTGGAACTCTAAACAGCGCACAAAGATCAGGGTAGAGCCATTACTAAAAGCTTTTTGAAGCACTAAAGTTATTTTGTCAGATGACTATTCAAAGCCTGAAGCAATGGTACTGTGGCTGCAATGCAAATAGCACGGTTCCCTGAGCTGACACGGGCTGATTTAAGAGACTTATTCAGTGTGAGCAGATTTGAACTCGGCAGGTAATGCCAGAGCTCAGGACAGTTATGTCAACATGAAATTGAAACTATGGCCTTGAAGAAGAGGTCTGTGAACTGGCAAGTCAGATGTTCATGTCCATTAGGTGCAGGTTTCTGAGCAGATCCCACTGCCACAGCTGGACAGTTCCTCTAACTGAGCAGGTGCTTTTTGAACAAATACCACTTCTTGGTCTCAGGTCTTGTTGTGGTCTCATGCCACATTTGAAAAATAGGAGAAAGCTCCCATTTATAGAGTGAAACTCTCTTCTACCTATTTTTATAAGCCAATTTTTAATTCAAAACTCAGAGAGACTTATATGAAAGAGATCTAGTCCACAAAGACTTTTTGTAAGATTTTTTTGGTGCAATCTGTGTTTAGACTGATTTCCTAAGGAATTCTGCTGACATGGCCAAGCTTTGTGTTTTTGGTCTGTCTCCCTTTCTGTGTCAGGCTCCTTATTGCCTCCACCAATAACTTTTGAACGAATTGGCTGATTTGAAAGAGAGACAGATGGCTCAAAGGTATTAAACTCCTACAAGTTTTGTGAAAATAAGCAGCAGGGTAATGGAAAGAGAGCCTCTTAGTGGCTCACTAAAGAAAAGGCTTCGGCACAAATTCAATCCTTATTAAGCCAAAGAAAATCTGCACAAAGCTGAACCCTGACGTGCAAACTCACCACAAACAATACATCACGTGCTGTGGCTGGTGTTCAAGAACTAGTTTGCTAGTTTGTGTTATCTATTGCAAAGCAAGCATCATCTTGTTTACGGTAGAAATAGCAAGCTAAATTTTTAATAAGGACACTGCTGAGGCAGTTAATATGCAAATAAATTATATTCCTTAAGAAGACACTGTAAGCCACAAGCCCTGTTGAACTTATACACTGCCTAGCTTTGTCAGTGCATCTGAGAAAAGAGTTGTATCAGTACTCAGGGCTCAGATTAAGACATTTGACATTGGCACATACACCTAACCTCACACAGGAGCTTTGGCATTAAACAAATCGCACTTGGCACTTGTTGAACAGGCTCTTGGACACTCCCCCCACCACACACTCATTGTGCTACAAAGAGCCTAGGTGGAGAAGGTCTGCACTTGGATCTGACAGGAAGCTTTGATCAGACAAATTAGGACGGGCTTTTATGCAGAGTTCCTGTCTCTACAGACTGTGTGTTTGATGGCAGTGGCCCTGCTGGAGACTTCTCTTCCATTATCGCTCCCTGCATGATGCTCAGCTTACAAAGAACACTGCACTTCCCAATTTTCTTGCCTATTCTGTACCACTTAATAGTTATGAGGACACTTAGAATGTTGGTATTTTATTGCTTTCCTACTTTTTAATTAAATGTTATGACCCATAACTATACCAGTTTCTGAGAGCTTAGCTAAGAAAGAACAGGCACAAGCCTGTATCTAAGAGCTTTTAACCATATTTCAGTCTCAAACAGGGACACATAAACAGTATCAAAATAAACAATGGTGACATCACACAGCACTGCACTCCCTGCTACAGTTGTACTCAGCTGCAGCAATGAGGAAAACTGCAATTCCTGGGTGCATTTGAAGACACTGAGCACACTGGCACCTTTGTAGGCACCACCACCTAGCCTTCAGCCAAAAATATGTGCTCTCCACCAACCAAAACAGTGATAGGATTTTCTTCCTCTGGTTGCTATCATCCCATGATGCAGTTTCGTACACAAAAGCAGCAGGTAACTGCAGGCACAGACACTGAGAAAAGTTATTATTCCCTTCAGAGCAAAAGGAGATTCCTTCTCCTCAAGCCAGACTTCCTGGGCATGTCAGCACCATACACTGCCAGCAGAACCTCGGCTACCTGCTTTTGGGGCCACCTTACCTGTGCATTCTTTTCTGCTGATGTGCTCCTCAAGGCAAGCAATATTACCACCATCAGCCCAGCTCACCTAAACTAACTCTTCTTAAGGCAAATAGCATCTTACATACTTGCCACTAGTTTATCACACCTGGGTCTTCTCTCAAATCCCCACAGGGTCACTGCTTGTTGACTTCTAACACCAAGGCAGCCACTCTTTGAACCCGTGACAGTTTAGTGATGGCACCTAACTTCTGGGCTGGGATGGTGTTCAAAACTTGCATCTGCATGGCTGCCTCTGGCTAACCTCAAGAGCCTTATGCAAAACTACTTGATGGTTGTCTTAATCTCCATGAGTGTGTAATCCCCTCACTGGTGCACTCCCTCCGTGCCAGACATTCCTGTCTGCATGCAGCTGTGCCACAGGGATTGCAACAGGCAACAGCTGCCGTCCCAGTGGTCCCTCGGTGCTCATGATCTCACCATTCCTGTCTTGGGTCACAAGCCATTTTGTAACATCCCACAAATACCTCCTAGACTGGATCTACACCGTGTTGCAAGAAGGGCACAACCCACTGCAGAACAAACAATCCATCTCTGTGCACTGGCTCTGCACCTGGCCATAGCTGTAACAAAACTAGGGGGGAGTGTGCACAGCCATAGGTCTTTCAGTTACTGTGTTACCCAAAAGCGTAACAGGGACAGTCGCAGTGCTCCACAGTAAACTGTCACGCATTGTACTGAAGGGTCTAAGGCCCTAAAAGCCTGCTGTGACAGGTGGAACTGGCAATAAACCCTGCAGGAGAGAGGAAGGAAACAGGTGACTGACTGATGGAGGCACTGTTGCTGGAGCGCTCCCAAAATTCTCGTGGGTGAAGTCAGCAGTACAGAGTTTCTTGCAGAGAAGAGTTTCATCTTCTGCATGGCACATGGCAGAATTATTTAGGGCATACTGAGCATATATTATGTGTTTGTAAAGCTGAATTGTGCTGTATTGCAAGTGTCTTTGAACACACAAGGGGTAGACAAGAATCCTTAATTCAGTCTGCCTTCAGAGAGCTTTAACTCCACATGTATTATTACAGTGCCTAAATAAATCAAGTTATGGGAGGATGCACATAAATGCAGGACGTGGCAGTGTGGGGTTCCCAAGCAGCCACACTCCTATGGGTATCGTTCATCCTTGAGCAATGTATGGACAAGAAACCTCAGCTGTCTAAAGGAAAGAAAGATCTGAGAACACCTTGAATGAAGTAAATCACTGTAACACTACAAAACTAGGAAATTTTCCTGATTCCTGTCTAGTAGTATCCCTGTAGGGTCAGTCTGTTGCCAAGAACAGCACAAGGTGCCCAGGGGGACTTCTAGAGGGCCATGATGAGTTCCCCTCTATCACAGAAGCTCTGTTAGTGCTGCCTTGCACTCTGTCCTGCTTTCCCAGGTGCCAGAGAATTTGTACTGCAGCCTCCCCAAATGATACCACTTGGGAATATGCTATTTTTGCTCATGAGTGTGTCTGCAGACAAGTGTTCATCTCTCTGATTTGTAAATGTGCAGCAACGAAGGCTCCCAAATATAAAACTTGTATTTTTAACTACAGTTGATACATAATAAAAACATTTCAAATTTGTGATTTTTTTTTTAATGATCAGCTTAAAGGCATATTTCCATTTCCATTTTGTTTACAGAGTAGGGAAGCAAAATGAGAAGAAAAAAGCGTGAAAGGGGAAACTGTACAAGCAGACTCTGTGCAGCCAAATTAAAATGTGCATAAACACTGAAAAAAATGCACATAAAATAAAAAAAAGGAAGTATTTTAGACAGCTTTTTTTTTTTTTAATGATCAGTGATCTTATGCATGCTAGAGTTCTGTCAAACATGTAAAGGCACATTGCTAGCATACTTTCTTAGCAGATTTGGAAGAGGGAGCATGTGCATAGTGTGATAAGGAAGGGGAAAATACCAAAATGAAAATGGCAGTTATGGAAAGTTATCTCTGTAGGCAGATGTAAAACACAGGGCCAAAATCTGTGTTGTTATTTCTTATGGTAGAGAGTGATAAGGCAAGAGAGTAAAGCAAATAGAGGAGAAAAATCAGACTAGTAGATAGATAAGCAATTAAATCAAGAGCTTAGACCTGTTCTGAACCACTGCATTTCCCAAACAGGCTCAAAGAGCACTATGATATTACTAGCACATTGCAGCCTCCTACCTGCTGATTCACATGAGGTCCCAATATTTCTCTTTATGAATAATGCGAGAAGAATCTGGCTTTTCTCTTCCTAAGCACTGTATGCTTTGCTTGTACTGATCTCTCTTGAAATGTCAGCTTTACATTTCCAATATCCACAAAGAAATTCTTAATAAAAAGATAGGATCTGCATTTCAGAATGAGACCTTTAAATCCTTTAGCCCTGCCAGTTTCTAGGGAACTTTTGTTAAGAGTGAAACACCCTGTTTAATAACTGCTTTCCAATAGTAATCAAGAGAGTTGCAAACATCAGTGGACCAGAGACAACAAAGGCAGTACAATCCAGGCAAGGGAAAAGGATTTTATCCAGGATTTTTGTAAACAAATGTGAACAACAATTTAAAATATGTTCTGTGCACAACCTTGCCATATTTTAATTAGATTTCCAACTAAGATACTGTGAAATGTCTATTTAAAATAATTCTGCTGAATTACGACATAAGGACACATTAGAAATGTGCAAACAAATCCAATCCACCCAGCTGCTTTTTTTGCCTTTCTCTGCACTGCTTGTGCAGCTACAGTCTTTGCTTTTAATTCAGTAACACTGCTGATTGACATTAAACAGAGCTGTCCTATTCCTCACTATGTGTTCTTACCACCTACCTTGTAATAAAACCATACAAGCACAATGTTTTGGGCCAATGACCTGAACAAGTCATCCTGTAGTCACACTTTTACCAGCCTTGATCCAAGGGAGGGAAGTGGTCGGGAACAAAACCAGTCCTTTTGGCAAGAATGTGCATTTCAGCTGGATTACATGTCCAGTGACACTGCCCAGAGCCACGGCTGAGCAGGGAGAGCTGCTCGCTTCTCCAGAGCAGCACCCACGTTACAGCCAACACTGCAGAAACAAGCCCCAGGCCTTGCCCCACTCACTCCGAGACTCCAACCCATACTGCTGCCAGCACAAGAAATTTCATTCACATCCTCAGTGGAGATAATTTCGGTTAGTTTCAGTTCAAAGCGGTTTAATGTGGTGTAGTTTTTGTCTGAGGTCAAGAATTTCCCCCAGGGTGCTCCATACCAGCCACTGGCCCTGACTGATACCTTCCCTCTGATGTGCAGAGATGTAATGCACCTCACTGGTGCCACATCTGTCACCTTGCTACTGCCATGCCTGTACCTTGCCAATTCCTTTGGAAAGAGCTGTAGGTGAAAGGCCCCATGAAATAAATAGTAGTGCCAGCAATTTTTAGTGCCAGTAAGCGTTTTGTGTGTCTTTCTATTCTGGCAAGGCAGTGTGATCTAGTGTACTTGAACACAGTGTTGGGGACTCTGGAACTGTAACTCTGGTTTTGCTGCTCTGCTGCCATCTGTACTCCATCAAAATCACTGAGATTTGCTGTGTCCACCTTCTGATCTTCAAA
Organism: Bombycilla garrulus; assembly: GCA_013400315.1. Classification (NCBI taxonomy): domain Eukaryota; kingdom Metazoa; phylum Chordata; class Aves; order Passeriformes; family Bombycillidae; genus Bombycilla; species Bombycilla garrulus. Next base: position 322,037 of record VXBU01015042.1, on the reverse strand, counting down.
TTGCAGTAACTGCTACAGATTGCAATTCACAGAAATGCTACCAGAGTTTTCTAAGGCTTCTGAACACCTGTCACTTCTGCTTACCTCAAAGGTTTAAAAGGTATGAGGAGAAGGGTCAGGGAGATTCAAAAAAACCACATCCCTAAGGTCATACTTTACTTTGAAAACGCCATTTATAAAAAAATGGTAAGCTTAATTATTTCTGCTAGCCAGTGGGAACTTTTTATAGTTTTTGATGTGGTACAAAACATACCAATTATAAAGAGACTAGTCAAGTTTTCTATGTTTTCCAGATAGAGAATCATAGTGAAGTCCTTATAATCTAAAATCCTTCAGGCTTTTTAAGGTCAAAATATTTTACAGCCAATACTTCAGAGGTGCACTTTTTCTTTTTTTTTTTTTTTTTAAGAGTGATTTACTTCATTATTAAAGTCAATGAAACTTCTTATCTGGCTAAGCTAATTCCTGCAGTCCAGTTACCCTGATCATATAAAGGTATCTGTGATGGTCTTTGACCTTTTAAATGTTTCCTAGAAAGAGTAAGCAATTTTTTTTATATGCTTCTTTTCTGGGATTCTTTTTCCTCCTCTAATGATAGGAACTGGGAATAGAGGATATAAAAAAAAAGTAGATAACAATAACTAGATGCCTATTTTTAGCTCCAAACTCTTCTGTCTTCATAGCACTAAAAATCCATGTAGATTCATTTTTTATGTGTACATCCCTGCAGTAGACCTGCATTTACTTGCCCTCCTTTACCTGAGTCATATTTGTAATCCTGGATAGGTAATGGCAGTTTAAATACAGCTATCCGTTGCCTGGGGCAAGACTAAGACTCAGAAGCCAGGGTGAAAAACAACTTCTGATTCAGCGTCCCTGGATATTTCTGGTGGACTCCTCTATCTCCTGCATTAGTGACAACAGTGACCGACCTACCTTGTCTGTCTCCTTACCTGTCCTTTGCCTTGTATTTGATCTCCATTGTGGCTTGTTCAGATGCTTTGCTGATGTGGCCTTACCTCATGCTGTACATTGGAAATAAAGATACTGGGAAGGGAGGAGCAGTCCTGCTGCTCCCCTCTTCTCTCATCCTGTATCTCTTCTTTGCTCCAAATTTTTTTGGACTAATCCACAGCTCCTCAGGCTGGGACAAAACAACTTAATTCAAATGACATCAACTCATTGGACTTGACTGAATAACTATTAACAGCTCACCAAGACAAATCACAAATAAACATAGCTACAATGCCGGTATTTTTTACTCTGCTTTCATCCTAGTTTCTTGCTAAAGACTGCAGAACCACAGGTTAGTTTCATTCAATGAATTATGGATCCAATACCATGTATGCTACAGAACTGGAAGGTCTACTGAGACTGACTTTGCAGCATAGTGCTTATGGCAGAGATCAATGAAATTGGAGGTCCTGGTTCAATTATCTATGCTGATGTACTGTTACTAATTTATAAAAAATTTAAGCTGACAGAAATTACAAGTGAGAAAGGTTTACTGTTGCTTATACCATAGGAACGTGGGCAAGATCTTGAACTGGTGTCATTCATAGACACAGCATTAAGTGCACTATAAACCATGTGCTGTTAAGGACTAGTCAGGGAAGGAGACAGAACAAGGAGGCTTGCCTTTAGCTTGGTCTCCCACTGCATCCTTATAGCCAAACCAGGTAAGTGAACAATAGAGTACACAGTTAGACGAATTACTGGACCAGTGGTCTCACAGTTTGTACTCAGCAGTACCAAGTGCAGCTGGTTGTTGGTTACTATTGGTATCCCTGAGGCAATGATACTGGGCTGATACTGTTTAATGTCTTTAATAACAGCCTGGCTGATGGAATAAAGTACACTCTCAGCAAATTTGTGGATGGCACCAAACCATGGAGGAGTGGTTGAGATGCTGGAGAGCTGCTCTTCAAAGTGACCTTGACAGGGTGGAGGTACTGGCTGACAGGAACCTCATACATTCCACATAAGCAAATGTAAAGCCCTGCAGCTGGGATGCAATAACCCCCTGCAACCAGGCAGACTGGGGCTCACTGGACAAGGACAGCCCTTGCAGAAAAGTCCTTCAGGGTCCTGTTGGTAACAAACTGAACGTAAATTTGCCCTTTTGATCCATGATACCACCCTCACACTAGGCTAGTGCATTAGGAAGAATGTAGCCAGCAGATCAAAGTACATGATTGCGTTTTTGTTATCCACCCTTGTGAAATGACAGGCAAATCTGTCCACTTTGGGGTTTCCTGGCACAAGGACATCATGGGCAGATCACACTAAGCCCTGCAGGGGGCTGAAGCACTTGACACAGAAGGAAAGACCAGCAGAGCTGGTTGGTTAACCTTAAGAAGAAAAGGCTACAGAAGCTAATTGATGGCTTCATCTACTTAACAGGAAAGTGAAGCCAGGGTCTTTTTAGAGGCACACAACTGTAGGATGAAAGGCAACAGAAACAAGTTTGCAGAATTTTAATCCAACAAGACGTAAGAGAAAAGTCACCATGAAGGTGGTCAAATAACATCACAAGCTGCCCAGAGCACTCACGGAAGCTGCGTATCAGTCCTCGGAGAGCTCAGAACTAAACCTGAGGTGCCGAGCAACCTGATCCAGCTGGCTCTGCTCTGAGCAGGAGCTGGACTGGATGATCCCCCAGTGTCTCTTCCAACCTAAATTATTCTGTGATTCTGTAAAGTCCTCAGTCTTGTTGCCTGGGTAGTTCCTGTACATTTAAGATTTGGAGGGTTTAGGATATTTCAGTGAAGCAGACATATCAAATGAGAAATCATGGTTTCTGAATGTGAGACTACAGACAGGATTATTTCTTGCACTTAGTGGTGCTACTGCGATGCTCCTGCATGTATTATTTTTATGCAAACTAGAGCTATTTTGCTTCAACACAGTCTTTTTCTCTGCTGGGGATCTGAACTCTGGGTCTCTAAGACAGCAGGAATATGTGCCTTACCCAGCTGTGAAGTTGTGCAACCTATACGGACACAGCCTGAGTGAATGTCACCTGAGTCCTACTCAAAACTAGGACCTGACCTGTATTTCAGTAGATTGCATTTTGATTAAAAACACACCAGGAGAAAACTCAAGTCCAAAAGTCAATAGTCATTTCAGTGAAATAGAACTATGTGGAGTCTCATGCATATTTTTAATCCACATTAAAGAACTTCTTAAAATGTCAAGAGTCCAGTCTGCTGAATGTAACATTTCCCTCCAGGTTAAGCCTCAGAATGGAAACTATCAAATCTCTGTCAATCTCCCATGTGATCAAGAAATGGTCTAAAATTGCCTTGGTGCCAACAACACATTTTTCAGATTTCCTGATATCTTTTTACTTTTTTCAGTGCAAAATTAAAATAGATCACCGAGAATATAAGGTCATGGAAAATTGAGTTAATCACAAAGTTTCCATTTTAGAGAAGGTGCAGGCTCAAGATACATTGGAAAAAAATCTACCATACTTATGTGTCTTTCTAAACATTTCTGAAGCATAAATGTCACATGTATTTATCGGTGTCTCAGACTGACGCGTACACTAGCGTCATTAAAAAAAAAAAACCCTGCTAAATTACACAATAAAGAGAATTGCAGCATCTGATTTGATAACTGCCCCACCATAAAGATCTCCACTTCCGCTAATAAAAGGATGACATGTAAAGATTTTTGCTTAAATCAGGAAATTAATTTGTACCTTTTTCATTGCTATAAAATTGCAATGGAAGTCAAATTTTACACTTATTTTATACAAATGCTAAAACCATGACAACAGGGAACTTGATTCTTTTTAGCGGACTGTTAAAAAAGCACCGCAGTTCAATATTTTAAACTCCTGGCACAAGCTATTTGCACCTCTTAAATATTAATCCTGGTTTTAAATAATTTCCTTATAGCTTAAAAAAAGAAGCAGACATAAATTCAATACAAATTACATCAGTAGTTAAGTATCTATCAAGAAATTAACATCACTATAAATCTATTTTACATTTTACAATGATTATTTAGGACAGCTGAGCCTCATATATGCTGAAAGAGTATGTCAGCATACAGCAGCTGCTGATAATAACCAGCATGTGTTGGCAGGAGCTTTTTGTTTTCTGAAGATAATTAAAACTTACTATAGTTTTCCAGCTGTTACAGAGTCAATAAGGAATACTTTAAAAAAACTAGTGGCACATTTTTGTTTCACTTTAAATGGATTGTGGCTATGTCTACTGAATATTCACTTAAGACAATTACTCTACAATTTTGGGTTTTCGTAAGTTTTCTAAAAAACGAGCTATATGGCAATAGTTTTAGCCAGAAAATTTTTAACTGTCGGAATCAGGTGCTCAGGAGGAAGAAAGCATTCTGGTAACAGAAATGTTTTGCTGAACAAGAAAAGCTACTCAACTACTTGTGTCCTTATCCTTACAATTCTGTGTATATTCAGATTGCATTTTAAAAGCTCTCTTTATTGGTCTCAGCAGTTTTTTTGAAAGGTTTTTGTTCTTAGAAACATTTGCAGGCACCATGGAGCTGTAAAAAGCCTTGCCAATGTGGGAGTCAGCGGCTCTGCAGAGCTACCATGAAAATGCCAATAGCTTCATACCAAGACATACTGAAGACTCAAGATGGGGGATTTTCCGGGACTTTAGACCACAGTCTTCCTCTACTTTTCACATAATATCATACCTGGTGGCAGGTGAAAACTGTCTTCCTGTTGTACAACAACTTTTAGGCCCCATGCCCAATCAGAGTCCAACAGCAATACAGCAACTTTCTTAACCAAAGCTTTCCACAGAAATGGTCTAAAACACAACTTTCTAGAACAGCACAACTTCAAAGGTCTGAGACACTTCTGAGTGACATATAATTACTTAGCTGAGCAAACTTAGCAACTTAGCAAACTAAGTGACCCCTCCTTGCAGCTCTCATTGCTGGTGGCTTTCCATGAGCACCTGGAAACTGGTGGAAACTGGTTTGCACTCTCTGACTAAAAAGATGAACCAAGTCACCGAAAAGGAACTAAATTTCCCTCAGCCATAGTCCAATTCTCTCACCCGTCTTGACAAGCTGTGGATGTCAGAGGACAGATTAAAAGCCCTGAAATATGGATCATCTGCTTTGTCAGTCTTAAAATAGACTTTCAGTACCCAATATTAGAGAAAATAAGTATTACTTAAAGAAAATGTAATTTAATTTTTTCTTTAGCAACTGCAATTGTTTCCTTTTAAACTTCAGAGGCCAGAACTAATGAATTGATCTTCAGATAAGAGGCCACTCGAAAAAATAAGACTTTCAGCAAATAACACTGCCATTATGTGCCAGGGAGCTGAAACGCTTATTATGCAGTTCAGAGAAAACTCAAAAGACACAAAGCATTTGATATGACTGGCAGCAGCACTGTCTAAAAATAGCTCTGCATAAAAGGGAATTAAAATGTCACCGGAAATCAATTCCTTCCTTCAGAAGCTGCTGGTAAACAGACCTTTCTTTTTCTGAACTGACAATTGCCCCATGTGCAAGAGCAAGGGCACCCTTTCGCCTCTTGCTGGAACCCGTGGCCCCTCACTGAGGATGTCAGGGCTGCGAGCTGCTGGGGAGGGATGGCCTCAGGGGTGAGCTGCAGCCAGGGATCTCCCCAGGTAGCGCCACTGATGGGATATCTGATCAGCCATCACCGCGATGAAGACAGCTCCAGCTTCCAGCATGAAGCACTGGATGAAGACAGAGCAATCCTGGCCATGAATCAGGGCCTGTATTATTTGATACAGGCTACAGCACTCAGGCAGTAGTATGAAATGCAGCTTTTGCTGCCATGGCTCAGGTTTTGGCGAGGGTGTTTAGTTTTAATGTAGAACCAGCAGTTCGAATGATAAAGTTTTGGAAAAAGTATTCTGTTATCTCAGTCTGTTAATTTGGAAGGAGCTTTTAAGACAGATATAGACTGATGCTTGCTGAATTTAAGAGACAAGAAACTCCTCTTAAATCCGGGTAACACCTAGGCAGACTGCCACACTCTGAACGAAGTGAAGCTGACAGAATAGCAGTTTTTTAAATGTCCTGAGAAATATATATAAATACAGCCGTAAAAATGAAAAGAAAAAGGAAAAAAAATTAAATCCAAGGACTTACTGCCTCACCCTCTGTGCAAAGCACTAACTTTTGGATTTTACATTATCCCCTTCAGATAAATGTTTGCAGGAAGAGAAAGCCATTACCTCTGAAGTTCCAAAATGATTAGATATTCAGCTGCCGCCATCAGATGCAATTAAAGACACAAAACTTAGATTCATCCCACAGAACATTAAAGTTTGCCAAATATATTATGAAAAAGCCGCATTGTGTGGTTCTGAGAGTCTTGTCCTGTCCAGACTCCCACTCCTGTATCAGCTGGGACTAGGGAAAATAAAACATTCTGTGCTTCCTGAAACTGAAACGATGGAAAAGGACAGTGCCTGTCACATAAGTCCTGCCCTTGTGCCATCTGAGCATTAACAGAGATACTGCTTCCTCCTCAAATCTAGAGTCATCTTATGTCTTTGGTCCCTTTTCTATTCTTGGGTCTTTTGGAAGGACACTCAATGATGCTGCAGTTATTGGGATCAGCTATATGATCTTAATATTTGGAATGTTTTTTGCAAGTTCTGACCTTATACAGATTTGGGATACTGATTTCAAAAGAAGAAGGATGGGGTTGTGTTTAGCTAATATGAACTGTCTGTTTCACAGTACGATATAATGAAAATTACTTAAGTACTTGGCTTTTTTTACAGAATTTATTTCTGCATTTTTGCATGAGTGAAAAGGCAGCTTATGACAGGACACATTTAGTTCTGCATACTTCCATCAGAAACTTCAAGCATTAAAAACTGTGTGACCTCTTTTGGGGGATAATACTTCAGAAACTTTAATATTGGATCTTCAGACCCTGTGAGTAAGGTTTATCCTCATTTTACACCTTCTGTAGAAGCAGCAAGAGGGGTTGCAATTACAGTGCTAAATGAAACACAGACTGATTCTCACTAGCAACTTAGCAAACATCACTCAGCTTGTGTCCTCACTACCTATGACCAGTCCTCTCTGAGGCTTAGTTTGAGCTGAGCCAATTGAAGAAGCCCAAAACAGAGCCGGAAAATCTGCTCAGCAGGGGGGTACCAGGGGTTACTTCAATCTCACCTCCCATCTCTTTTATTTAGCAGCACAGATATGCCCACTCAGACTCAGAGGGACATTTTACTGCTCTACTAACACAGGAACATGATGTCTTAACAGTTAATATCTGCAAGCAGGAGTTTCTGGATAATAATGTGGATACATGGGCATTGAAGTAGTTGGCCCAAATGATACATGCAGGGGGAAGTGTTGTCAGAGATCTAGGGACAAACCACTCTGAGGGGTTTGGAGAAGCAGCAGTTCCTTGCAGAGAAATGTTACACAGGAGTAAAAGCTGTACCATCATCCTCACTTCCCAACCTTTCAGCAGTAAAAGCTGTATTGCCTTTTTTTAAAGCTGAGGATGCCGTATTTTCCTGCAAATGATTCCAGGAAGGAAGCTGAAAAATCTCTCAAAAATGGCAGGTCTGGTGGGTGCCAGATGCCAGAGGATGTGTGTTTGTGACTAAAGAGGGTAAGAGCTAGAATTAAATCAGAGATTCAGATTTGAATTTACTGCTTTTATCCATATTCCTAAACCATTCAAGTGGTTGAGGACTAGAAACGAGCACAGCAAAATCAATAAAATAAACAAGCCATGAAAGATACTAGTGACACATTAAGGGGAAAAAAAAAAAATCAGATACCGGTTAGGCCATTGGGACTAAAGGAGAGAGATGACAATAAATATATAGAAGTTTTGTTCCAAATCCAGAAAACTTTGCTCACACAAACAGACTCTCCTCCAACCACAATCTGATTAAAAGAGACCACAACTCTTGCCAAAGGCCTGTAACATCTAGCTCATTAAAACAATACCAGTTGACATTATTAGGATGTATTATTTTGCTCCTTTAGCACAGGGGAAGATTCATCTGAGTAAGTAGCAGGGCTGAGTCCTTCTTTGGCAAAGGGCTTTGACTGAAAAGCAAAATGTCTGGTATGTTCAGGCAGGCAGTTTCCATGCCTGGCAGATGGTATTTACTTAAGACATACTGCACAGCCCATTATTTTAAACCAAGTTGCTTTGTTGAGTTTATCTAACTTATCACAAGGACAAAAACTTTTGTTCATCTCTGTGTCTGTATTAGTCAAAATCCCACGTATTTTGAACTGCTATGGAGTGATTGTTTTCTCCCAGCAGAATTAAACTCAGTCCTGTAACAAATGAGAGGTGAAAACCCACAAGATGTTTTCAAACTGAGTCACACACATCCTTTTCAGTCAAGCCATGATTCTCCCAGGTCCTCTGAATCATACTGTGTACTCTTCAACAGCTTCTAAATAGTCGAGCTCAAAGTGCTCCAGCCTTCCTCTCTCCCACCATAATTTGGTGTGCTCAGCTGACCCATTAAACTGAACCTGAAAGGGGAAACTCCTCAGGTTTTTAAGCAAAAAGTGCACCAGAAGGCACAAAGATGAGGGTTTTTTTACTTGTTCACATCTATATATATATCTATAAAATGGATAGAAATAAGAAATGACACAACTAGTATATACTGGATCAAGCTCATAGGACATATAATTCATCATTTTACCCTCAAAGGCAGCTATTAAAAGGTGTAACAAACTCAACTATGGACAATTGTTTACTAACCTAGTAACAAGGTTGTATTTGCTCAGTCCCTTAGGCACTAATCCAAACATATGTGATGCCTATATGAAACAGCTCATATATTTGTTGAAGCACAATTAAATGTCTGAGAATATCATATGATATGAGTAAGATAAAAAAATGAGTGAGGCTAAGATGCTATCAGTGACTAGACAGCTTGCACAAGAATAAAATGTACATAACTATCTATTGCCAAGAAATAATAGTATCTGTTTGGAACCGAAAACTGCAGGTTTTTTTAAATTAACATTTACAATGCTCATGGTACAAATACTGCACTTTCTTTTCTGGGATTTCTGTATAAATATGGATATAAGAAACTGAGTAACAAAAATGCTGTGCACATATTCTCTTAATTAATCTACTTTTGTGAGTCATATCCATTTTACTTCTGTTATATGGCATTTTATTTGCCACAATGACTTATCACTTTTCTAAATTTAAACTAGTTCCCCTTCTGATTATTATTACTCTAGTGATTCATTTATTGAGCATAAATCATTCATTTATTGGCTGAAATGTCTTTTAATATTACTGTCTCTCCTTATACAATGGGGTTAATATGAAATTCAGTCTCCTCCATGATCAATACAGAAGATATATAGCACAACTACAGCTGTTCATTTCACAATTTCAAAACAAGAAAGCCTCAAGTTAAGATTTCACCTTGGCTGAAGTCCTGCTTTCAGTGAAATTGAGAGCAAAAGTCTCCTAACTCGTAAGAAGAGCCAAGATTTACTTTTTGGTGTCCAACCTGCATGTGTCAGCTGAAGTGGCCCTGACTTTGTGGCTGTAAAGCTTTAAAGCCAGAAATAGCCACTATTATTGAATCCAACCTCCAGTACCACACAGGCCACTTCTAGTTACATATCACACAGGTATTTCAGTTTTTGAAACTTTTTGCCAGATAGTGGCTCCAGTGAAGGTTTCTCTCTTTTAAATGTCCTGTTGTTTATGAAGAACATATTTTTAAAACTTTAATTAGCTGGACTGCACTCTTATAAACCATTTCTTTTTAATATAAACACACCTCAGGGCCCTCTGAGCTTATAAATACCTCTAAGGATGCTCACGTTTTTTGTGTTAAAGTTTCACACAAATACTTCAACCATTTTAGAGTACAAATATCTAATAAAAGTATTTTTTAAAAAATCCTATTCTTTATTTGAAGAACTCTAGTTTCTCCAAGTCTAGGTCTAAGGACTTGAAGAAAGAGTGTATAAGGAAGAAAAGATGATGAAGAAGCTTCAGGTGACATAGGGTCTCAGTTTTTAAGAGATGTTAAAGAGGGTATGAAACAACCAACCCAAAGATCCCTCTGCTCTGAGCACACACCTGCCCCCACATACCTGACAGTGGAAGGGGTTGGACCATGTCACAGCTGAGGTCTGCAAAGCAGCTCTATAGCTAAGGATGTTCCTCCTGGTGCTCCAGGCAATGCCAGCCCCAGTTCTGTCCTCTCCTGCCTGGGCTGGAGTGTAGACACAGAGGCACCACAAGAGGAGGCACCAGGGGCTGAGAAGCAGCTACAAACTGCTGCTGCCCCGACTTAATGGCCTCGAGAGGCAGTAGACCACCAGCACTGGTCAGAGATGACATAAGTGAGGGTGTTTGTATTGTTTCCACCAAGGCTGAATCTTGCTGGTTAATCTTTCACTTCCCTGTGTCCGGTCAGTGAGCTTTAAACATGTGCAGGTGAAGTGGCCAGCATCCTGAGCACGAGAAAGGCTATAGTTCAGGCTGCCTGAAAACTGTATGTTGTCCTCTTTGTATGTCTGACCAAATTCACAGTCTTTAATTTTTTAACTGTAACCCATTTCCCATACTGGAAGCCACATTGTTTGCATACCAGGAATTTGATGTGGGCTTTTGAAATGCAGCCTATGATGCCAATATTTTCACCTGCATCACATCCCTCTTCTCCTTTTGAATATGAGAGCATATTATCTCTTATGGTACAATAATCCTTGAAATTTAAGTCACTTGAATTGCATAATCTTTTCCAAGTCACTTGTATACCTCTGTAACACTTTCCACAAATTCTACTCATGCTTAGAAAAAGAGAAGAATTAAACACTTTGAACTAACTACAAAGGGAAGACTACAAGACAGAAAAGTACATTTGTTTGCACCTCTGAAACTTGCTCAAACCAGACAAATCCAGGCGACCCAAAGGTCATAGTAGACATACAAGATCAAAACTGAAATTGCAAGACATAAAAATATAAAACATCTGCTGACCATTGAATGGAGAGTTTGCCTTGAAAAGTTGAAAAGTCTGATCTAATATCGCTCCATCGAACAATTTTCCTCAGCTGTTCTTGCCTGTGGATATAAACTGAGACAAATCACAGAACATTATGCATCGTGGGTAGGAATTTACTCCCTGAGAATAGGAATTTGTCTTATTTTCATTTGTTTCTTCATACTTTTATCTTACTGAACGTGCAGGCTAAGAATCTAATTTTATTGCAGATGAAAGGGAACATTTCTTTACCAGCCTGTCTATGCTGATGTGGCAGATGTGGCTTCATTCACCTTGACTTACACTCTCCCTGTACTGCACAGTCCATTATTTAAATTCAACATTTTCAGGGTACAGCCTTAGTTCTTCATTACTTTTCACCTACATCTACATTTTATATTTTCTGTCCTGCGCTGACTTTTGCCATGTACTGTGAAAGAAATAACAACTTTGTGACTCATGTAATATAAATTCTTGAAAGTCACCACCATATTTATTTAAAGAAAATATGAGTAATCGTTAATGAATTCTCATACAGTTACTGCATACAGAGTTTGAATAAATACCTCAGACCAAGCATGCTACACCCTGTTCCTTTACGCTGAGACATGTGTCCCTTTCAGTCTGGAAACTAATGGGCTTATGGGGGAAAGGGAATCATCAACAATATCACATCTTGAAATTACCTGGCCACCTCATCATTCTGCCTCAAGGAGCTGGTGGTGTACATGAACCAAATATTTAAGACTTTTAAAGTATTATCTGATTGAAATAACAGTCTGGTTCCTGTCATTTCCCTTGTGGTGATTTTCTTTTTAGAAATAATTAAATAGTATAATGATTAAATAGTATAATAATAAATAGTCCTCTAATGACTCATTTACTTTATTTTTAACTAACACCAAAAGAAAATACAAAGGAAATAGTCTTCAGCAAATGTGTTTTGGAGGAAGAAAAGGAGGAAGAAAAGTTGTATTGTGATATGATACAGTAAATTAGCATAGTTTAGAACAGTACATGCAGCTAATGACTGAAAAGCTAGCAGTATATGCAGCACTTTGCATCACACTGCATTACTGACCGGGAATGGAAGCTTTGACTGCTTTATACATTGTAAATTGGACATGCTGTGATTCTGTAAAACATTTCTGTCACTAAGGAAAAAAATTTCTCTGACATAACAAACCTACTTTAGGTGCCTCCAGTCTGAAAACCAGCAAGTGAAAAATAACTGGGTAAGCAGTAGAGAGCAGGTATTCAAACAAGCCCCAGGGCAGCTTAGCACTTAAACATGTGGCAGATCTGTTTTCAGCAAAGCAATTAACAAGGCAGCATTCACCATTCCAACAATCTTAAAATGCAGGCTGGATCTTTTCCTAAACATATCTATAATTCAAATTATTAGACTGGAGAGGTGCTAACACAAGAATTTGGGTAGCTAGCTCAAATACTTTTGTCTTAATGGCCTTAAAATATATGACTCAAAGACGTACAAATTCAATGATTTACATGCTTTTCTCAACTGGATGACTGAAAGCAGGTTTTGGGTCTCATCTTGTATCTCCTAATATACTTTTCAATATTTTATTGATGAGTTTCTCTGCGGAACTCTGCTAGTTATGAATCCCATATGTTAATGGGGTAAAACTCATTCCCTTCTAAAAGCATAGACTGGTAACTCAACCCATTTTAGAGTACTCTTCCAGTACCCTCTGGGAAAGGGATGGGGACGGATCCAGTACCCTCACACTGCCTACAGTCTGAACAGAGAGGGTGACCTGCTGACCCAGCAAAAATTGGTGAAAGCCCTGTGAGGGATTGATGGATCTAGGTTTTTCATCCAGAGTATAAACTGGAGGTTTCAAACTGAGTCATATTAGCCAGGCTTAGATTTTTTTGGTATTCCTAACACAACTATTTGTATCAAAATTATTAGTCATTACTTAGGGCACTGTAGAAAAAACTTGTGCCTTACTGCTAATGAACTGACACTTGACCAACATTGGGTCCTGTCCCCAGCTCACATCAATAAAAGAAATGAAGGAAGCAAGTATGTATTTATTCTTAGTGACCCAAAATACATAAATATTTCATATACTGAACAGTAAAATACATCACATGATCAAGGTCCTATACAAATATAATTTCCACAGCTCTGTGCAGAACAGGTTGTAAAAGAGGAGCAGAGGTCATTCACCACAGACTGACCATCCATGCAACAAGCTGCGGGAAGAAAAGTTACAACTTTGAAACTCCTCACCATGCAGCTTCTCCAAAGTCTCAGCACCACTGGCTGGCTTTGGCAGCCCTGGCTGTCCCAAACAGATTACAGGTTACAAGAGGGAATTTTAAACAGCATCAAAACAGGTAGAAGAGGTGTGTTAATCCAACACATCTTCAGTTAATGCTGTTTGAACACTACGTTGGTATTAACACTGCACCCAAAACATTTTTCAAATAAACCTGAAGAGAAATAAATTACCCTTTTTTTCCATTCAATCCAGGCCATACACTGGGTACACAGAATGACATAATATCCTTCCTGAAATCAGAGCTGCAGTGAGGACCAGTATCCTTCAAACATGACCAGTTCCTGAGACTGCCTTGCAAACAACCACAGTTTCCTAATTGCCACAGAAACTATCTTTTCCATCTTTTCAAACTTGGCCAAAGAATTATGAATTGTTTTCTTTAAAAATGCAATAAAATTTCATCACTATATTCTGTGTTTCTGCCAGAGTCTGACAGCCACAGATCTAAAGAATCTTACTGGAAAGCAACACACAGAAATAGACGCTCCATTTAACTGCTGCTGGTCAAAACCTCACACCAATTGCTGTGATATTTGCCAGATATGAGAGTAAATGATGTCATCTCTATGCCTGCCCCTAGTTGAATCAAACACCTTTTTGCAAGCTCTCCAGAAAGTGGCTATTATCATCAGGAATTTTTTTTCAACATGACATTTTTGTGTGTGTAGGACCACATCCACTTTGGAAATTGGTGCTCTTGAAAATGGGATTCCATACAAAACCATGATCAATACAAAACTATGCATTGATTTGCTTTTTAACTCGAAAAAGTTGGTACAGTTGGTTGGGGTTTTTATCTTTGCATTAGCCATTGTGAAGATGATTTTAAATTGTGTGCACAGGCCAAAGGATTTGTGCTGAGGCCAATCTGCATTTAGCTTGAGTGCCATAGACAGACATTCAGAAAAAAACCCAAATCGATACATTTGTAATGACTGCTTAGATAACTGCTTAAGCAGCTGCAGCAAGCCAAGTCAGCAATTATTCCTAAGGATATGTGAAAGATTTTCTAATGCCCTGACAGTTACACACACTTGTTTCCAAAGGATGTTATCCCAGTTGCCTTCTTCCAGTCGCACCGGACTTCTGCTTCTTTTTTTAATTTTTGACCATCTATCCTTCTTTTGTGGGATACCACGGGCAGGTTTGACCTATAGCAATCAGAGCAGATGGACTGGTGCCAGAAACTGCTCAGACAGACAGACAGACAACATGATGAAGTTCAGCACCTCAGATACCACAGGAGTTTATGATTAAAAGGTGATTTAGTTAAATTGCTAATCATGCACTAGCGTTTGTCTCCTGGTTGTCGGTGCATGTGTGTATGTGTGGAAACACAGCGGTATGAATGACTATTTCAAACCCTGTCTCTAGCCAGATTAGTTTGGAATAGAAACAGGAAACGAGCCTGAAACATGAGGCTTTAAAACCTGTTCTCTTACGAAAGAGCAGACCTGCAGACCCTGCGCCAACGCCGGGCTACGGAGCGCTCCCGCCAGCAACTCACCTTGCTGAATTTTCGTCACCAGCTGGTGACGGGCGAGAATCCTGCTGGTCCTGTAGGGAGGGCGCCGGGCGGGCGGATCGCAGCGCCAGAAGAGCTCCTGGCCCTCGGGGGACACCGCGTTCAGGTAGAAACAGGCGGTGCCCGCGGCCCGGGGCACCTGCTTCAGCATCGCCGCTGCCCTCGGCTCGCCCCGGCCGTCCCGCGGCGCCGCTCCCGATCGCAACCAGGGCAAGGAAAGCGGGGAGGCTCCAAGCCCCGGAGAGCTGCGAGGAGCGAGCGCTTTAAACGAGCAAGGAGTGCCAAGAGCTACTACAGCTCGGGATTCCGGCTCTTTCCCACATGATCTGCGCGGGCCAATCGCTCCCAGTGCAGTCTGTGGAAGTGAGCCTGCGGAGCGGGACAGCCAGCCTGCCCCAGCCCGGTACACTGCCCCAGCCCCAGCCTGTCCCGGTCCGGCCCCGCCTGTCCCAGCCCCAGCTTGTCCCGGTCCAGCCCCGCACAGCCTGTCCCGGCCCCAGCCTGTCCCGGCACCCCGCGGCTGGCCGGCGTTTACCCAGCACGGAGGGGCTGCACCGGGCCGCTTCAGAAAGCAAAGAAGAAATAGCTGAAGACGCTCAAGAATGCGTTTTTAGAGTACTCAGGGCTGCCGAAAACCTTTTTCTCCTCTGCTCTGCGCTGCCCAGCTGTTGACTCATCTCTGGAGATGATGCCCTCCTGTACTTTTCTAAAAATCATACCCCTGTTTGCCAAGGAAAAGTCCGTTTACGGAAGGGCTGTCTGAATCTCCAAAACCGCACGGTACGACGAGCACTGGAACAACCAAAGCTCTTGGGATGAAAAAAATTCAACAACACCTAGCAGCAGTCACTCAGCAGTAAACAAACCCCAAGAGTCCCTAACATAAATAGTACCAAGAACTGGTCACAGCCTGGAAGAGGGAAAGGGAAAGGAGAGGTTCTGTGTTATTCAGGTTCCTTGCCATAACATCTTTTTTTGTTGTTGTTTTTTTCCAAGAGAAAAAAACCCTTTTTTTCCCAGACAGAGGGGCATGTGTTTTCATTTTATCCTCTCATATCAACCACTGAGTTAGCAGAAGATACTATTTCTCTGATTAATCATACAGAAACAGAACACTGCCATTTTTATCAGCAGGTGGGCAGCAAATCTGAGTGAAAATATACTGAAAATGCCCTCCTAGTGAAATTATTTTTCATTATATTTTAAAATACCAATATTTTGGATTAATACACCCCTAGTGTGTGCTGATTTCTAAGAACCACAGGAAATGAGTGATTTCTAAGGATCACAGCTCAGGAATGATGCTGCCACCTCCATGCCCCTTCCCATGCGACCAGTGTCAGGCTGGGGCCTGGCAGCTGACAGCACTGTTGGAGTGGCCGCAAGCCCCACGCAGAAGGGGCTCAACCCCCATCCCAACCCATGGGGGATCCTGACCTGGACATCTACACATCTACCTGCAGTGACATTAGTGTCTGTGTCCTGTTCTCCAGCCTTGAGGCCAGCAATATCTCATGACCTGCCATGGTACAATGGAGCTCTCCTCCCATTTCCTGTCTCACAGATGCTGACCAGGGCAGGACCATGAGGTGGCACTGCCTAGAACTCGCCTCTTCACAGAGGACAGGACAGATATGGTCACCTAAACGTGAGAGGGGAAAGGACGGCTCTTGTTCACAATTATTCATTAAAATTTTGCTCCATGCAAACCCCCTAAAGGTATAGTTTTACTGCCATGCAATCTGTTCTCATTACACCTCTTGAATTTTATTCCTCATCAATGTGAGACTTGTGCAGTGCCATAAAATGGAGAATTATAATTTCAAGTACTAGAAATTGAAAATGAATGCTGTAGACTAGACGCCTCCATTACCTGTTATTACCATAAACAGTACCTGCAAGTGCTGTATGTGCTGCTTTTTGCTCCGGGTATGGCTGCATGGTCTTCTGTGAGACTAAGCAGAGACTTCAAACTCATGAGCAAAGACATGGCACCACTACCATCTATACTCCCAAGCAGGGCTGGGCACTGGCAGCAGGCAGTAGGACCGACCAGTCTCCTCTCTGCCTTGCTGTGCAAAGAGGAGAGGCAGGATTGCTTCACAGGTGTGAGCAGAGAGAGCCTGAACAGCAGGGAAGAGATGGCTCCCCTTCCTACCCCAGCTTGCCAAGCCAGTGTGTCAGTCACTCTGCTGCCATCTTTTCAGGAATAAATATCCCAGAGATGCCCCAAACGTCAATGACAGGCACGGTGTTTATCCAAAGAGACATTACCTCTGTGCAGGGAAATTCTTATTTGATAAATCTACAGTTCTTTGCTCAAACTCTATATTTAAAATGCTATTGCTAATGTAAAGGAAATACTAACATTTAATACCACTCTGCTTAAATATCCAGAAGGATTTATTTTTCTGTTGGAAAATACATTGACCTTTTCAGCTAATGGGATTCTGCATTCTTCCTTGCAATACTTCCAAAGTCTAAGAAGCAGTTGAAGAGAAATGCTTCAAAAGCCAGTCCAAAGAACAAAAAACCACGGCAAGAGCCTAAGTAAGGTGTATATACTAGTGAACAAGTCCACTAAGGGCTCAGCAAGCCCAGTTATAGGCTTGTAACAGACAGCAGAGTACCAGCCTCAGTGCCCCCGTGGCTGCCCGTCCTGGCCATTTCTCCACCAGAGGGTAAGGCAACAGGGCAGAGCTGCCCTGCCAGCTTCCCAGCAGCTCATCTCAGAGGTCACAAAGGACAGAATAAGAAGCCTCTGTTGCAGAATGATGACTTTCCTTTCCTCCCAGACACAAGGGTCCAAACACAACTTCAGAGCCAGAGGGTTGCCCCAGGCTCGGTGCTGACGAGTGCTGCCTGTGCCGAGGCTGAATTCTTTGGCTTCAGTCCAGCACTTGCATAGTAGTCAAATAAAACAAGAAACAACAAGAGTTAGCTGGTCTTGTGGTGCGTGTTTGAAAGCTCCTGTGCTTGAAGTTGTGCATGGCGAAAGAAAGACGTAGCCCTCCTTGCATACTTTTAAAATGACTGTATCCTTGTTCGGTGACTGCCTTGACACTCACTGCTTGTTTTCAAAAATGTGTCGTTCAGTTGAGGAAACCCCTTTGGCCATCAACCTCTCAGACAAGCAGTACTACAGAAGTCTAAGTTGTTACATAATAACACTAATTAATATTTCAGTCTCAGACTGTTTCTGGAATAGTTAATAGAGCAACACTGAAATTCATGCTAATGCATCTCCTAAGAGCACTTCAAAATAAAAGCTTCCCCATGCATTTTACAAGGACTATGAGGGAGCTCCAGCATACACCTGAAATTGCTGCCAGGCTTGACAGAAGCACAGCCCACGAGATGAAAACCCAGCCTCATGCTCCAATGTTGTGACTGATCCATGCAGGAAAGGAGATTCCTTTACAAAACCATGTCAGGAATTGGTGTGGTTTTTTTTGAAAACTAATCAGAAATGTCCACACTGATATCTATAGTGTAATAACCACACTTTACATCTAACGTGACAATCAGGGACTTGATGGATACTGAAATACTCTGGAATATCAGGAATCTTCAGTTAAAGGTTTATTCATACAGCACAGCACTTCTGATGACGGCATGGATTTATTATAACTGGCAAAGTCAGCTCAAGGAGTCATACTCTTCTCTGTATGCATTCACAGGCAGAACTGCAACACTTCACTTCTGTTAATTGATTTTTATGTCTCTCTGCCACCTTTTTTTCCCTGAAATGGCATTTGGTGTGAGCAAGAAGGAGCAAACTATTGGCAGGAACAATCACCCCAGGGCTGCCCGTAGATACTTCAGTATCTCAAGCAGTACTTGAGATCTGCTTCCATTTCACTGCGAGCAGGGTGCTGACATCAGCTGCAGAAAACAACGCAATGTACTCTAGAAATGCTAAAATATACTTGATAACAAACTAGCTACTTATGACTGGCTTTTCTGGGCAAGACAGTGTGAGTTTCTACACGCCACCTTGGCCTTAGAGTATTACTCCATGAGGCAGTGCTACAGTGGGGTAGTTGAGGGTAAATTGAGATGAACAGCCCTTTCCCATTTGTATTCATATAAATAAATAAATATGAAAAAGGACTGCTGATTTACATCTTAGAATGCACGCCTCACAGTGAACTATGAAATAGGTCTGTGGTGTTGAACCTGGCACAGAGCTCTCCAGGCTTGGATTGAACCTGCTGTTCTTACACAGTAATCAGCCACCTGATCTTCCCAAAGTGAACCATTTCCCTTTTATTGTTAGTTGCACTTATCTCGTTATTTCACATCTAAAATTTAATGGCAACTTGACAACCTCTCTTCATTAGAAAGCACTGGTTCTATGAGAACAAAAGAGCTTCCTATCCACTAGAGGAGCACATTCGTTATTAACATTAGTGACATGTAGTTAGAAGAAGCAGGAAAGTCTTGTTTTCAAGTCACAGAAGAAAAAAACTCGGGCATCTGCTTTCCATTTTCTGATCTCTGGACTCCATTCTATAATTCTGCAGGTAGAAGAATAGTTCAGTTTGCTGGATTATGGCCTAACTCCAGTACCTTATATATGCAATATATCCTGGATACTGAAGTCCTATTCACATATCCCTACCCTATCCACACATCTTATATTTCTTGCCTGTCTCTGCCTCTACAGATGCCTGCAGAGCAGCTCATGTGCTAAGTACAGGCAGTTTTTCCTTTCTCAAATTCAAGAAAATATTCACATGCAGGGAACCCAAAGCTGTGTTTAAGATGAAGCTGTCACTTACTTCATGTGTTTTGAATCCTCTCTCTGGGATCGGGACTTTTAAAAGCGGAAGTTCGTTGCCGTCTGTTTAGGAAAAATGTTTTATGTTTGAACACAGACATTTGTCTGAGAGTTGTTTGCTGGGATTACTACAGGCTGCAGACTCTTTCATACAGGGCATGAAACAGCAGGGACTCTAGAGCAGCCAGAAATGCTTCCCTCTGGCTCAGCAGCACTTTGACTTTCTTCCTGAGGCTGTGCTGGGGCGCTGAGGCTCTGCAGCTCATCTGAGGCTGCCAGGAATCAGACTGGGGCAAAAGGAAAATAGTTTATGTGAGGTTTCTGCATCTCCAGGAAGCGAGATGGAGACGGCTAATAGCTGCACGGAATTACAACAGAGGATTGTTTCACTGGAGAGCCCGATACTGATGTGCTCTGGAGGAAAGTCAGCTGCTGTGTCAAGTGTCGGATAGTGAGATTTAAAAATGAACACTGCTACACAGGGCTTCTTGTGCCTGAGAGACAGGCTTACACACACCCTTGAAGATGAACTTCAAACCAGGAGATGAGGCTTCTGAACAGTAGATTACATCCTTTTCTTCTCTTCCAGTGTCCCTGTCCCAGTATCAGAGGACTATCCATTTGCATTTTAAGACCCATGTGTTCAGTGGATAGAACTGCCACATAAAATATCTCCTGATTACAAGAACATCAGTGGCCTGGACACAGCACAGAAGCAGAGGATTAGAAACTATGTGCAGGAGTGCAACAACAGTAGGTTTAGGGACAAAAGGATGGCAGGGAGATGACTGACCAACCAGCCACCCAGGCAAACTTATGGGAATAAGGACACATGCAAAAAGCCAGGAAGATGAGGGTCAAGGTAAGAAAGTGTGATTCATCTCATCAGTTCTCCTGTGGATTTGCCCATGATGTTAAATAAGCAAAATGAATAGTAACTGATTTTATAAGGGCTCCTCCAAGATCCTCTACCAAGCAATGAACCTCAGCTATCACAGATAAAAAGGAAAAGGCCACTTGTGGTTTAATGACAGCTTAAAGACAGGAAACAAAAGTAGTAATAAATAACCTATGTTCACAATGGGATTAGGTTCCCAGAGGATTCACACAGACATTAGTGTTGGAACCTGTTTTGTCCACTATCCATGCATGGTTTTTATAATGGGATGGAATAATGAGTTGGCAAAATATAATGATGACGCCAAATTAGTCCATCAATCAAAACAGAAATTGGTTGTAAACACTGAAGGTGTTTACTACAATATTGACTGAGAAGGCTTTAATATTTTAGTTCTTGAGGGCTGATAAATGTACGGGACAAAAAACACCGTAAAGATAACAGAGTGCACAGTGATGAGATTTAATGGAGCTGTTATCACTAAGGAAACAGATCTTGGATGGGTTTATGAAAATCCAATAGAAGTGCTCAGTAGGAACAAAAAAAAAAAAAGCAAAGTGTATTTTAAAATTTTTTGGAAAAGCAATTTGGTATAAACCAACAAACATGGTTATGTTATTACAAATGTCTGCCCACCATTTGGTAATTATGAGGTCTTTTCTCGCAGTGGATAAAGCTGGGAACAGTAAGTGGGGGTAGGTTCAAAATGAATAAACATAAATAGTCCTTCATATATGCATAGCTGACCCCTGGAAGTCATTGTTAGAGGATACTGTGGTTGCCAGAAGTTAGCAGAATTCAAAAAAGGATAAATCCCTGGAAGAAAAATTCAGCAAGGGCCATTAAGCACAAAATTCTAGCTTGTGGCTCAGGACCTCCTTCAACCCTGTGAATGCAGGTGGGCTATACAACATGTACAAAATCACTATATGCCTATCCCAGCATTATATTTTTTTCTGAAAATAGCTGCATCTGCCCAGTGACCAACACATGATGTTGTTGGGCAGTGGGCAGTCTGTATTCTCCCCTGAGCTAACCAGATGTACCACCCAACAGCCTGTGTAAATGTGGGCTCCTAACAGCACTAGTGCATAAATGCATTAAAATAACTGCTCCTGTGGTCTGTGGCTGCAGCCTGCAGGATGACAGTATTTCCCTGGGCACAGCCTCTCTGTGCCCTCCTGTCACATTTGCTGGTGAAGTGTAAGCTGCTGCTCTGTTGGCCACAATGTTAGGCTCAGAGGATGTGACCTCTCTGTCCCTGCTGCTCTCCCAGGGGCTTAGAAGGGACTAGGATCTCCTGGATGGTTGGTAAGATCATTGCAAGGGGTCAGTTGTTTCATCCCGTGCCTGACTGCTAATTTAGGCATTATGGTCTCACTCCTGTTCGGTTTTTAAACATTTTCCTTTAGTCAAACCACACCAGCATATGAATAGACTCCATTGGCCTTAGCTGAACTCTTCACAAGTCAGGAATAGGCAGCACCCTGCTGTGTAAAGTCCCTAAAGACAGTGGCTCTCAACAGTAAATTAAGGAAAAAACACAACATTTGGCTAATATAGTTCAAAAGAGAGGAAGACATTTCAGGTGGCAGACCTCCTCTGCTAAAGTATTTGGGGAGTATTATGACAGAAATGAGCTAAAAGTAGTTTCCATACCCTTAGTGCAACTCCATCTGCTGAATCTATATAAGAGTTATTAAAACTAAACCCACAGGAACTCTGTAATTATATTTAAGTAGTGGTGGGCTTACACACATCCTAATCTCACAGTCTCACTAACAAAGTGTTTGGATAACACACTGATAAGGTAAGGAAGTGTTTAGATAAACTCACTTTCTTGTAGTTATCCAAATACATTGTAAATCCCCACAGAGCCCTACTGCTGGTGTCACTCAGTCACAGACAAACATTCCTATCTGAGCTGAAGGTTCATGCCTTTGCAGACTTCAGGTAAGGGCTTTGCTATTTATTTTCTTTTTCAACAGGACTCCAGTACTATCATGAACAAATGGGCAAGAGATGAAACATTCAGGTTTTGGTCTGGTTTTGACAGAAGTTTTTTTCTTCTCTCTCTGTGCTAGAGAACCAATGCCAAAGTCAGATTTCGTAAAAGTTTTTTTAAAAAGCAACAAGGCAGAACAGAATAATTCTTGGCAATACTATTTCAAATATAGCAGCAGGGGAATGGTGTCTGGGAACATTAAATTCTCCAGGCTCCTTGAAATCAGTGAATACTTGTTGCATGATTTCAGTCTCTGGCCCAGTAAGGCAGACAGACACGATGATTAGGGCACAGGACTGGCTGGCAGTGACTTGCTGGATGACTTCAGGGAAGTCATATAACCTGTCTCTGTACACCAGTTTCCTGACTGATAACAGTAATCTTTGCCTTTCTTAACCATTTTGGTACCTATATGTAAAAGAAAGGAAATACAGTTTTGTAGGAAGATTAATTTTCCTTACAAGCAATATCAGTCCACTAGAGGCAGGCTAAAATCACCTGTAACTGCATGAGCTAAGGAGAAAAGAAAACCTTTTAAAATGGTCTTACACCTGTAGTGGATTCCTTCACACAAGACACTTATTGCCTAAACTTGCAGAATGTCAGAGATTTCCCAATGTGTTATTAAATGCATGTTATCAGATGTTATCAATTCTGTGTAACAAGGATGTAGGGTTGTGCATGTGGCTCTGCAGAGCAATGTGCACTACCCAATAAACTGAGTCTGGACTCTAGGGCTGGACTGCAGCCTCGCACGCAGGGAATACATATATATTATGTATATACATATATATGTATCTATTATGTATATACATATATATGTAGGATACATATATAAAGTATTTTGTTCACTGACAGTTGAAATTCCTGTTTTTTTGTTCTAAAGTCCCCAGGCCATCACCACCAAGACAGCCACTAGGTACAGCAAAGCCATCCCTTTCCTGGTTACTCTTCCTGGAGACCCAGGAAAGCTGGGGCTTTGACTGATGCACAGGGGAGGTTTAGGTTATGGTGGGGTGGCAGCTGTTCCTGGAGAGGGATGTCCTCTGCAGAGGCTGGTGACCTGCTCCGTCTCTCCCATCTCTCTAAGGAAGCAAACTGAATTAAGCCTTGTGGCAGCCACTGTCCCTGGTGCAGTGAGGGGACATCTGGCCTGACACCTGGCAGTTCTGTGCTGTTGCTGCAAGGGCAGGTGGGGCACCAATTACAGCACAGAGGTCTGTCCCCAAGGTGTCCGGGCATGGGCCTGTCCATGCTCTGCAGAACAGGGTGCACACGATATTTTCTTCCCTTCCCCAGGTCACCGGAACAAAGGCCCAGTTCAAAAACATCATGGATGAGCAGAGAATCTGGTCACTACCCCAGCTTTAAGGCTGAGCTACCACCTCACAGCAAGTGTGACCAAGACACCTGCACACTTATCAGGCTGTGTAATAGCAGCCATACTGGTGTCTGATTAGCAATCTCACAAATAAAGAAGCTGGGGGAATATGAGACATGCATGGATCACTTATTCCTTACCCAACGCTAGAATTTAGCACAATCCACAGCAAGTGTTCTGTATATCCCTGTCTGTTTGGAGTAGAAAGCATGATGCCTATAGCTTTTAATCCCAAACTATTTCTTTCTTGATGTCATAAAATTTAGGTCTTTGGGTTTTGGTGTTTTTTTTTTTTTAATTAACAAAAAATAAAAAGCCTAAACAAATCCCCACAATAATTCCTGGCAGAACATCCACAATAAAATTGTAGTGGGACAGTTTACAATATTGATATTTATGAACTGCACAAGTCCCTGGACAGGATTTTCTGTCTTCTAGCAACCAACTGCTCAATGCAAAATTTAAGCATTTCATTTTTAGACTCCGTATTTCTTGCATACTTTTCACTCACATTTTGCACTGTGCTAAATACACATCACAGAGCTGATGTGTCTCACTGGATAAAGCTGCAGGTGGTTATTGTTTTGTTTTTTTTACAGAGTTCAAACCCACCAAATAGCAGGAGCAACAGAGAGGAAAGGGCTTCTGGGAGCTTCCTTTCCAGCCACCATGCTGCTCCTTCTGAAAAAAGGCAGGCAGCCTGCAGCTCTCCTTTCCCACAGCCTGCCTTTGCAAAATGCTCCCAGTGTATAGGAAGGGCCAGAAAAAGCCTAGAACCTGCAACAATGCAGGCACGAGGAACCATTTTCCAGCAAATATTCCTTCCGTGTCCTCCAGTCCCCCAAACACGTGTACTTCCCTTCTCCTCTCTCCAGTTCACACACTCCCTTGCACACCCTCCTCCAGCAGCCACTTACCAAGACTCTTCCTCTGTTGATTCCCTCTCTGCTCAAAATAGGCACACCACGAGAGTTGGTTGATAAGTTCCATTCCAGCTGTGGATTTTGTTTTACTCTCTCAGTTACAGAGTGATGAAAATATTGCCGTCTGCCCTCATGTTTATCCTGGCATCCTATCACATCCTTCTCACAGGCTTTCTCCCTGTCCCACTGTCTGAATATACAGCTCTGTTTCAAATCAACCTCACAGTGTTCCTCATTTGTTGTTCTCTACTTAAGGTGTTGCTCCATGTTTATGGAATGTAGTTTTACTGGAAAAATTCCTTGGCCAAAACCTTCAAAAGGTACTACTCATCTTGGGTATATTTTCCATGACACTTGAAAAGCTCTGACTTTATGGGAAGGTTGGTTTCCTCAGTCTGGACATAAGACCTCTTTGAAGTACCTCAAGTTGGGCAAGAAAACATTGCAAAACTGAAATTGCACCTGACCTGTGAAAGAAGATTGGTCCTGTTTATATTTGCCAATTTTTTTTTTGCCTCTTGTTCCATCAGATTTTGACAGGCGAGTGTTGTTCTTAGGTATAAGGACATGAAATTAAGGCAAAACTGGGTCCCAAAAGGAGTTTCCAGACCATGCTGCTGTGGAAATCTTTTACTCCAAGCTAGAATTCATTGTATACCCTGTAAGTGCTCAGGATTTGCATGTATGTAGCTGAGACAAGAACTGGCTTTAAAGTATTTTGTATGTACTCTCTCCTTGGATTGCAGAAGAATGAAGCAGAGATTAGTGTATTTCAGTCTTTATTTTTTCTCCTTTTATGTCCTGGGGAGCTTATGACAAATAATATACTCACTGGTTCCTAATATGTTACCAAACATAATAGGTTGGATGAGAAATTAAAACCAAATTGAGTTCTGAATGTTTTGCTTTCAAGCCACTAGCAAGCCCGTCTTGCTTTAAAAATAAACTTTGTTCCCACTTCACTCAGATTAGTGGCACTTCACTTTGCTCAGACTAGTGACATGGAGGCAACTCTGACCATGACACCTGGGAATGACATGAAAATAACTTTTTAAAATAGCAATTGTGATGTGAAGGATTACACGTCTGCAAAACATTTCAGACGGGAAACAGTCGGTGTGTCTCACAAGCTTAGGTGTAGCTCAGCTAGGAAGTGCACAGTCACATCATAAAGCTCCCGTTTACTTTGCTCCTAATTGGCAGCCCTGTTAACAACATCAGCAAAGAACTATTTACTGGAACCTGGAAGCTAAGCGGTCATACCATAAACTTGTCGTGTTGTTATACGCTTTCCTAGGCATTCACTAGCAGCTGTTGTGAAAAATAGGATACCTGAGCCTGTTGGACTTTCGTGCTGGCTGAGGACACAGTAAAACAAAAATTCATACATCAAATAACTACCTACTAGTTTGAAAAGTGAACCTCAAAATGCACTTTAAAACATGCATTATGAATTCTGCATGGCTGCTGCCCCTGTTGCTTAGCTAAGCCTGTTAGGGTTCACAAGTAAAGTCATGCAGCTTTTATTACAATGAATTCAGAATGTCTTCTAAAGATGTGTAATTCACAGCCCACCTCCCCAGAATAAACTGGAAATGGAGAAACACATTTATGCAAGATTCAGGTACACTGGCAGGTTACTGTCAGAACATGTACCTTTAAAAGCATGTACAAGCGTCACTGAAGTCTCAGGTGCCTCATCAACTCCATCTCCTGCTTTGCTGACTTGAGCAGGTAACTTAAAATGAAGCCAGAGATGTTATGAGCAGCAATCTCTAAAATTAAACTTCTGCACTGCTAGTGGCTCACTGATTTCCATATCAAAAGCACTTAGGTGGCAGCTGAAGAGATGGCTTTTCCCAGTCTGTCACTGCAAGCAGGTCTTTGGTGCTGTCACTTGGCTAGGATTATGGCAAGAAATAAGCACCACCATAGGGCAATTGATTCCCCTTGTCTCACACATCTATTTCAGGATGACAGGACGGGCTTTCAGAGGCACCTATTTCTGTCTTGACTGTAAAGGACCTAGTGTGACTAGCTCAATCCTTTTAGAAGACATCCCCACTAGACTCACTGCTTTCAAGTCAGGGCAGATGCTTTTCACTCAGTATGTTATTTATAACATGAATGAAGATTGTGTGGATAGAGCATAAAATAGAGCCTGCATTCTGAAGACTAAAATAAGCCTAAGTGGAAAAGGAATGAATATTTCTTTTCTCAAGTATTTCTGTCAGTTGGTACAGCTTAGTTGGCTTGGCTGCTACATTCCCATTTTGGGATCCAGCCTTAATCTGGAATTCAAGTTGAAGCTATGCTCCCACAGGGCTGACAGGTACATCAGTGGCTGTGCCACACAACTTGGAAAGCCAGAGAAATGCCAACGTGGATTGTATTCACACCTTCATTGGCAAGACAAGTCTAAGGATGCTGTCTTTGGGATAGGAGTCTTTGCCTCTACTATTTCACTAGCAGGGTCTGCATAGAGAAAACTGTTATGTGCTAAGATACCCAGGGAAGAATTAAATGTTAACTTCTTCCTACTCATTATTTCCTTCTTATGTTGTTGCTGAGTGTTTCATCCCTGCAATTGTGTGAACATGCATGTTTTAGTCAGGCATCTACTGGCAAATCTGAGATGAGGCTTCCGGTGTAAAACAATACCCTCTATTAAACAAGTAAGTAATCAAATAAGGGCATCTATAAATAGAAAGGGTTGTAAAAACAAATAGGGGAAAGCATCTGGTTTGCAACATCTTTGCACAATTTGCAGTAGCTAAATCTGGAGTCAATTAATGACCTGTTTATTTTCCAAAATTTCAGTAAAATGCCTTGGCAAAAACTTAATCTGTCTCTGGAGAACATCTTACTTCCTTCCATATGTTGCCCGATCTGTCACAGCAATAAACTTCTTCCCAGTTTCAAGATCCCTAATGACTGCACCAACTGATGCTTTCCATAAGAGAAGAGATAATGGTTCCGGCCCTCTACCAGTCATGTTTCTCCCTAAACAGAAAGCAGCACAAAGGAGTACAAGAGCAAGTGAGTGCCCTGTGTTACAGCCTCTATTGTGACCTAGAATCCAGAGATTTAAAACAGTTCTTACCTACAATTCATCCCAGCAGTTTTATAATCCCTCTGAATTTGATAGTTTCTTTAAAATGCAGCCATGCCATGATTAATGAATATGCCTTGGCTTTGTAAACACTTGTCCTGCTGTCCTTGTTTTTTAGGGTGCCTTCCAAAGAAAAAGCTTAGGCAGTTTAGTAACTACGCGGGTTTATGTTTTTTTATAAAACAAATCAGATGTTTCAGAGTCCATTTTATTTGGCGGTGTCTTGTCTAACCTAGATTCTGAAATATGCTTGTCCTCTATTTGAATCAGATTAGGTATAGTATCTTCTGTGTTATTATATGTTGGAAATATGGATGTTGTGGTACCTTCCTCTTTCTGATGAACTCACACATCCAAGCATACTGATTTAATAGACAGTCTTTTTAAAAAGAATCTACTGCTGGTTTAGACGTTAAATATAACAAAACAAACATGATTCGAACATTTAATAATTTAAATTTATACTGAATTTAAGTGCTCTGCTGAATTCAGACCATAATCAAATTATCAGTTTTGTTCTGAGACAAAAAAACTTGCAGCTTTTAGGGACAGACAGAGAGTGCAAATGTAATTACCAAAATACTCATCTGCCAAGCTGATATAAAACTATATTTTTCTGATGTTTCTTTATGTTCAGGAATGATGGAGTGGATCAAGTCAGGATGATGAAAGCCATCCTTACATCAGAATTTTCTGCTGATTTTAGAGTTCTTTATTTTCCTCAAATTGACTGGCAGGGAAACGAATGATCCAAATCTTTATCTGATAATGAAGGTTATAAAAAGTTCTTCCCAGGAAAGAAAGTAGGCAAGTCCCAAACACCTCACTACATGGCAGAAATTCATGTCGAGGCTCAATGTATCTATGTTTATTATGCACATTAAGAGTGATTACTGACATTTTGAATTTTCACTGTGCTTTTTTTGGCAATACAATTTCCCAGATTATTCAAAGAAAGCTGGTAGGCTCAATGCTGTCATGGGGCTTGAAAATTCTCAACTGAAAAAAGTAAGAGAAGATATGGTAAAAGTAAATGAAGTAATAAATAATGCAGAAAAGAGGAATCAGTTGTCATGTTTACCTTCCTATGATATCAGAAATACAGTGATGTTGAATAAAACTTTAAATCTACAAATTAATGTTTAACAATTGAAGAGAAATGTCTGCTACACATTAGTTTTACTTGCAAGTACATGATCTGAGTCACTAGTTATAGTGTTACCCAGCAGTTCACCACCCATCATTTTTCTTTAACTACCAACTTCTCTAGCAGCTGCCAATATTGTATAATTAATTTCTGCTACTTTGTTTAGTGAGCTATTCCGAAGATGAACATTTTCCTTCTCTCAGATGGTGTCTTCCACAAATGGAAGTGGTGCTGGCCTTTGCTGAAAATCCTCACATCACCACATCTGTACAGACACCCTATCCCCTGTGACGGGGGCAGGGGCCAGGAGCAAAGGATTTAATTCAGTGTAACTGAAACGAGGAGCCTCAAGACTCCAGAACCCACATCTAGCATGGCAGCAGTTGGCTGGGCGCCACACATATAAAATCAGCCCTCAGGGAGCACTGGTGCCCAGGGTGTGGCACAGCAGTTTGCAGGAAGGTGCTGAGGCAGTGCCAGCCCAGCCAGGGAGCAGCAGTGTCCACTGGCAGAAAGCCACGGCCTCGCTCAGCTCCACACCCGGCACGGCTGGCACAGCTGCCCAGACAGCGCTGGCAGGAGCACGCTGCCACCCAGGTGCCACCTGCAGGGTGAGCCCTGCTCTCAGTGCCAGCAGTGGGTGGCAGCTGTGAGCACAGCTGTGGGAGGATGCCCAGGTGGAGGAACTTCTCAGCTTAATGACAGGATGTGGGATCAACAGCCCTATCTACACCTATGCCCATGGCAGGGGCAACAAACAGGAGCAGCTGGGAGCCACTGTGCATCAGGAAACCTATGACATAGTTACCATCACAGAGATGAGGGGATGAGGAGCTGTAGACTCTTCAGAAAGGATAGGTGAGGAAAGAGTGGTGGTGGGATAACTTAGTAGGTTAGAGAGAGTTTTGATTATTCAGAGCTTGATGCCAGTGATGATTGGGTTGAGTGTGCATAGGTAAGAATCATGGGGAAGGCCAAGAAGGCAGACATCCTAGTGGGACTCTGCTGTAGACCACCCAAACAGGATGAAGAGTCAGACAAAAAAATCTGTAAGCAGCTGAGAAAAGTCTCACAGTCACTAGCCCTTGTTCTCATGGAGGACTTCTGCTCACCAGACATCTGGAAACAAAAGAATCTGGCCCTTGTCATTATTAAACTTCATATTGTTGGTGATTGCCCAGCCCTCTATCAAGATATCTTTGCAGGGCCTCTCTGCCTTTGAGGAAGTCAACTGCTCCTCTCAGTTTAGCATCATCAGCAAACACAGAATACCTTCAAGTCTGCATCCAAACCGTTTATGAAGACATTGAAGAACGCTGGCCTCTCTATCTTCTATTGGATGCAGGGAGAAACATAGTGACAAAGGATGAGGAAAAGGCTGCAGTACTTAATGCCTTCTTTGTCTCAGGTATTAAATATTAAGACCAGTTGTTCATGTGGTACTCAGCTCCCTGAGCTGAAAGACTGGGACAGAAAGCAGAATAAAGCCCTCATAATCCCAGGGAAAATGGTCAGCAACCTGCTATACCACTCAGATACATGCAAGTCTATGGGACTGGATAATATCCACACAAAAGTAATGAGGGAGTTGGCAAAAGTTCTTGCTGAACCACTTTCCATCATTTATCAGGAGCTCTGGCTAACTGGGCAGGTCCAGTTGACTGAAGATTAGCCAGTGTGACACCCATTTAAAAGTGATTGCTGTCATGTGGCACGTGCAGGATAACCAGGGGATCAGGCCCAGCCAGCATGGGTTTCTGAAAGGCAGGTTCTGCTTGACCAGCTTGATGTCCTTCTATAACAAGGTGACCCACTTATTGGATGAGGGAAAGGCTGTGGATGCTATCTACCTGGACTTCAGTAAAGCCCTCCAAACCTTTTCCCACAGCATTCTTCTGGAGACATTGGCTGCTTGGACAAGTGCACTCTTTGCTGGATAAAAAACTGGCTGGATGTCCAGCCCCAGAGAATGGTGGAGAATGGAGTTACATCCAGCAGGTGGCTGGTGTTCTCCAGAGCTTAGTATTTGGGCCATTTTTTCTGTCTTTACTGACAGTCTGGACAAGAGGATAGAGTGCAGCCTCAGTCAGTTTGCAGGTGAGGCCAAGCTGGGTTTGCAGAGTTGATCTGCTGGAAGGCAGGAAGACTGAAGAGAGATCTGGGCCGGCTGGATCGAGGCCAGTTGTATGAGGTTCAACAAGGAGAAGTGCAGCGTCCTGCACTTGGGTTACAACAACCCCACACAGCCCTACAGGCCGGGGGCAGAGTGGCTGGAAACCTGCCCGGTGGAAAAGGACCTGGGAGTGCTGGTCAATGGCAGCAGGACGTGGTCCAGAACGTGCCCAGGTGCCCAAGAAGGCCAGTGGGCAGCAGGAGCAGGGCAGTGATTGCCCCCTGTACTGGGCACTGGTGAGGCCACATCTCAAATCCTTATCCATTTCTTGGCTCTTCACTACAAGAAGGACACTGAGGGGCTGGAGCGTGTCCAGAGAAGGGCAGTGGAGCTGGGGAAGGGTCTGGAGTGCAAGACCTATGAGGGGCGGCTGAGGGAGCTGGGGGTGTTTAGCCTGGAGGAAAGGAGGCTCAGGGGAGATCTTATCACTCTCTGCAACCACCTGAAAGCAGGGTGTAGTAAAATGGGGATTGGACTCTTTCTTCCAATTGACAGGACAAGAGGGAACAGTGTCAAATTGCACTAGGAGAGTTTTAGATTGGATATTAGGAAAAATTTCTTCACCAGCAGGGTTTTTAGGCATGAGGCTGCCCAGGAAAGTGGTGGAGTCACCATCCTTGGAGGTATTAAAAAGATGTGTTGATGTGGCACTGGTGGACATGGTTTAGTGGTGGACTTGGCAGTGCTGGGTTAATGCTTGGACTTGATGATCTTAAAGATCTTTTCTAGTCTAAATGATTCTGTGACTTTATTTATAATTTAAAACATTTATTGAACCAAGGCAAGCTTTTGGGAGAGTTTTTAAACACCAGTTTCTAAATTTCAAATGAGTATCATATGGATAAAGAAAGTAAAATATTTTAATGTTACTCATGACTCTTTAGTTTTGTGCCTTGAGATAGATGGTTACATATTTGTTTCTGAAGTAACATTTGCAAGTTGGGATTGTAGCAAAATATTTGCTAAAAAAGAGTGTGAATAGTTCACAGACTTGTCAGAATCCATCTGTTTGTGCCTATTAATGGGTGCATTCCCAGCTGTGGTCTTTCTAATGTAATAAATAAAAAGTTTCTTTCTTACTATAAATCTAATGGCTGAAATCTCCTTGTAAAATTGATTTATTTCAATAAAAATCTGTGCTTATGTTAAAGACACCTCTTAAAATGAGCAAGACCATGAGATGCTATTCGCATATCATTTCAGCAGCCATCTGACACATAAACGACTCAGTCTCAAATAATTTACTACAGCATTTTTCTGGATAAGCCGTGAAAGAACACACCATTCAGATCAGGATGAGGGGGACAGGGATGGGAAAAAAGAGGCTTGTTTAGCAGAGGAGTGAGAGGCACATCCAAAATAATCTCAAGTTTGGTCCTCACTCCTTCATACAATGAATCTAACACAAATTTACAAATGTATGCAACACACTCTAGAGTAAAGTCCAAGCTATGAACCAATGCAGGAGGTCCCCAAATCTTTAGGAACCCTTTTTTGTAATGCTACATGTAATTTTTTGGTATTTGGACTGAGAGAAGTTACGTTACTAGCTTTGGTTTTTACTTAAATTTTTCATCATTCTCATAAGCAATCCTTTTCTGGAGCTGGCAGCTACCCTAAATTTCTTCATAAATTGCAGCAATAGAAGACCATATATAAAGACATTTAAAACTATTTTTTGCTCAAATTGAGAAAGATCTACACATTATCTAAGGTGCATTTGAATTACGCTATGTTTCTGAGGCATTATCCCTTTAAATTCTTCCTGTAACAAAACCAATACTCCAGTTTTGTGGCTGTCTTTTAAAGTGCTTCTGTATTAAATGATCTGTGAAGGTTCAGTGCCCTTCTGCCTCATCATGGCCTGGAAAACCAGTCCTCCCCAGAAAACATTCCTTGGTTTATTAAAGCACCATTGCCATTCATTTAGCTCAGGCAACAGAAGAAATTAATTATCCCACATTATTTTACATCTGTGACAAGCAGAATTTGTGAAGTATTTATAAAATCAAGCAAGCTGTTTTGAAGTTAATGAACTTATCCTGCTACTAAAGAAATATTTACGGTTTAAACAACTTTTTGCTAAGTATAAATTTTAAGTCGTGTTTTGAAATAGATTAAGAATCAAATTCTTACAGCTTAAAGAAAAACAACATGAATAAGTTCCAGTGCCTCCTCCTCCACCAGATCTGTAAAATAATTTCTGTAAAAAAGGTTTTATAGAAAATCTTTTCTATATACTTACTGTTCAAGAGCAACAAAGAAAAAAATTCAGTATCTGTGTGAAGTGATCCACTGAAATGCACTTCACTCTGGTGATAATATATAGTAGAGTATGTTTAGTTTTGGTCACCACGCTAGCTGAAAATATGTTATTCTTTAACTCTCATAAATTTTGTTCTACACTTCTAGATGTCCTGCTGCAAAAGCTCAGGAAGTAAGGCTCCTGGGTGGCACTCTATCGTTGAGGACAGAGAATGCCTGGAATATTGCTCTACCCTTACAAAACCAGCTGTTGTGTGGAACACCGAGTGACGCACGATGTGTACGCACACTAATTGTCATTCCTGTGTGTAAATCACTGCCCTCTACTGGAACCACAGGCAGAGAGTTCCACATGAAATGGATTGTTTTGTAAAGGAATTAAATTGATTGTTGAAGTCTGGTGTTGTATGGAACCCAGTGCCATGAATTCCGGGTGTTCCCGACCCCTTCTTGGAGCATAGCTGTTTGCTGCACACGTATCCGAGTGCATTCAGCCTTTGCCTATTTGCAGTACAAGGTGCACCAGGTTGGTCTGATGGTCAAAATAGCTTCCTTTTTAAATTGTAAACAGGATGTGCAAAGGAGCTACAGAAATGCACTCTTCTTGTGAATGCTCTAATTTCAGTCAAGGAACCTTCTATACGGTCATATTTTTAAGCCTGTAAAAATCAAAAAGAAAAGATCTCAAATTCTTAGTTGATTGAAAATAATATTCCCAAACCCAAATTTTCAAGAATCACAAGACAGGCATCGCTTCTTTAAAACCATGAGGTTAGCTTGAAACTGGTATTTTACAAAATGAGTTTTTTCCTTGGCTTTTCAGATTCTGAAGTACACATTTTCTTTTTAAATTTGCTATGCAAATATGATTAAGTAGAAGTGAAAGCCAGGTTTCTCAATGATTTTTTTACTTAAGGAGATGATTTTTAAAGGAGTTATGATATATAGCAGCACAAGATTTCGCCATGGTATGACAGAAAAAACAAAGAAATAAGGAAGAGCAAGACAGAACATCTGTCTCAAGAAATCCAAGAAGTACAAAATATAAGAAAATAAATGTGAGTCAAAGCACTCCTGTGAAACAAGGTCAATTCCTGGCAAGTATTACACAAAAATCAAATTGTTAAGTCATCTAAGTTTTTGAAATCCTTAGAAATATGACAATATGGGATATTTTGAAGGTTTTTTTTTTCATTAAAGCAAAAAGCAATAGGACAAAATTCAGAATTGGGACTTCATGATCCCCAAAACTAAATGCTACATCCTACTGTAACTGGGAAAGAAAAAGAATGGTAGTCCAGTCTCCAGCGCCTTCCTAAATCCAGAAATTTCACATGTTTTGGAATTTGCTGGCCAGCCACCAACAGACTGTTGATATTCACTAAGCAGCTAGAAGTTTATTGTGGATATAAATGTTCCACATAAATGTTCTGGCACAGGTATTATTATAAAGTCACTTGCATAGGGATATGGAAACAGCTTATAGGATTACAGTCATACGAATAAATACAAAAACACCTAGCAGGAAATAACTGAGAAGATACATTACTTATAAGCCATGACTGATAGAAAGAAGCAATCTTGGAATGGAAAATAATAATCACTGTTTAATGTCAGACAAATACATTAAGTATTTTTATCAGTTTATATAAGCTCCTATATATCTTAGAAAAATATGAGCACCAATAACACATCTATCTAAATGTACAGGAATTTAAAAAGTATTGTGTTATATTTACTGCTTCTGGAAAAGCAGAACTATTAATTGTTTCCAATATTTGGTCTGCAAACATCAGGTTAAGTACAATGCTTACAGGAATACTCCATAAAGTCACAATGTAGGGAACTGACAAAGTATCAGCCTTCTTGTCACATAGAAGCATCTGCAGGTGGAATGAGCTCTGCACATGTATATGTATATGTGCAGAGAAAAAAAGGAGAAATATTTGTTTACTGAGAACTGAAAGAACCTGGTGAATGCTCAAGGAACCACAGAAAGCCAGTAGAAAAAACCAAACCAAAACAAAACAAAACATAACCTAAACCAACAAAAAAACCTGTACTATAAAAATGACTGACATCATAACGTTCTAGGAAAAATAAGTGCATTTTCTAAAGATTAATGTGCCACTGAAATCTGTGAACAGCCAAGCTCCAGAAAGAGCTCCTGTCAATAATATTTTTTAAGCTATCAAATTGAAACTTACTGATTTAAATGGTATCCAGTTCTGCCAGCACTGATTTGCCATTTTATCAGCTGAGATTTGTATCTCTTACTGTCAGGAAATTAGTATTCAAAATTGAATTTCTTTTAGGAAAATAATCCCTGGTACAACTCTCTGTGATGGAAGCAGTACCCATTTGAATACAAAATCCATGTATTAAATGTAAAAGCAGAAGATGAATGTTGTTGTCGCTTTAGGAACCCCTATTACTTCTCCATGATCACTCAAAATCTTACATGGCAAATTGCAGCAGAGCCACGGGAATGAGTATGAGGAAAATACATCTTTCTCTGGACTTTGAGAAAAGGGAGAGTCCTCCATCACCCCTCCTTCACAGTCTCATGCTGATACAGAAATACTTGGCAGGTCAAGCATATTGGTATTTTTGTAATTGTACTTCTGGAATTAACTTCTTGTTACTGAGGGTCATGAGAGCCTGGCAGCAGCAGAACTAACAATGGTGGTATTTTGCCACCACTGCCCCCTTTCCAGATTCAAACCACTGGCCCTCAAGGAGTGCCTGGGGAAGGACATGGAACTTACAGGATACTGCCATAACCCATAAAACATAGGTGCAAAGAAAATCCTCTTCATACTTTAATTAAACTAATCTAAAACCCTTCCTCACATTAATAGAGAATGTACGGCACAATTACTTTAATGTATGAGATCAATGACCACTTTTTTGGCTACTACATTTTCTTTAGGACTGAGAGCAGAAAATTTCCTGGCATGCCTGGCCAAATGAATCACTCATAAGTCACTTTCTTTCTCCCCTAAAGCACTCCATCATGAATAAAGAATGTCTTTCATAACTTTTCCTCTTGACAAAGGACAGTCTTTTCCCATTGATGGGGCTGGGTTAGAGAGGAATTTACACATATACATCTTATCAACATACATGAGAATCAGTATCTTGTACTCTCCAGTGCACTGGTGAGGACACAGACTGCAACATCTCTACTTTGCTTTCTAAAAATGTTATGTGCATGATTTTAAAATAGAACATAAAAGTATGCCCACCAAATACCTCACTTTTCACATACACATCTCCCACACTCCTTAATGAAAACTGATGTTGCAGAATTATTTTGTTTTAAAAAATCCACTCGTTTCATGAATGGCTTTAAAGTAGATTGATCTGCTACATTTGCACAAAGGTCTTGATTGAGAATAAATTTCAGTAATGTAATAATACCAAGATGCAGCAGACTCAAGGTTGGTCCCGTACTGGGACACCTGCCTTTGCTCAGGGGTCCTCGGAGGTCTGGGGAGCCTGATACACATATTTGGGGTTTCCAGTGATTTCACCCCAAAATAAACTTCAGCTTTGCAGAGTAAAAACTTCAAAAATAAGTTCCTGAAAATGTTTCATTTAAAATTAAAACTAAAAACTATGAGAAAGCTCTAGATTTGATGGTTCTTTAATGAGGCTGCAGAAACATAGCTGCTTTTGTCTCCATACAGGTATGACAGAAAGCTGTGGTAAAATTCACATACTTCTGGTTGTGACCAGTAGTTTTAGTTTTCTAAGATCCACTTTTCACTTCTGTATTCCACAGGATCAACAGATCAGCAGGTGCCAAGGAGCACCATGCTGTCAGAGGTGTAATTACAAATTTAGGCTTGCTCATTTGCACCCAATAAAACCACAATAACGCATGAAGGAACCACAAATTACTTTTGAGAGAAGCAGGTGAATTGCCTTGTCATCTTTGCCACATGCTGAATGTGGCAGTTACTTTCTGCTGGACAAATTATTCTCCATTTTCTACCTACATCAGGTAATGTTCAGTTTAATCTCTGATATAAATGCATTTCAGTCACATTTGAAGAGACACTTGTAGCTGCTAATCAATTTATAAGGTCGTCCTGAACCATTAAGGACACCTAAGAGTAGGACTTCTAAAACTTTCCATTTAAAGGTGTTAATTTTGGCTTCTTTACAACTGAGATTTTCTTCTACTCAGAAGCCTGCCTCGTTCCTGTTTCAGTTTTGGAGCTTCAGGTAACCAATTTATAAGAAAAAATTAGTCCATGGTATGTTTTCCCACCATAGATTTTCATTCTACTTGATTTGGGACATTAAGTGCTTCATCCTTTGGAACACAACCCTACAACCTCACTGGGGAAGTTTACAAATCAGCTTAGCAATTGTGCCTGAAAAACCCGTCCAAAACTGGAAAAGTTAAAACAGTTTGAAATGTCAGTCTGAGCAAACCACTGGAGGTGTGGTGAAAACTTGATCCCAAATTCCTTTTACTCAAAGCATGGCCAAGCCAAAAAAAAAAATAAAATAAAAGAATGGGAATATCTGAGACTGGTCCCCAAAACCACCCCAGGCAGTTGCTTCTGGAGAGCTCTGTAGCTGAGTATGATTTGGGACAGTGCTCAAGAGCGTCCTGTCTAGCTGTCACAGCAGGGAGTAGAGAGGATGTCAATGGACAGATAAGAGGAATTGTACCAGAAGAGCTACAGGAGATCAAGTAGGGATTTAATCTCTTCAAGAACACAGATAATACAAAGGATTGTGGGACATGAAGCTCAGGTGAGAAGAGATTTGTCAAAAAGACTGAGGGTGTATCTGTGCCACGGACACAGTGGAGGAAGCATTAGAGAGCAGAAATCCTGGTGCAATCTGTGTAGATTGCTAAATAACAGCTAAAAGCTAAACTTCAGAAGCTAGAGACAAAGCTTTCTCTCATCAGAAGAATGCTGGGGTCACAAAATTAATCCTGCAAACTTTAGCAAGTCTCAGAATTGAAGTCAGCTGCTTCATTCTAACTCAGCCCTCTTTCCACTAGGCACTGAGACAAAATCTCATCTTCATCTGCATATGCAGTTTCCAAGGACCCCATCTGATTATGGGAAATGGTCACGTATCAGCCCTGCTGAAGCTTTTGAAGGTGGGAGACAGCAAAACCCCAGGTTTCTGAGGTAATGATAAGTAAATGGTGCCCCTGTGGCAGAGCACCTTCCTTTCTTCTCTGTTTTATACCAAGTCACTTGAAACAAAATCTGACCAGACCACCAGAAACTGCAAGTTATCCATTCCCTGGGTGCAGAACAGTTAGACCCCAAATGCTGATTTGCACAAAATGTTGTGCAACAGCAGCTACTGAGAGTCATAATTTGAATACTAAAGTAGGTAACTCAAGCTCTGGCTCTCAAGAGCTGACATTCCTGGGGTTCAGCCTCATTTGGCCTCTTGTTTCTAGGTGTAAAATGGGAACAATGTATCCTTGCAGCTTCTAGGAACAACTAAAACATTAATGGTATGACATATGCAAGACAGTGCTCCCAAGCACCAGGCTCATGAACACCTGTGGGAATTTGTAATTCTGTGCTTAGTCCAGTATTTCAGAAAGCTGCACTACAGCAGGCTCTAAGTTAAGAGATTCAGCAAAGGGGATCATCACTTTCTGCAGTACATGAGGCTGAAAAATTCTGAGCAACAAAACGGGTGAGGTGACCACGTCAGTCATGACAATCCTACCCTACGAGGAGGGCTGTGCAATACAGCAACACGGGCCCTTAACTCTGGCGTTTCTTGACTTCAAAGTACTGAATTTAAAAACTAAATTTTAATTTTATTTTTATTTTAATGTGTATAACTGAAAGAATGCCAGATAGAAGATGGCACTTTCCCCTTACATATAAGGAATGTAAGAACTGCAACTTATTCTGTTTTACTGTAACAGGTAATCATGATTTGAGCAGGGATCTCAGAATTATCTTAGGTGATCACTACTGAAGGATCTGTTACATACCTAAGTCAAATTCCTTAAACAATGGTTTTCAATAATGGCTAAGTGGCTCAGGCTTACATGAAACCAACAGTATTTTATATAACTTTTCCAGCGAATAGGTCCCCATAGGGAGTTAAAATTCTGGTAAGTTTCCCATTCAGTTTGTGAATTCCAAATTAAACCATAAGCATAGTGGAAACAGTGTAAAATACATCTGCAAAGATTACAAAAAGCACAAAAATCCCCTGAGGGTGCAATTTTTGGCACTGTAGAGGGTACACCCATTGTTTAAAAAACAAATCCCAGTCAGTGAATCAGAAGAAGTGACTAAGAGCTGCTGGGCACCATGGATCTGTCCTGAAGAAGAGCCAGTACGGAGCAGCCCTGTCCAGGAGCATGCGAGGAGCCAGGCTGCTGCTCATCACCTCTGCTGTAAAGGATGAGGGAGAGAAGGAAGGAGCACACTGTAGCAGTCTTTTTATGCACAACCTACTTTCCACAGCAACCCAGCCAGGCTCTTGCCTCTTTGGGAGCAGCTGAGTCAAAGTTCAGCTCTCCCCTTGTTCTGGGCAGGACTCAGCTCCTTTCTCCAGCTCACACCCCTGCTGCACATCAGTGTTCTGCTGCCCTCTGCTCCAGCACATGGATGTCAGGGCAGAAACTCTTCCCAAGGAGCACGGGGGAAAGCCCTGAGTAACCTGCTCTGCTCCCAGTGCTAATCCTGCTCTGAGCTGGATACTAGACTGCAGAATTCCCAACACCTCATCCAACCCTACAATTATATCATTTTTATGAATTATAAAAATGTGCTTGTTTTCTTTACAGGAGTATCTTGGGCAGCTGGTGTCCTGATCCCTAACAAATAGATAGAAGACTAAAGCACACCAAAAGAGTAACTATGTAAGTGCCTCCAAAGTTGTCATCACAGCAAGGAATTAACCAAAAGTTTTTATTTGGCTTGATGGTTGAAATATGACAGCACACTGATGGTTAAAACTGCATTTTGTTTTGATCATTGCTCTTCAACATTACTTACGAGTTATTTACACTGCTGCTCCGACTGCCAGTCAGAGCTGAACTACAATGCCAACTTTGAGGAAAAAGACAGAACTTGTACAAGTATCTACTGATTGAGATCAAATCTATTGTGATGGAGAAGAAGCTGAGCTGGCAACCAGCAAATAGTTGACACATTTAGATCAGCTTAAATTTCCTGCCTTCTCATTAACAAAAGCTAGAAGAAGAGACCAAGGAATATACACTGCAGCTACGCAGGTCAGCATGAGAAACAAATATAAAAACAAGGACAAAAATGCCAGAGACAGAAAAGCCACAGAACAAGAGAACATATCTGGCATCAACAGATATTCGTACACATTTCATTATGTAGTCAGATAAGTAATTTCATTAAAGGGCAACTGCATCAGCATCTCACCTGAGTATTATGAATAGCACTTAAATTATGGCAGTGCATT
Organism: Bombycilla garrulus; assembly: GCA_013400315.1. NCBI lineage: Eukaryota > Metazoa > Chordata > Aves > Passeriformes > Bombycillidae > Bombycilla > Bombycilla garrulus. The sequence continues at coordinate 281,055 of VXBU01015042.1, read as the reverse complement.
AACCCAGGACATTAGTATTCTATCCACCTTAAATAAAAAGTTTTGACTCCATCAATTTTAATACCCAGTTGCTTTAAGAAGTTGGCTACAGTATCATGGCAGCCTGCCCAGGTTCTTTGCTCAATCAAGCAATAGTTGTATTTGACCAAAAAAGAAAAAAATAGCCAGCAGTATCCTTGCTGAATGTCTGCTGGCATCTGCTATCACTATAGGAATAAGAGAATTAAAAGTAAATTAAGCATTAAAAGTTTAGTATTTTGGTTAACCATAGTATTACAAAATTAGTTGTTTTAATAATTCATTATTGAAGCTATTCAGTTTAGATTATTTTTTTTAAAAAACTACCATGAAATTTTCATCTATTACTTTAATTGTACGTACATAAGAACTAATGTGCTGTAGACCCAGTCTGAAAATCTGCATCATTTACCTCTGTATTATACAACACCAGCATGTCACAGTGCCCTAGGCAAGGTCACCAAACTCCTAACAACGCTGTAGGATGTGACAGAGGAATCCATCTTAACAAATTAGATTTCATTATACAGGATCCTGCTCATAAATCTCGATGTATTGTTTTCTAGTATAATAGCTCTACTTTGCACTTGCATGAACCCTCTAGATCTTCTAATTCACAGAGCATTTTACAAATACACATTGGATGTACATTCATGCTTGTGTGCATAAACTGACTATGCTGCTGCAATAGCAGTGCTCTAAACGAGACCCGACCTCCTGGAGCACCTGCCCTGCTGCACCTGTCCTTCTAGTCCCCACCTGGGGATGGAAAAGCTGCAGGAGGCCGGTTTTCCAGAGCAGGTAGGTGACCTGAAGATATAGCAGCACCTGAAATGAGACAGACCATTTTTCTTTGCGAGTTGTGGTACTTCTCACATGCAAACACTATGAGGAACCAACCCGGTTAGTGAGACTTAGAAAACTGATCAGAGAAGCAGGTGAGCCTGCTTCCCGGAGGCGAAGCCAACCCTCTTCATTTGGGAGATGCTCAGAAGGTGCCTCCGACGAGGAGCGAAGGGGAGGCTTATCCCCGAGCCTGCCTGCTGGTGCGAGCACCCCCTCGCTGCCCGCCAGCACCCGGGCAGGTGCTGCCCGCACGGGCTGGGGATGCGACCTGCCTGCCCCCGGCTCCTGCCCGCAGCCCGACCCGCCCGGGCGCTGCCGACCGCTTTCCTGCCGGGAGCTCCCCGTGCCGCCCGGGCCGGAGCCGCGGGGTCTGCTCGCTCCGGCGGCGGCAGGGGAGATGGAGCCCTCCGAGACGTCCCCCTGGAGCGGGACCCTCCGCGCCGCTGGGGCCGGGACGTCCCCGGGGCGTCCCCTCGGGCGGCCGCGGGCAGGTAGCGGCGGCCGAGGCGCGGCGGGGACTGACCTGCGAGCCGCCGCTCCCGGACATTCCTCCACAGCAAGTCCCAGGCTTTGGCGGTGGAGTCCCGCAGCTGCTCGCTCAGCGACCTCCGGAGCTGCGCCTTGGCCGGGCGGCGCTGGCTGCTCATCCTCGGCGGCTCCGCATGCCGCCCCGGGNCCGCCCTTCTTCCCTCCCCCGCGCCTCGGCCCCCGCGGGGCGGAGAAGGTGCCCCAGGCTCCGGCCCGGCTCCTGCCCTGACCGGGACCCCGCGCCCCTCGGGTTCAGGCACCACCGACGGCCCGGGACACCTCACGTCCCGCGGCCCCGCGCCTAAATTCCGTGACCTCGCTTGTGCCCGTGGCCTTCATTTGGGAACTGTCCGGCCGAGCCCCCGCCGCTGCCCTGCTGTCAGCTCCCAGCCGCCTCTCGCTCCCTGGACAGCGACCGGGAGCTGCCCGCCGCCACCCCAGCCTTGCCGCCCCAGCGTTGCGAACGGCCGGCGTCCGCTGCTCCGTGGAGCGGTCACCCGCCACAAAGTGACAAAAAACCTAGCTGGCAACGGGCTGCCTTTTTCCCGGGAGGCTGTAATAGGTGCTTCGCCCATGGTTCAACTTTTGTGGAAAGAAAATAGGGGTTTTTTTCAGAGGCCTAGGTTCGTCAACTCTCCACGCAAGGTCAAGCCATAGTCCTCTCAACACAGCCTCTCCCGTTTCTTTTTCACTTTCTCTGCATTCCACCCACTTACTCCCCCCACCTCCTTCCCCCTGCATCACTTATTTTCTTACAAGCTCTTGCGCTTTTGAAGAGGTTTCAAAATTAAACCCTGGCAGACACTTTTTGCACACTTTACAGACTAAAATGAATCCTGATTTCTTCATCTATAGGCTAGCCAGAAAGCAATAGCAGGGCCCTTATCCCATTTAGGAAAGCCATTTTGTGTCTCTGCTTCTTTTGTGCTCTGGGAAATACTGTTTTAACAGTGGCTCCTTCCCTATCCTGGATGTTCCTCCAGTAGAGAGTCTGTTAGCTGAGAAGGACAACAGCAGCTTCATTTCATTTAGTCACAATCACTTTACTTGCTGCTTGCTCTTTTGGCAGAGTATTTGTGATGTGCAAAGCAGAGGCTGATGTTCCTGCAAGTGATTGCCCTACTCTGAAAGAGCTGCATGCCCAGGTAAAGCAGTCATGTTAAACATTATCGATATCCCCATCTTGTTTAGATTTAAATTGTAACTGCAATGTCAGCAATACCCATAGAAGCTAAAAGCAAACAGACAGACATATTCCATGTTTTAATAATGTCTTCTGCTTACTTTGTGATGTGAATTTGTTTTCCTTTGTCCCTGTTCTTAAAAGGTTCATATAAAAAGGTCCATCTTAAACTACTCTACTTAGCTGATATAGTGAAGGCAATGTGCTTGTCCGGAACTTGTGCAGATGTTGTATGTCACTCTTCTGCCTGCAATTCCAGCTACAGTGTCCTCCAAACGACTGGACAAACACTTTTGAGAAAAGGGATGCGTTCCAAGGATGGACGCATTCAAGATCTGGAAGGGAGACAGCATAATTATGTAAATACTCCCACATGCCACGACCCAGAGCAAACACCTGCTGATGTTAATGGGAGAAGAGAGGATTACAGTTCCTACAATCAGCTCCTCTGCCCAGTAAATCTGCCTCTGACCTCTGCCTCTCTTTATTTAATCTCTCACCAACACAGCCATTACCAGTACATAAGAGCTACTATGCCTGTTTTCTGTCACAGGCTTTTATCTGTTAGGAACCAGGCAGAGATGAGAAATTAATTCCTGATATTGTACTCTGCTGCCCTATAAAGATGAGCCATGACACACAATCTAAAGGTGAAATAATAAACTCAGTTTTGAAGGTTTTGTATCATAACTGCTGTGTCACCACCCACAAACACCAGCCCACGTCAGCCAGTACTGCAACCTTCAGCAGCGCTCTTCTGGCAGCCACACTTGAATGCACCATCTTAGCATGCCCTACCTGTCTGGAAGATAGATCTCCCTTTCTTCAGCTGCTGTCTCCGATGGCCAGAATGTAGCAACAGAACAAAAGATATTATCTTCCCTTCTGTACCATTTTTGAAGATCTTACTTTATGAAAAATATCCCTAGACTTCCAAGTTTACTGAAAGCAGCTAATTAGTGACTAGATACTAGCAATTGCTAATCCCACGTTATCTCACCACAAGTAACTAAATAAACTGCAGTGATATAGCTGTATTTCATAATCAGCAACAGAACTGAACTGGCAAGCCTAGACCAAACTCTGTCAGGCACTGACAAAAATCTTACTAATTTCAGGTAATTTATTGTGGAAAACTAAATCTAGAGGCAAGATCAGATATGGTAGTTTTCTCCCCAAAGAAAACAGTACTGTTGAGTAATGAGAACACATCTCATGCAGCAACTGGCCTATTCCTATTTTATGTTTTTAATCATAGTCAGCTGTTCAGAAGTCAAATTATTATCATGAGTATTTTTGATGTATTACACCTTGTAGTAGCAGTTACAATAAGAGCTATTCTACAGAATCTGCTTGAAGAAGGGTAAGAATTAGGAATCATTCATAGGTAAAACATGCTTCATTTCCTTTTAGGATGTTAGAAAACTTGACAAAATTGTAAAATTCTGGTCTCACACATTTTGCTTATGTTGGTCAAGTGTGTAAGTAGCCAGCTGATCAGTACTCATGTTTCCTGCTTGAAGCATTCTTACATCTAGCACAAGATGGCTAACATTTCTGGGGGAAAGAAAAGGAAAGCACATTTTCCTCAGAAAATGCAGTTTTCCTGCTTGATACTAGTCTTGCCAAAATGGTTCTTTTCAGAGTAATTGCAATGAAACCACTGTATATGATGAACAGAAAGGAGGAAGCTCCCAGCTGTCTTAAAAGAAGCTGAATTATTGTATTTGTCTTTGCTCATTTGATAACAGAATACTGGCAGGAATAAAAGTACTGTCTTTAAATCTTGAAAACATGTAAAATATTGAGGAAAAGTTGAAACTAGGTATACCCATTGATGCCATTGTGGCACAGAAGTCTGATACACTAATTACGTATTTAGCAATTTATAGTTCCTTCCAATCACCATGGTAATTAAACGCCAAGTTAATTGATACCATGTAGTATTCTGGCCTCTAATTGGCAGTGTGTTTTTAATTTGTTACAGATTCTATTATACAGCCTACGTAGTCCTAGTAAAGTAACTGTACAAACTCCAATGCACCTGGTAAGAAGAGAATCAGACCTATGGAAAGAGGTCACGACTACATCTTGGTTTGCCATTTGTAAACTACTGAAAGACTGATAAAAGTACAACTTCTTTCCTTTCCATCCTCTTGTCTTTAATTATCACGAGTCAGGATTTTTTGCTGGTTTAATTACCTCACAATATTTGTCTACTTGTGGAAGAACAAAACAGGATGTGTCTTGTGGAGGAAAATGTGGGAAGAGTGCACCCTTGATCACTATGTGCTGTTTAGAAGATACAGGCTCCTTACACTAGTATCCCTTAGAAAATAATACTAAAGCAAAAGAGGACATAACAGGATCTACAAGATCAATGATGCAGTCTGATGCTAATCAGTGCAATGCCAAATTTTATAATGAATCTCATTCTTCAGGAACTGATTGTAATGAAGCTTCTTGAAATTTTCTACACTCAAAATGGTGTTGCTGTGCTTTTGTAGCTTCAAATAGTAATTCAGACAGCCAAGATATAAACACATCAAGCAATATTTACAACTTTGGCAGTGGTCTTTATTTCTTTTGGGGTCCTAGAGCTCTGTAATTTGTTTTCTATCACAGGTTAAATGGTCTGAGTGGGATGTTGTAAGTCTGGGTTACCACTGGAAGGGAAGATTTGAGATTTTCCATTGCTTGTTTTCCTAACAGTGAATTTCATAGTAATTCTGTGGTTGAAGTTATGTGAAAAGCACTAATGGCATATGAGTAGGTGTCCTCTTTGACATCTAGGTAAACAAACAAATAGTTTGGATAGAGAAAAATAAGAATCACTGTGAATGAGGACAAAATGTTCTAATTTGTGCCCTGGCACTCTCTTTTTGCTTTTCACTTACATAAACAAATTATCATTATTTTAAGGTAGCTTTAACGAGAATAAATTACAAATTAGTTTCACTCTTTTCCAGTTTATCAAGATATTGGCACCTATATGTTCATCATACTTCATTTTAGCTTTCTGAAGCTCTGGGAAAGGATTGCTGTGCACTTTGCCAACAGCAGAGCACTGCTGGCTTTCATTAGTGGGGGCCAAATTCTTTCACTTTTGTTCTCAGTGATTAATGCTGAAATAAATGGAACTTCTTGCAGTATTCACTGTGAAAAGACTCTAAGTATGCTCAGATACAGACTACAGTAACAAAGTGTCTGCTGTTTGACTGTGCTCCTTCTCCCTTGCTAGAACAGGCATGGAGGGCACGGGGGGAAATCAAGCTTTAATTCTATTCATACAAAAGATGGTACTTTATTGTTGTTACTATTAATAACAAACTGTGTTCTCAAACTGCTTGGAACCAAAAACTGGATGGAGCTGAAGTACAATCTTTGCCCTCAGGAGATTGCAAACTAAATATAAAACAGAACACCGATGGAGAGAAGACCTGATGGGGGTAGGAAGGGTGGAGTACGAGAGAGCAATAAAACAGTACTGGCCAGAGCAGTAGCTGCTGGTGTACTTGTGGCACACCAGAATCAATGTTTGGAGGCACTGATGCAAAGTGACTTAGCAAGAGAGTCCTCAAGGAGGTTCATGTGGTATCTTTATATATTCAGAGGACCAACTTTCAAAGAGGGGCATTTTTAACAGAAGCACGCAATTGTGTATTTGAAAACATAATGAGTAGATGGCAAAAGCTGGATCCTGTACGCACACAGGCTGTGGGAAGAAAGCTTTTAATATTGAACAAATAGATCAAGCAAGGAAAGGGCCTTCAGACTTCAACCAAGGAGCCTCTATTTGATGCACTATGAAGGCAGGATGAGCTGCAATGAGCGGTGATAACAAAGAGCTGCCAGGGTATTGCATTTGGGATGCAATGCAGTAGACCAGATTGTGTCTATCAAGGCAGAGTAAATGGGAACAGAAGTGAAATGGTAAACGTGGGATGAAACTTTTTCTTTACAGCAATCAAAAATTTTCACCTGGAAACCTCCTTCTGACAAAACCCATTGTTTCTTAAAGAATTTAAATTAGAGAAATCATACATTTTTCTGGAAAATAACTGCTATTTTCCTGGGTTTAACACAGCAGGATTTTCACATTCTGGCCAGCTTTAATGTGCACTTAACTCTCCATCTTGCATTCTGCTTATACCTAGCTCTTGCAGGTTATTTTTTAATAAAACCTCTAACCTCTCCAGTCTCTTGTACTAACACAACCTAAATTGTCGTAGGACATTATAAACTCCAGGTGAAGGTGCTGTGTGACAGGTAGGAGGTCGCTCTGTTATATGAGAATGGTGAAGAAGGGGACAGGGAGGCAGCTGTGGTACAAATGATGATTGGATGGATTGCCCTCTGAGTAAACAGGGCACTTCTGTGGAATGGTAGACAACAAAGCTGATGCTTCAGCTGAAATTCTGAAGCAATGCAGCCACAAGAGCCCTTGCACATTTCTCAGATAACAGAGGAGAAGAACGGACAAAACAAACCAAGTGCCAATAAACTTTCACTTCCTTTCGTAAGATGCTCTGTGGACATTTTTAAAATATATTACATTGAAGATATGAAATCTTGTGCTGAGCAAAGCCAGTCTCTGTAGAAATAGCCAATTCTTCAATGATTAAGCAACTGGGAAACTGGACTACATTTTATATGTATAGATATATTGGATTCTTACTGGAGCTGAGCTTGAAATTTTGAAGTGATTAATGCCCTTGAATAAGTAAGCAGCTACATTGAAACACAAAACATCTCAGCACAGAATATTGTCCCTGTTCTTCTCATTCCAGCTTCTGGTGTCTGATTTTCCCCCTCCTCTTCAGTCACTTGACAAAAATACATTGTTTTAAACATCTTTCTTTGCTCTCAAAGCACTCATTTCCTTTATATTGTATTGGGACCTTGTCTAAACCACAATTTTTAATTTTTCTTTCTGAACTTCCAACTGTTATTACCATCACAGTAGAAATAATTGGAACATTTGTGTAAAAAAGCCTTGCCTTGCAGCAGTCAATGGCAATTTAGCACACACCATAGCAGGATATTGGTTCAGAGACCTGGGAGCTTTTCCTCTTTTTTTTTTTATAACTCTCCTGGATTACACAGGAAAACATGATCAATCTTGACAGCAGGTTCTAACAACAATGCAAGCAAATTGTTCCCCGAACCAATTTACTTATAAGAGTAAGAACTTTTTTTTTTTTTCAGATACGCAAATACTCTGCACATGTTTTGAGTAATCAGCATATTGCCAAATATCAATATATTGTAATCTTCGTCACTGGCATCACAGCTACTATTTAACTTATTTAACAGAATTAAAATATATATATATTTATAGAATTAAAAAACAATGGCACTCATGTTTTTGGCCAGTAAATAGAGAGTTTTGTGGCCAGTTGCAATAGGGGACAGAATTTCAGGTAGTAGGATTATAATGACCAGAATCAAAATTTGGCTGGGGCCCAAGTCAATCCCTATTAACCTAAACAGTTCTACAGGATCTTGAATCACTAAAGCTGATTTTAAATTTCTTCTAGATTCCACAATAAAGAAGGGCTAATTGTCTGTCCGCAGCATTGTCTGAGTCTCATTTGAAGTGAAGGCTGGTGACGATTTGATTGTAAGCATCATTTCCCACAGCTCCATTGAGAAGGTTTCCCAGCCGGCTCAGAGCCTGCCTAAGCCCACTCCATCACCCAGTTCTGGCATTACAGAACTCTCTATTCCAGCAGGCTGAGTGGTACAGCCATTCCTGGGAGTATAAAGGAGCTTAAGCTTAGGAAGAATGCCTGTTTCATGACATTTAACATATCTGGGTATTCCCACTGAGAAGCAGGATATTCATGCTGAGAAGAAGGGGCTGGACTAGGTGGATCTGCAGCTCTTTCTGTCCGAAAATGTCCCTGTTTCTGTGAGAACGTTTTGGTAGTGTCAGGCAGCACCTGTATTCCATTAACTCCAAAAGCATTTCAGTGTTTACAGTAACCAGGAAATGTCCATGTCTGTGTTATATTAACAAGTCAGCAGTAACCACTGCAGTTTCAGGTTTTAGAGCTATGCAGAGAAGAGTTTACTTTGAGTTGCTGAGAGTTTTACTTTTTTTGGTTGAAACAAAGAGGCCTGTAGTACTGCCCTTGTAACCAGTACAGAAAGCTTTGGGGAAAAAAGCCAAATGATGTCCAATAGTGCTTCGGTAATGGTTTCATATAATCAGGTAGTCAAAAGCATAGCTATGAATTGCAAGTCTAAAAAATACTTGTGACAACCTTCACCTTAGTTTTGTTTCCTTGTACTCTTCCTGCCTACTGCATGTAAGTGGGTTTGCATAGTGGCATAGTTTCATTGAAGATTCATTATCTTGGAAACAAAACCGTGTTATATTTTTATGTGGACTATAGTACATATGCTCAGAGAGGTAAGCCATAAGGTGTCACTGCATAGTAGGCAGCAGACTTTATAGGAGCAGTGATGTGATGCTGGAGAATTACAGTCTATGTAAAAGAACTCACCCGTGAGAAATGAAAGCATAACTTTTTGTAGTCTTCCAAATAAGCTCCAATTTCTGTATGCAAGAGGCAAAAAAATCTAAGCTATGCACTCATGTGCTTTTCACATAACTGAATTTTAATAGTGACATTAAATTACTATTATATAAATAGTAACATCAAAGACCAAGGGAGCGAGAAAGCTAGAAAATATAAAGGTATTTTTCTTTTCTCTTTTGGATTGAAAACAGTACATTGTGAAGCAACTTAATTCCCAAGAAAGGCAGCAGCAGGAGCTGCTCTGTAGCTGGCCAAGCATACCAAAGGTAGAGGAGGTGTTTCCCCATCACCTGCTGCTGTGTAGACTGTGTAGATGTGACCAGAATGATGACTGACAGAGATCACAGCCACAGCTCTCTACTGAGTGAGCCACCATTTGCCTGCCAGAAAGCACCATCTTTTGTATTTATAATTGCTTGAAAAGTTGATTCGAGAAAAAAAACAGAGCAGGCTTTAGCTCCCCCTTGCACCCCCTGAAACACTGTATTCAGCTGGCCTGAACCCCCTCTTAACAGACACCTTTTTGAGACTCCACCAAGACATTTCTCTTGGACTTTATCTAAAGTGCCACGCAAATGAAGGAGATATGCATTCAGGACTGCTCCAGGAGGCAAGAAAAAGTTGATACTTTGCTTGTATGTATTACTGGTTTTAAAGTCCATTTTTTAAATATTGCAATGACTTCTAGTGAAATCAGTTCCTACAGATGATGTCGGAACATCTTTACAGTGCTGCAGGTACAGCTGTTCCTCATCTTGTTTACTTACACTACTCTCATGCAGATTCATTTCAACACCTTTTTGTCATTTTGGGTTGACACAAATCTGTTCAACAGTAATTACCTGAGATTGTTCTACATTTCAGGGAATATTTTTGGCTCATTTACATTACAAAAACCCATGCAAATTGCTTGGAGAATAGGTGCTAAAGGGATTATAACTCAGCAGGATCTTACAGCAGTGATAGCTTTTGAGACAGAAGATCAGTTAATTTACCTGACAGAGAACATTTATATTAAGTAATCTTTGGTTTGATCAAAGTCATCAGATACATACTTTCAGAGTTCAGGCCTTAAAAAATGCTAAAGGGAAAAAAAATGTTAGAAGTAAATATGAAATCCAAAAACTAGTCTATTTCTGACCCATACTGGAGGCTATTCCCTATTTCTATTCTGAAATGTTGCTACATGGTTTTAAAATGATCTAAAGTACTTCACTGCTGCCAGTCAAGTCATAAAGAAAACTGTTTCATCTGGGAAACATTATCCTGCTTTAGGACTTAAGTAGATTTGGGTTTATCCACCTCTTTCCTGTCCAATAGCTTATCTTTTCTAGCTGGGCAAGATAAATGCAAAATAGGTTGTACGTACTACCAGAAAGTAGCAATAGGCTCTTACTTTACTTTGCACAAGTATAAATTACCCTTTTAATGCAGAATTGCTGAAACTTAGGGTCTTCTTAATAATCACCAGGGACAGCCTCTATTCCTAAATGGAGTGCCTAATCATTCTTAAAAACACCCAACAAACCAACACCACAATTTAGACCAAACACTAGTGACAGTCTCACATTAATGGTGGAGTTATTAATTTGATGAAGTAATTGCAGAAACTGCCATAAGCTTCACTGGAAAATTTCATCTAGTATGGGTACTCTCCCATGTTTCTTAAGAATACATGAACATAAAGCCCTCCATTTCTTGCTGATTCGATGATCTTCATTAATTGGGGAAAAAGGCTCCAGCACAGAGAGTATGCTGCTTCTTCTGTATCTTACATACATTGGATACCCCTATTACTTAAAGGTGAGTAGGAATTTAGTGCCACATTTTTTCATGGGAAAAGTAAAATGATTGTATCTTCCCTGCATACCATCCTTCACTGACTTCTCTGAATGTTTCTTTTTGCTGACAGTTTTGTCATGTTGATGATGCTGGGCATCACTGTAAAATAGTTCCCTGAATTTACATGATTACATTATAATAATATCAATGCTGTTTTTTATGGTTCATATAAATCAGTGTTTTATTTGCTTTCACAACTAGTGCTGCAAATTGAACAGCTGTTTTCACTGAGCAGTTTTAATTAAGCTGTCCATAATGCTGCCTAGATATTTTTCTGAGCTGGTAACACTTCGTTAAGTATGCAGTATCAGTGAACACTTTAGATCATTCCTGAACATTACCTCACACTTAGGTAAATTGAAATCCCTCCTTCACTGAGGTTGTCAAATCACCTTGTTTTGGTGATTTGAATTTGGTTTTCAGAAATCATTCTAATCTTCAGGATCCTAGAAAATCTTGAATTTGCTACAGATTTTGCCATCTGTTCACTCACTTGTCAAGATAATGAAGCTTTAAATGATACTTGCCCTAGTGAAATCCTTTGGGCAACCTATTATTAGCCTCTCTATTCTGAAAACTGACAAGCTCAATTTATGTGTCTTTGGATCTTTTATGAAATTTATGCTCTATGACCAAACTTTCCTTCCCACACTGATTTCTCACATTATTTCATCTCTGTTTTGAATATCTCTGGAATATTGGTTTGGAAAGCCAAGATAAGGTTTATCTCTTCCTGGTTTTCTGTGCAAAAGCAGCTTCTTTTTTCTTTTTAAAAACCCATACTGCATGCTACATCTGTATTCTCATTTGGGAATGTTACAGATTGTTTTGTCGTTTTCAGAAACCTACGATAATTAATATGGGAAGCAGTAATTATTTTTGTTGCCCGCAATGACTTCTTTTCAACTACAAATATGGGTATCATTTTATCTCCCTTGGACAGCTGAACCTGATGAATGTGTTCTAACACTTCCACGTTTAGCTCCATTTCTGACAGTGGAAATTTGTCTCTTATTTGCAAAAAAGACTCCAGAATGAACTCACATCCAGGCATTAAGTCTGCTAAGGAAAAGACATTAAAGAAATATCCTATCCAGGCATCAAAAATTTCATGGTTTTATAAACTATGCCCCTAAGTCTTGGAGTGTAAGTCCCTTTCCAGTTTTCAGAAGTGGTTACTCATTGTCTTACAGGAATATAAACAGGAATCTGGAATTTCAGCTTTGGGTCCTAAGTTTTTAAACCTTGCTTGTTATTGCCAAAAAAGGTGGCTAATCCCCAGCCAGTCAAGAGAACATAAACCACAGGTGATGTGATGATAGACCATGATATGTCCATTAACCAGCAGAAAGAAAAGCAAGAATTTGTTTTGATTACAAGGGTGGAGAAGAAGTATTATGCATGGGTTTAGAGATCTTGCAGAGCCATTTGCCCATTTCACTGAAAACCAGAGAGGAGTAAGATGCTCTGGACAACACCAAGGTATGGAATAGGGGCAACAGGAAAGGCAGAAGGAAGAGAAGAAAGCAAGGAAAACCACTGTAAGGCATCATGAGCACGAGAGTAATCAGACTCTAAAGTGGCAGTGACTTTAAGAGGAGACTAAATAGTGGTAAGAAGGAAAACTAAAACTGGATTATGCAAGGAAGGAAATGTAGAGAAAGGGAACAGATACAGGGGAGTCCAGAAGACTACAGAGACAAAAGCAGTAGGTGGGATTTGTGCATGGTGTAGAGAAGTGAGCAGAGCAATGAACACAGTGCTCTGGATGCAATGATCTCTGCACTGCTAGTCCAGGTTAACAGAATTAACTGAGTCAACTTTAGAATGCTTGGATTTGCACTTCATCCCTTTTAACTTCATCTGTGGAACACAAATGTTAATAAAATTTCAAAAGCAACCGGTTTCCTTTCCTTGAATTTTGGATATCCACTGTTAAAAGAGAATTGAGGGAGTTGGGAAGGTGGGTTGGAAACACATATCCTTGAGAGGATGGCTCATTCCATCGCAACCCAGCTGCCTAGAAGAGGTGCTACAGTAGGCCTACAGAGCAGGACTGGATCTAGCTGAAAAAGATGTTAAAATTTGAAAACACCTCTCTACCCCCAATTACAGAAGAGGTTCATAGAAAGCCATCTTGGACTGGAGGTAAAGCTGGAGGTATCAATTCCATGTCACATTTCCTGTTTCTGTGGAATTCTAATAGTATTTCAGTATTCAACCCTTTTGGGCTCATCTGAAAATCTTAGGTTGAGGGTGCTTCAGTTTCACTCTAGACTTTTCAAGGTCTCTAATAGATCTAAAAGCAAATTCATCATGATTCTCAATTGAATTTGTGTTCTGAAAACCTATAACTTGTTTCTTTCTTTGTTGCTTTTTAACATGGGCTGTGTTTTGATCTGGAGATGTAGGAATTGTTTTGCTGTTGAATAACAACTTTTCTCTTGCAGCACCAGCTGTAAAACACGAACACCTTGTTGGATCACACTCCAAAATCTGAAATGGGCATCCTGCCAAAGCTCAGGGCTTCCTTTTTGTTTTGACTGTTGCAATGTTCTTGTTTCTGTTAGTATCACGTTCTTAGCACTTGTGCTTTTCAGACACCTACGGCCGAACTCAGCACAACTGCACTGAGCTCACTGAAGCTGCAACAGAAGTGAATTTGTCTCAGTATGTCTGTAAATTAACCAGTCATTTAAGCTGGAGAGTGACATTGATAAGCAATAACAGCACAGGAGTGGTGAAAGGAAGATATCTCCTAGTTAGTTTTGGACAGTTGACACTAACTCCATTGTCAGATAAGTCTTACTGACTGTGGGAAAAGCTGAGTGGGAAAAGTCACACTCGCCGCCTGCTAACCGTAGGAGGAAAACAGATCTGGAATGCAGAGGAAATCTTGACATTATCTGTTCCCCCAACCCCTACCAGCCAGGCAATCAAAATAACTAGCTGAGTATCGGCTGCCTCTGTTCCTGGCCCAAATAAACGTGCTTTCTTGACAGAGTTTTTGCTTACAGGAGAGGAGGCAAAGAGAAGGAAAGAGTCTGAAGTGGGTGTGGGGGAGTGTTTCCTGCCAAAAGCCAGGAGCAGCTTCTCTGTGACATCTAAAAGAATACTGATGACATAAGCCTGGTGCTGTAAACGGAGGTGGCTCTGCATTTCCAAAGGACAGCAATTCATGCCCGACAGCCCTGCAGCCCAGACCTCCAGTACTTCACTACTCCACTTGGCCTCCGTTGACATCTCCAAGGACAGTGTGCCAGACTCTGCTAAAAGGAGGATCAAACCCAAGGGAACAAAACCACTGGAAAGAATTTCTCTGTTCCCATCCAAATTGTGTTGTTTAAGAATAAAGTGCAGCCGTTTCAAATTAACACTTGCAGAGTAAATTTATTTCCTTCTGAGCCCTCATAAGACACAGGGTTTTTCAAGGCCTAAGGAAGCACAGTATACTACACTTACATCAATGTATCATATAAACATCACAGCAGATTAGAGACTCTCACATATTTCTGTATACACTGACTCACCCAGGTGTAGCTTAATACTCTGGATATCATCCCTATAAGGTTGTTGTTACACTTAAAAAATTCCAGAAATACGGGGTGATAGAAGAGGATCACAGCAACAAAAGCAACAAATGAAAACGTGCACTTTAAACTATGCTACTGAATATATTGAGTTCTCCAATACATCCTCCAGACATTGAGTGTACTGCATCTGTTCTTTCTGTCTTATAAATAGGTGGAAATATAAAACAGAAGTTTATTTTAACTTTGAAAACTCATCTTACCTTTTTCTTACCACATGAGAGTCCAGAGAACTGTAAATGGAAGAGTTTGACCATGTGTTGGTCAGCAGACAAGAAAATTGTGTGAAAGTAAGGGCTAACTTTTTGTGCTATGTGTTTATCAAACAAACGGATCCTGGTATCAGTAGTCTGCTAGTGATGCCAAAGTACCTATGGCCTTATGCCTGCTTTGCCTACTCCAAGAGCCTGGAAATCAAAATTTGTGGCTTCTCTCGATGGAGTCTTGGCACAGACAGTAAGGCAGCAACTTCTGGGGAAGGCTGGAAAGAAGACCAGTTGGTTGGGGGACGTTGTAATTATTTCTTTCTGTATTTTTTCACTGCTTTGGGAAAGCAGACACAGAAAAAGAATTCTCTGAATCTTTCCCTCCTATTTTGTACCCTAAACCCTTCTGTCTTTCTTTGACAGAAGTGAATCACCAACATCCCATAGACACTAATTCTCTGATTTTTCTGTAGTAAGAAGCCTTGAGCTGCAGCTGGCTGGGCCAGTGCTGATCACTCAGGTGAGTTTTTGGATGAGCATGAATTTGGATGACCTGCATGAGCACATACAGAGGCTCTCCATACAGCCACAGTGCTACTGTAAGCCCCTGCTGGAGCCAAGCTTAGCATGAATAAATGACACAGCAAAGAGCACCTGGCAGGATGTGGACTGTAACCTGGGCACCAATCAGTTCAGGGACCAACATGCATGAAAATAAGTTCCTGACAAATTATTTGAATACTGAATTAGAAACAAATGTAAATGTTTTAAGCCACCCTTTTTTTAATGAAAACTACTGATGATAATCTAAGGCTGTAAGGTTTGTGAGGGAAGGACTTTGTTCTGCCTGTTCAGTTCTCATAAGGACACCACTCTGGGCCTGAGGCCAGTTGTCACTACCTCAGTTCAAAATTTTTAAAAATAATGAATGACTTTATTAGCAATCCTAGTAAGTAGCATTTTTAAGAGTTTCCAGAAGGAACTACATACATTTTATGAAATATAATATTTCCCATTTATATATATATAAAAAGAATCTCCCATTTCCTCAGCTACTTGGAGACACTGCTTGATTCTGAAATCTGTGAAAAGTAGAGGCTATTTTTTTTCTATACAGATACAAATAATTTTCTCTACAGCTAAAAATGCATCATTAAGAGACTAACTATAATCCCAAAAAGTTGCTGGTGACTGCAACTGGCACAGTTTTCCTCTACAAAGAAAAATCCCTAGTTTTCTACATGATATGGCTGTAAGATTCTATGCTAGAATCAGCTTACTTCTCATACTAAAGTCATAGAAACCTTATATAACTGTCTTTGGGAACCAAGAAATACTCCAGGATAGGCACGTACCCAATATAAATAAATATAAAATAAAAACCTACAGCCATTACCTTCACAAGCTCTGTGTCAAAAGTCTACACTTCATGAAGGCTGGAATAGCAGATTCAGATCCACTTAATAATACCCATGTGTAAAGCAACCTTTTGGCCATCTGTTTTCTTGAACTTGCCTTTCCAATTGCTCTGCCTTCATAACGACACAGAGCCAAGATGACATCTGACAGACGCCATTATATGCAATGGAATTATATATGGGATGGCTTTGGTATGTCTTTTGCATTCATATGCAGCCCTGGTCTCCTCCTCTGGCTGCATTTCAGCGGTGGCTTGACAGCATGGTCGAATTTACTGATTTATTTATGCCTTGTGCTGAGCACTCAGTAAATACCAGCAACTCTTTGTGCATTTCTGTCATAGCAACTCGCTGGCCTGGGTGGAATCTAATACAGAGAACAGGAAGGGCAGAGACTGGATGGTTTTCAGCTGAAAAGCCTTCTAAAGCAACCCTCCTGTTTCATAGTAGTTGACATCAACACTACATAGCTCTTTGTCCTCCTCTAGTGGTCCCATTATACTGAGGGAGAGGCTTATGCAGTGATTGCTTCCTTCAAATTGATGCAGTCATTACCCTGCTGCAAGCTGTTGAGGCTCATGCCTAGAGGTCCTGTGTTGGGTTCTGACATGAGCCACAGTCCCATGGTGCTCATGGAAGTGGAAAGAGGCACCTCTGCTCATAGCCAGTCACAGCTACACAGGCGCTGTCTGTCCTTGAGCCACGGCCATCTCTGAGCAGAGGCTGTACCACAGCAGGTTGTTCAATAGCAGGAAACACTGGTATGGTCTGACTGCAGCCCCAAAAAAGGTCCTATGTTGCAAAAGTCCAGAAGCTGACTGCTCTGTCTGACTGCTTTACTTTCCCAAATGCTTTGCAGAATGTTCCAGTCAGAAGCTTCTCTCTGTGTTTTCCTGACTGACTTGCAAACAAAGAAACAGTGCAAAATCCATCTTAGGTGCTGAGCTGTTCAGAGAGATGATGCATGTCACTCTGACGCAGCACAAAACCTTAAACATTAATCTTTAGGAACTGATACTAAAGAGTTAAATAAGAAAAGCTGAACCTAAAGAATTGTTGCAAGGGAAATGTTTTCTAATGGGAAACTAAAATTGTTGGAACTTGCTACCCATTAAAAAGGCTTTCTGTGAAAACAAAAGGTTCCTACCATATAGATTATTCTTTGTGTGTGTCTCAGAGCTGTAATGCTTAGCATAATAAAAAGCTAAAGGTTTATTTTGCTTCTTGTATACTTTAACATTGATTAAAGGTCTAACCTTCAAACTTTTGCAGTTATGTCTTACAGGAAATAAAACACAAGGACATACCTTGCCTTGTGGCTATCAGAGATGTTCTGAGGGAAAGGTCTAATTGAAACAGAAAAAATACCTTTTTAATTATTATTATTATTTGAAAAATTTCCAGGCATTTGTCGCTTTTGAAATAAATGTTAAATGGCAAAAAGCTCCCAGTTTAAAACAAGTTGGATGCTCAGGAGCAAGGGAGCTGAATATGGCTGTCTGTCTGCAATCTTTGTCAGGCAATTTTTCAGTCACAGAAGAAAATGACTCAAGAATCCTGTGTCTCCATGAACTCAGTTGCTGGAAACCAACACTACCTAATTCCAACAGAGGCAAAACTTTAGAGCAATTTATCAATCTGAATTAGATCACCTTTTACAGCAAGGTTCCTGTCACATCTCGAGAGTTGTTACAAACCCAAGCTCATCTACCAGCTGCTTAGTGTTCAGCTCTCCTTAGGAGTCCAAGCTGTAACCAAACTGATTTAGAGATAATGTCTATAATATCTTCATTCTAAAACAACCTATATTTTGTACAATTATGAACTAGATATTATTTTTAACATTTATCATCTCTATTTTCAGTATTTTTCTTTCTTATTTAAAATGTTGACTAAAAATCAAAGTCACAGAAAGAACCAGGGAGCAGGGAAATAGAGAAAGATATTTAGAATGACCTGGAATAGTTGCATGTATATAAAGTATTTTTATACCTTGCTGCTTTATTGTTTAAAAATGTCTTATATAAATTTCAGACTATTCCTTAATGGATCAAGCTTTTGTCTATAATTCATATAAAAACAGTAAACATATAAGTTTCTAATCTATACCTGGCATCCATTGGTTTTTTTGAGAAACAGCAATCTCTCATTTTCCTCTTGCTTTTGAGAGCAGAAGATCCCAGTGTGCCCTCAACTGCTCCAGTACATTAGTGAGAGTTGACTAGCAAAGATTTGCCTTTTTATAAGAACAAAGAAGGGCTTTGTTCTATCATTTCTGATTATAAAAGCAAGAGGAAATCTCTGCCTAATTTTGGAAGCCAAACTGGCACTGCAGAAAAGTTAGAACTGGAGCCAAATGGAATGACCCTGTGATGCACTGACTGCAGGACAAGCACCAGCTCTACTTACTTCTAATTTGAGCAACACAGAGCATAACTAGTTAAGAGGCCAAGGCCACCAAATAGTTGGGTTTATTTAGTAGTTTATTTTCACTCCTCAGGAAACCAGCCTGTTCATTTTTCAGTCCAAAGTAAGCACCTCCACTTCGTGCTGGACCAAGTGACCCTGCTTTGCTTTCTAGTAAGTGCACGGGATCATTAGATGAGGATGTTTTATTTTCCCCAGCTATTTAAGGTCAGGTTTTGATCTTGGGTAAACTTTTATAGCTGGAGTAATGACAGCATGAGACACAAGTACTACCTAGGTTTTGCAAGGCATTGCTGAATGTCTAATCCAGCTGCTGCTCCCCCGTGAAGAGGATGAGAAGAGGGGTTTCTCAGTAACAGCCTCAGCTCCACCACCAGCACACTTGCCATACATCCATGGCAAGTGAAAGGCTGAAAGAGATCACCTCCATCCCCCCATGAGCAAGAGGAAAATCCCAGAATAGGATACGATTCTGTGAGCCACATCCATTTCCCTGTTCAGAATGTGATTAGCCCATAATTCCTGCCCAGGGACTGCAGCAAAGGTAAAATAAAACTGTGAGCATGAAACCTGATACGACTAAGGAAACATAAAAATATGTAATCACTTGAAAGTACTGTACTCAGGTTTGATTTTGTGATGAATCAAGCACCTTCAGTTTCTAACAAGAGCCAGATGGAGTCACAACTCCCTCTCATTTCCCAGAATCAGGCCCGTTGTTGGCAGTCGTTCATATACAGCCGCTATATAGCACAATTCTGCTTCTTACACAAGAGAGACCTCTCCTTGAAGTCAATTTGCATTATGCCTGGGCAAATATTGCAGTATCAGGCTGCTCATTAAAGCCCTGGGACCACTACTGCCCCTGCTTGAATTTTGCATTGTATCAGTCAAGGATACACAATTATCCGTGAGTACTTCTGAAATGGCCAAGGTCACATGAGGATTTTATTGTATTACTGCAGTGCACCATCTTCCTTGCCAGCCCGTTGCTGTTCTGCTACAGACTACATTACCATGCCTCAGCAAATACACGAGCACGCTGCTATATTTAGTGTTTCATACATACCACTAAAATAGAGGATGTGTCAGCTTTTAATCCGACTTCAGATTTTTGTCAGCAAAGTGAGGGCTCATTTTCCCTACCAGTGATGAAGTGTGCTCTATGTTAGCCATCTTGAGCAATGTGGTGATAACTTTAAAATACATTAGGCAGCTAGAATGTTCAATCTGAGTGGAACGTTTTTTACTAAGACATATACTGGGGGATAGTAAGGATACACAGCATCAGTCACCCAGGTTTTAATAGTGATTGTCACAGGCTATCTACAAACCCAGCAGCAATCTGATGGCAAGAGGAGCAGCTAAGCAAGGTGTTCTCTGGGGTACCACAGCAGACAATTAGGAAGAAAAGGCAGAAGAGATAGGTGGTGCAGACTGGGTCTGGTGTTATGTACCTGGCAATATGAGAAGAAAAGCATTGATGATGAGGCCTGGAACAGAGTGGTCTATTGCATGGCGATGGGACCGGGGCAGTTCTATTAATGGCATAATCTATTAATGACAGCAGGAGTGCTGTTTACTGGCTGAAACCACAGGTACCACCAGGATAGCCACATTCATTCCCAGAGAAAGCAGAATTCAGGGGATAAATCTGGTGTTTTCACAGGTCTTGGTAAGGCCACAGAACGGGGTGCTTTTTACATATTTGTAACACTTGCTTATTTGCGATCACATACAAGCAGTACAAGTGTGAATTGCCTTCCTGTCTACTGCTTCTACAGAAAGTCAACAGAGAACTTGCTCACCTCAGGCTGAGGGTGAGCCTGTCTGT
The DNA here is from genome assembly GCA_013400315.1 of Bombycilla garrulus. Taxonomy (NCBI): domain Eukaryota; kingdom Metazoa; phylum Chordata; class Aves; order Passeriformes; family Bombycillidae; genus Bombycilla; species Bombycilla garrulus. The sequence continues at coordinate 260,615 of VXBU01015042.1, read as the reverse complement.
GTGAAACCAGCTTTTCCACTCCAGACTGCTTGTCCTCTCTTGCAGCTGTCCCTTGCACTTTGCTAACTGCATCTTAAAGGGTGTGGGCAATACCCTATCTGCAGCCTAGATCTATGTCCAAATAACACTGTATTTACTTAATAGTGTGAAATTATATAAATACATAAATTTCCAAGTCTTTGTGGAACTTCAGCCCAACCCAGAGCTGTCCATCCCAGCCCCATGATGCTGTGGCAGGGCTGTTCTCTGCTACAGCCCTGCCCAGCCATGTGACCCAACTTGCAGACTGACATCCCATCCCATCCTTGGCCCATCCCTGTCCCAGGCCTCATCCTGGAGCTGTCTGACCTTTGTTCCCATGTCTGCCCCAGTCCCCAGGGAGCCATCGGCTCATGCTGCATCCTGTCATGATTAAAGAGAAGAGAAAGTAGAATAAATTCATGCCTCTAGAATCACATCTCACCATTTTTTTTTGAATGGTTAGATCATCATTAATTCCAGTGCTTGCACTGTTTTAAGTACCAATGTTATTACATCTGGAAGTAATGACTCGAGGACTGGCAAGCATGCAGCGACACTGCCAGCAATGCTGGTACTTCAACTGAGGTTCCCTGGTGTGGCTGGGTGGCCTGTGCAGCTGTAGCTTTTCTTAGACACATTTTGGGTATCCTGCTTAACATATTGAGAGGCACCCACTACAAATCCAGGTAATGAAAGCCCCAAAATATTGCATTTATTTGAGGAAAAAAAAACCAAAACCAACATAAAATTCAACAAGAGAGAGAAAAGCATTCTAAAGGGCAGGTTTTTCCCTCTCACATGCAAACATGGTTTACATGGAGAATGACTGGAAGCTGAGGAGAGCCCAGCCTTGGGGAAAGGGCTGCAGAAGTTCCCACTCCAGCTGCAGCAGCTCTGAGCTATTCTGTGCATCCTCAGCTCCTGATAGGCTGGGGTTATAGGTGCTCTTTGGAGCGGGAGGGCAGAGTGACCCATTGGCACTCTGGGAAAAGACTCTTTTGGCTCCTGAGAGCTCTAGAGCTCTGACAAAGAAAGGGGTCAGAAGAATAAATGACAAAAGAGAATGAGAAAGAATAAGAAGTAAGGATGTAAGGGGAGAGTGATGCAGAAAACAAGCTTGAATAGAACAGTGACTACTGTATCCTGTACATGGCTGATACAGGCAGGACAGGTTTTGTCCTCATGCAAGAAATTCCAAAACTGAAAATTTATTATCCAGAAAGCACAGAAACTATCAGAAATGTTTAGCAACTGCAAATCTGGAAAAGACCCTTGTCCCTCAGTTCAAGGCATAGATTTGCCATTTTTTGCAATTTAAATAGTGTTTTCTCTTTTTATCTCTCTCTTTTTTAATACTTCAATGTAACAAAATTCAAAGCTGAAAGTTTCTAAGTTAAATAAAAATTAACACTTCTTACTTTGAAGACTGTTAAATTATTGCATGTTGAGACATGTGTGCTTATTTTAAAGAAACTATTTGAAATAGAAATTTATGGATGCTAACCTTTTCCTGTAAAATATTCTATTTGAAGAAATGGACATTTTCTGCCAGAAGCATTTTAATGATAAATTCATTACCAGCTCTACCATATGCTAGATTTCTATTACTAAAGTTTCACCTCAGTGACCAAACTGTGACAGAAAATGACCCATTATTCTTCTTTCATGCCTGCAGTCATCAGATTTTCAACCATCATTCTACAATTCTACCATTAGGATGGGTGCTAAAACCTTATCTCCTTTAGTGACAAAAGTAATATTTTCATAAAAGTAAAACAATTAAAAATCAATCATATTATAAAATGGCAACACTGATAAAATTAGTTTTATTTGAAATGCATGTGCCATTGACATATTTTTCTTTTCTTTATAAAGTGGGCCTTCAGTGGCACAGAGAGGTTTTGATCCAACAATGAATACAATTAAAACAATTGCTCAGTTTCAATCTCAAAACTTCTGAAATTTGTTGAGCTTTGGAAAAGCCCAGGCATGTGTTTCATTGGCAAATACCATCACGGAATAAATCCACATCATAAAGCAGGAAATGTTAATGTGTATAGAGATTAAATGAAAATACGTACATTTACACTATGCTCTATGAAGACACAGCAGTCTTCATGATTTTTTGACCTGAAGCTAAGTACGTGAGGGTGGAATTGCCTACCTGAGTAGGCAAAAAACCCCTGAGTTTTCTGGACCCAGGTTTTTGGTATTTTGCTAAGCTACCATGTTTGCCAGCAGAGCCACTGAATCAGTGAAATTGGCTCCAAAAAGCCACCATCATCTGATTCTAACTGAGCTAGGGCTGGCCCCTGGAATGAACTGCAGATGCAATTTAGATCAGAGACAGACGCAAGAAGAAATCACTGAGTGACAAAACTGGCTTAACCTACACTTTCAGGCCAGAAAAGAGATGCTAAGTCATCTAGGGACAGAGGGGTAATTACAGCAGCGATGTCCAATTGCTTTCCTTTTAATTGGCACACACTGCATCCATCCTGACTAACAAAACAGAAAATGCAGTCAGAAATGGGTGACTCCAGAGGTCAGTTGGTTTATGACTGAAATATTTCTAGCTGGCAAAGACTTTTGTGGGAATGAAGATTCATCTAGACTTTGGGTACATTTCTTTTTGCAAAACTGTGAGGCTGTTATTAAGCCCCAGTAACCAACATCCTGGGAAGCAGTTCCTTTTCTCTGTATTTCTTAATTGTGCTTCATTACAATTTAATAAGGACATTTACTCTCAATTAAGCAAATCATCCAAGCAGTTTCTTACGCCTGTTGCAATTAATTGGTTTTGTCAAATGTGGGTTTAATTGTGTGTTAAATATCTTGCTGAACCAGGATCTGCGTGTGTACATATCTGTCCATCCAAATCTTTCCTTAGCTCCTGGCATGATAATGTATGTGCAGTTCAGGGTATCTGAGTCTTTAACTCCACTTACTGCTCTGGTCTTGGTGCCTTGCTGGCCCTAAATAATTCCTCCATAATGGTAAAACTCACTAATGCTGTTAGTGTTGAAAAATGCTTCAACCAGACAGTGGGCTCCTGCTAAAGGAGAAATCAGGCATCGTGACTTTGCCACTTGGAACATGTGGGTCCCAGGGGGTTGTTAGATTTTTTGCAAAATATGCCTCTTCATCAGATTCAGCTGCTGAGTGACCACTGAGATGTAAAAAGCTCACCTCTCACACACACACACACCAGCTCCACGGCAGGACCCTGAGTCCCACTCTGACACCAGGAACAAATGCTTGGGTTTATCCCCATTAGTTCAGAACTTACCTTCCAAGGTGTAAGTCAAAAGGTGACGAATTATCAGCTTTCCTAAGAACCCCTTAATCCTACACCAATATGTCATGAACAGCAGCATGGAAGCGATTGTCACAAAAGCACTGAACACCCATTTAATAGCAGAGACACCCTGGCTCCTCCATCAATGCATACATGGTTTCACAAGCCACCAAGAAACTTTCAAGAAGTTATGCAGCCTTACCTGCTTTTTCCTTGCACAGCTTCTGAAACAGCATCTGTAAGAAAGTGATTTTTCTTTAATAATGGTACATTTTTTCCTTCAAAAAAGTTCCACATCTCAAGATGACAATCTATGTAATTATTAATTGGCACCACCTTACACAAGGCATAAAATCCAGAGCTTATCAATAAAAATCATGCAGAATAGCTAGTTTTGCTTGCTAATGGCAAGCCTGCCACCCATTCTCCAATCAGGTTCACCTGACTTGCAGTGAGTGAGTCTAGGAGCATACTCTACAAGCAGAGTATGTGCTGCAAGGATACATAAGGTACAACACAGTGGAATGTGCCTGAAAAGGTCTTGCAATGCTGGTGGGGCTCAGGGAGCAGACAGGCTGCTGAAGAGTTGTGTAGGAAAGGTAGATGCATGTTTCTTGTTCATCTGTGACCAAGAGAGAGTTGCTCTGCCTGAGGCTTGCGGGCAAACTGACATGCTATGTTGTTTTCTTCGTATTTTTCACTTTGCTGCTTTGGGTTTGCCATGCTAAATGAAAGGGGTGCCATGAACACCACACTTAGATGCACCTCTTGGTCCATTACTTTTCTCTTTAATAGCTTTCAGTGACCAAACAAGGAGGTTGTTGACAGTGATTAAATGCATTTCTTTTCATAGATCCATCAACTCTCTCAGCAATGCCGGCTGTAAATGAAACTACCATAATGGGGAAACTGCACCTTATTTTTTAAAATTTTAAACAGAAGGGTGAACTGATTCCTCCAGGTACCAGTGTGAAGTGTCCAATATGCAGGCAGCTGAAAAGACAGCCTCTCCTGTGCCTTGCAGTGACACACTCCCTGTTCCTGTTATCTGCTTGTCCCCACACAGACAACCATCTGCACCTTTCCATCAGATGCACCAAGTGCTCCATTATCTCTTCAGTCAATATTGCTTCTGCAGCCTTGATAGAAATCTGTCTATGAAAACATGCTTTTTATTTACCTTTTATTTAATAAAGAATTTTACTGAGATATTGGAAAATTCCTTCTCTGAGTATAGAACTGAATTGATAAGGCATCTCTCTTAATAACAAAGAAAACACAGCTAGGCTAAATTTTTTTTTTGCCTTCTGCAAGGCAATTTCATCCTAAAAGAGCCTCTTGCTCCATTGCAGGATCTGCCTGAGGAGCAGCTAAGCTGACCTATCTTTAGCCAGCAAGGATCAAGTGGAGTGGTCACTTCTGATGGGATGATAACAAGCAACTGAGTCCAAATCAGGTTTCATTAGTGGCAAAGCATCTCGTTTCCACAGAGAAGTAGGAAATTCAGTCACAGGCCATGTCAATTGGCAAGGGACAGGCAGGTCCCACATGAGTGTGCCAAGTTTTTGAGATGCCTTTCTGAGTGAGGCATATCATATTGTCTCTCCAATCTTCAGTGAGCTGCAGTGCTGTTGATCACCCCGCCTGGGGACAGGCACCTGATTTTTAGCACCACAGCTCTGGCATAAGCCCAGTGGATGCCTAAATTGCTATTCTGAATCTTCGGATAAGCACTTCTTGAAGAATACATAAATGATATGTAAATCCAAAATAAATACGTCAGTCCTTCATGGATAGCTGGTTTGTGTGTTCTACTGCTGCCAGAAGGACCTAGCTATTAAAATCATACGCAGGCTATGTTAACTTCCAAGATCTTTTTAGGATGCCATACAAAAAAGGATGCAAATTATTGCTGGAACAATCCAGCAATTTCTGGCAACAGAAAGCTGCCAACTAAAAGTGATTTATGGAAATGATAACACACTATATAACTGATTGTGTAACAAAATACATTTATTGGAGGACTAGCAACCCATCTGAACAGCATGGCACCAGCTAATCAAATATATAGAAACCGTGGACCAAGAGAGTACAACTCTAGCCAAAAGACTGCAGCAGCACCTGCTGCTATGAATAATAAAGAAATCATTTGCGTACAACTCCAGCTGTAACAATTTTGCAAGTGGAAGTGTCAAACAGAAGCCAAAGATAAACACACTCTGCTGATATAGCTATGTGTTATTTGCTGAAGCATGTAAACCAGCCCACAGAAACCAGAAATGTTTAGATGCTGGGTCCATTCTTCCCCCTCACCAGTCCCGTGTTTCAGCAGGGCCATCCTACATTCACCTCTGTGAGCAAAGGTCCCCAAAAAAATTCCTGGGCAGTGTCACCCTGTGCTCTATGATCTATGAGCAGGATAAGCCAGTGACATGAATTGCACTCTCAGGGTTGGCACAGCTAGCTCAAGAAAGGCTGTGGATCTAATGGTGGGAGGAAAGTGGATGTGTTGCATTTATAACGAACATGACATAGCCTCAAGTTTCACCAGGGGAAGTTTTGATTGGATTTTAAGAAAAACTTCTTCACAGAAGTCATTGCCAAGCATTGAGACAGGCTGTTTGTTCAGGGAAGGGTGGAGTCACTGTCCCTGAAGGTATTTAAAAGATGTATAGATGCAGATGTGGCATTGAGAGACATTGTTAAATAGTGAGCTTGACAGTATTTGGTTAATGGCTAGATTTGATGATGTTTGAGGTCTTATACAACCTAAATGATTCAATGATTCTGTAATTTTCCTGAAATGCATTCTGTGTGGAGAAAAATTACTCAAATTAACTCCTCAGATGAAGTAGAAGTGAAGGTAGAAGCAAAACACCAGCATTATAAATTCAACAAGGAAAATAAACATATACATCAAAAACTGTTTCTCTGATGTAGACATAATCTTTCATGGTTATAAGTGATCAGGGCATGGAACTCATCAAACAACTGGATTAAATGATTTAATAATATCCCAGAAAGCTTATTGTCACATAAAAGATTTTTTTTTTTGACACAGATTATGAAATGGCTGACTTGAACTACTTCAAAACCATTTTAATTTGCAACAGCACAGGGATTCTACAATGCCAGCCAATCCTGTAATATCATACACCATTTCAAAGAAAAAAAAGACAATTTTGCATCCAAGTCTTTTGCTTCCCTCTTCTCCATCAACCTCTATTAGTTATTAACTCCTTTATGCTCCCATTTCATATCTTCCACTGATATTTCTGAGTACCTGTCAAACTGTCATCATTCATTCTCAGGAAATCACACCCTCCAAAAACAAATAAAAAAGGTAATTAGTGTATCTGTTCTCTGCATGCAAATAACTCTTCTAGACATTTAATAAAAAAGTCAGAGAATTTATTCAACATAGATAGGGTATCAAAAATATCACTGCTATCAAATAAACTCTGGCATTTGGACAGGACTACTTTACATCTGCTGTTAATAAAAAAGGCTTTGGATTCTGTAAGCTTATGTTCTGCAGTGAGCAATGGGCAGCACCACTCTGAAACATGACACTCCTTGCAGAGGAAAAAGGATAAATCTGTAGGACTTCCTACTGGTTCAGTCATACTGAAGGAAAGCACTCCAAACGGAAAAAGGTCCTGCAAAGTATCAAGACTGAAAATTATGGAGGTTCTTCATTCTTGCAATTTAATAACCTGCTAGGCTTTAATTAGAGTGACATATAAGCAGTTTTAAAGAAGGAAGATAGCAATCCACATGCAAAACTCAATCATCTGTGTAGCAGGTTTATTAGATCCTTTCAGAAAGATGTTGACAGAAGGGAAGAAAATCCTAGTTACTACTTCAAAACAAAATTCTACAGCCCAAAAAAGGGAAGTAATATTATGACACTCAGCAATGTTAGCCTTAACTTGAAGTTACTTGGCCCCTGCAATGAGATCTTCAGCCTGGATGATCTTGCAAGTTCCTTAGAGCACGTTAATCAGCTGAGAATAATGACAATACTGGAGCTATTTTACAGAAAATACTGTTGAGGCTGCTGTGTCAGAAATTCGATTTCTCTCAGAGACTTGGCACCCATCTTTGGCACAGGGTTGAAACTGCTGCTGGATTTTAGTGCTTAAGATGTATCTTCAAAGGCTGACAACAGGGCTCATAATTTTCCTTTAAAATACAACCACTGCAGAGGTGTTTATTAGAGACCATATTTAATATATGGCCTGAGTACTATTGGAGCTGTCACTTGCAGCATGGAAGACAGATCTTGGTTGGATGGATTCTGCCTCCTATCTGTTGCATCACAACACACTGCCCTCCTCACCAGGTTAGAAAGTAGAGGAAGGCAAAATTCTTGATTTCTTCCATTGAACCTGAGCTACTGTCTTGCAAACTATTCATGATGGGGTCAAAGAAAAAAGATTAAACAGCTCCTCAGTGTGCAGTCAAGCAAGTTATCTTGCTTGTTCACAAGAAGAGTGACCTGCAGGTCAAGGGAGGTGATTCTGCCCCTCTACTCCACTCTCATGAGACACCACTGGAAGTGCTGCATCCAGCTCCGGGGACCCCAGCACAGAAAAAACATGGTCCTGTTGGAATGGACCCAGAGGAGGGCCACAAAGACGATCAGAGGGCTGAAACAACTCTCCTATGAAGACAGGCTGAGAGAGCTGGAGAAGAGAATGGAGCTCTGGGGAGACCTCATTGCAGCCTTTCAATAGTTACAGGGGGGCTTCAAGCATCTGTAAGAATTCAGAGGACACAGACATGTCTTTTGAAAACACTAAACTTCATATTTGGAAATGTATTCTAAAAAGGTAGAACTGTAAATATTGCCTAGAGATATAAAAGCATATTTAATAATTGTGCACAGCTGTTAAAAGACACTTAATGAAAATTTGAAAATTATTTTCCCTAGCTTAGTATTTTAGTTGGCAAAATTCCACTCATTCACAGTTTCTAAAATGCATTTAACTTTAGTCTAAATATTTATTTTATTTAATTTTGCACCAAGATCAATGCTGGTTCAAAAAACTTTCATAGAAAGTATGTATCTATTTTGCCTATGTACTATTGATAGAAGTTTAGAAAATAATGTGACATTTCTTATGGCTGCTGTTTTGAAAGCTTTGATCAAGTAGAAAACTGCCTGGAAACTATTTTAAAGTGAAGGCTTTTGAACGGCATTAAAAAATAAAGGTTTACAATAACTGGAGCAGGGCAATAATAAAGTATATAAAAATGAAAACCATTTCAACAATGTTCCAAGTGAGATTAGAAGAAAACGAGCTACAAGACTAACAGTAAAGAAACATGCATTTCAATAAGTCTAATTTATCATACTTATCTAAAAGAATTTATATATTAACAGACCAGAGAGATTTTACCTCTAGAAGCTGCTAATAGGATTTCCAAATGTCAAGCAAATACAGCCTGGGGGGTCATAACCAAATTTTTATTGAGGAGGATTCAGTTCCAACACGTGAGGAACAGCCACTTGCAGTCAGTGCTAGGCTGTGCCTCTATGGTATTTTTTTCTGTATTAAACCATTGCAATTGCTCATTTTTCCATCAGATTGGATGATACCATTCATCCCTGTGGTTCAGCTGGCCATGTCTATTTATCTTACACCAGCACTAGCACTCATTTTGACAAATGGGACTCAAAAGCAGCAGAACATGAATTTTATCCCCAAACAGTTCCTGCTGTTTAATTTGTTGCTTTCATCACAAGAGCTCCATTACAGCTCCATTTCCTCTGTCTCACATGTTGCTCTAATGCAAGCACTTTGTTTAATACTCTGTAATCTTGGGCTTTTTGCTGTCATTCACTCTACATTAACTTTGCTTCTCCTGTGATTTCCCCTATGGGATAAAATGACTGTGTTTTCTATTCCATAGTCTTCAAGAGTGAACTATCTGATCTCTTAAATTTGGCCCCAGTATGACTAGTGGAAGTCTGAACATGAAAATTTTCCTATTTTTTAATGGATTGCAAAAAGCCTCCGTGTTGACAAGAGCCTGTTTGTTGCTGACTGTGCCATACCACATATGCAGTATGCTCAGATACTACCATTTACATTAGGGTAAAAAAAAATGTTACAGTAGTTTGCAACTGATCTACAAATCCCACAGAAGGATGAGGGCAATAATATGGTAATGAGTAGAAGTGGTAATTTGAAGCTTGCAACTATTGAGGACTTTTTTTCACACTCTTTTTCCATTTAAAAATTCAATTGGCATGAGTTTTCAACAGAGAATGTGAATTATCAAATAAAAAAGAAAATTGTTAAAAGGTTTCATTTTGGTAGCTTTGAAAGAAAAAATACTTTTTGTGTTGAAAATGTGTAACTTTAATATTGACCTCATTGCATTACATTACATAAGAAATTTGCAAAGCCTGGTCTTGAAACATATAAGAAAATTTTACAAACTGGCAAAACATTTCACAGAACAGAAAGACTATTTCTACCAATATTTGTACTTGAAACCATGCAAACAGGGGACCAAGTTATCATAAGTTCATATACCTTCTTCACCTTCAATGATTTTATTATACCTGTGATTTTGGAGGTCACTGGAATTAATTTAGAAAATAGGTCTGAACAGGTAAAATTATTTTTTTTTTTAATACTATTTTGGAGATGTAGATATTTAAAACTCCAGAATGTTACTTTGCTGTAATATATCCATGGTAATTTTCTTAAATTTTCAGGGATTCTATACTGTGCTCATAGAAGTCCACGTTCTATCCAAAGCAAGCTGTAAGAACAGCTTCTCTGTTGGCACTATTTTGCCCTTCATGGCCAGCTGAATATACCTGAGAGACAGAACACAGATGTTTCACTGCAGAAATGGATGCCCCTCACCCCTTCAAGGTGGCCAGGGCAGCCAAACATATCTGGTTCCACCTGGTGTAGGGTGGTGATATACCTTCATTCTCTTTCACTTACATAAACTTCAATAGCACTTCCCACTTCTCTGCTTTTAGATACACTTTAATAGTAGCCAACATTTTGAAGTCTAATTAAAATCTAACCTGACAGTTGGGTATTATGTTCTTGCAAAGCAGGTACAGGCAATCTCAAGAATTTAGCCAATGAAACAGCTTGTGGAATATGTATGCACTCTTGGTTTGCACGGTGTCCTAAATGTTCAGTTCATCCTGCCCAATTCCCAGCACCCACCCTTAAGGATCACTTCCTTACAGGATGCAGTTCTGCCACATCTCAGCAAATTTCATCTTCATAAAATCAAAAAATGTCCTCTTCATTATGCTTTTACCTTTAGCAAGTCCCAGAAGCACTTAGTCATTCTGAACTCTCGACTGCAGCAGGACTAACATCAACATGCTCAGAACTGTGCAAACAACAATTAGTGCACAGTCCTGTGCTAAGATAACCAGCCATGCTTCTGTATAAACAAAGACATGAATAAAAACTGTAGATAATTAAGTTAACACAACATGTGTATGGGGGTCAGGTGGAAATGTGATGGGGTGGAGGTGGGAGGAAGAAAGACAAAAAAGAAGAGCAGTGACTGCCAAACGGAGATGAACAAAAGCGAGAGGCCAGAGTAGCCCCTGCTTTTTACAGTCCAGGAACAATACAGTGAGTCACACATTGCTATCATTTTTACCCTCTTGAGTAGGAAGAAGTGCTATATCTATTTTAAAGATAGAATGAAGTGGGAAAGGTACAAGAGGTCACATAACAACAAAGAGAGGCATGAAAGCTGGGGACTGCTATCCTGCTCTGGGAAATGAATGACTGCTAAAGCAAACAGCAGTTAGCAGTAATCCATGGCAGAACATGAAAACCAAACCCTGTGAGCTCTGGCTATAGCTGTGGTGTTATTTTAGCTTGGCCCAGAGCACTACTTAGCTGGGAATGAACTTCAGACTGCCATTAGCAGCAGTTTGTTTGTTTTCACTACCGAGTGTCCACAGAAATGTTTCATGATGGTTAGGCTCTAAGTGGATATCAGGTATTCTCCTTCTCAGTCAATAAAACTCGTCATTGTAATTTAGTCTTAAACAAAAATGTACTTTTCCCAGTAAACGTATGTATTAGCCATCAGTTAAAATCTTGGTCAACATTTTAGATTCCTGAGGAAAACCAACACAGGTTTGTTTAGTGGTAATTTTTCAGTAAAAGGTAAAGCAGGGATAAGTGAAGAATAAATTGTTTTATTCCAAAGAGTTACTGAAAATACAGAAGAAGAGCTGTGGACAGCTGTATGAAAACACCTGTGGAAAATGTTAGCATCTCTGCCCCTTCTGGTTGGCATCCCAACAAGGGCTGATGCCCTTAGGAGAAGATATTCTGATTGTTTTGTATTTTGTAATTTATAGCTTTTAGTCTTTATAGAACATTTCAGTACTGGAAACTTGCTATAAATCCTTTTCAATCTATGACCTTTTTTTTTTTTTGTTTGGCCTGCCTCTGTGGTTTTGTCTCTGTTTATCAGAGCTGTTATGGCAGATTAAAAGAAAAACCTTTTCCCATGTAAATGACATGGTTTCCCTTTGGGAGGTTTCATAGTTCTCCCTTTCTAAGAAAGAACAGAACAGCTTTCATTTTGCCAGCACCAGGTAAGAGGATGGCACCTACTTAATCTCCTCCACAGCAAACGCACACAAGACATGTCATAAATGAGAACTTCACTGCAAATTCTGGTGTAGCCCATAGGAAAATCAATGCTTGTGATGTGGATTGACTTTCATTGTTTATTTTCAAAATGAACCCTTCGACCCATATAAATAAAGGACAATGCATTTGTATTATGGTTGTAAAGTTAGTATTTTCATAGAAAAGCATACATTTCCCTTTGCAGTGGGGTTCACTGCCAGCAAATGCCCAGGTGCAATTCAGATAACTGCCATGTAAACACCTAAACAACTTCAAAGCCCTGTGCTCCCAGATCCTGGCCTTACTTTTTTGCCTTACCTGCCAAGATTACGCACATGGTGAGAAAAGGTGGGTGAAACTATGCTGCATCAGGAATTGAGAACTCCTTATGCACACGTGGAATAACAAGAGGGTCGCAGTGCACCAAAAGACAAACAGACATGTATGGTTTGAAATTATTTAGACAAGGCATGCTCAATGTTAATACTGTGCTTAAATCCATTTATTTTTATACACTAACTGTGGTGGTGGGCTGCATTTGACTTAACACACTCTGGAAACACTGGATCTAGGAGTCTTCTCTGCAACATACACATCATGCACTCTAACCACCCCCTCTTCCCCTCCCCAAATAAGCATATACACATATATAGACACAATACTTTTAGACAGATGTATGTGTGTGTGTGCCTCTGATTCACCCACCCTTCCAATCTTTTCCCTGCAAAAACTGCTGAGGTTGTGAGAGAGCATGAATTTGTGTGCTCACATACTGAAGGGGCTGCTGGCTTTATCTGTGACCTCGAGCGAGTCAGTGCAGCACTGACTGAACAAAGAAATGAGCAAAACTTTAAGCAGTTTGGTCTCTAACTTCTGCAGCTATATCACTCCTAATACACAAGTCTAACTGCAAGTCAGAGATGTTAGGGTTTCCACAGCCATAACTGTATTTTATAATTTATAGTTTACTGTCTTACAGACATCATAAAATGTCTGTACAGAAGCATTGACCTTGACTTTCCTGTGTCATATCATGTTTAAAATCATTGGCAAAAGTCACGATGAGGTATTTAGTCACCTGCATACATCCTTCTCTGACAACAAGGGAGAGCAGAAATTTGTGAGGGACTAGCTCAAATTTCCTCCCCTTGCCCCCCCATCCCCACACACACTCACACACATTGCTGCATAGCCTAAAGCAGATTCAAACTCTCTCATTTCAATATATGTAGTACTGGCTAAAGCTTTTCTTATTTTACTTTTTACTTTAAAGCAAAAAAGAGGAAACACTTCACTTCTTGAAATGGAGTAAAATAACTGCACTCCCACAGAGGGGTTATAAAATGGGCATGTATTACTTCTCAGCTGTCATGGACAGCCAAAACAAATATACTCAGAACTATTTCCATACCTTGTGCTCCTGTATGAAGAACTTGTTTTACATTTCCCTGCAATGCAGACAAACAATTAATTTCTGCTCCTTTTATATTTTTTTAGTAGCTAAGCACCATGACCTTCCTAGAAATATTCAAGGACCCTTTAGTGGAAAACTCCACAATCTCTTCACAGTGTTGCTGTTCTCCATTCTAAATGGAATAAACTGAACTTAAAATTATAGAATTATAAAATGTAGTGTTAGGCAAGTTTTAGACAATTGAAATCAAAAGAATTTTTTTCACAGCATTGCTTAACATTTATGACAGGTTTGTTGAACAATTTTTATGCCACTCACATGCATATCATGAACTACAGCTAATGGACTGAATGGAGATTTTTCTATCACCTTCCATACCTTTACCTTTTTGTCCTTAATCACTCTGAGACAAATATCATCCTTCTCTGTTTTCTGCTGTGTAATTCAAGTTAATGTCCACTGCTTAAAATTTGTTTTTACAGTTAGATTTAAGGTACTATTCATCTTTCAAAAAGCACTGATTTTACAAAAAACATCATTGCTTCAGCTGATCTTAAATCAAGGTAGGTCTGATTTATATGAACTGCAAGTCAGGTCAAACAAGAATAAACTTTTAAAGTGAAAATTATTGTGTCAACCCAGAAAATTGAAAAACCCTACAGTAAAGGGTGCACCTACTGATCCATATCTATCTTCTGTTCAGTTTTACTCACTCAGTCACAGCAACTAAAAATAATGCCAACTCATGCTGCTACATCTGAGATCAGAAAGCAATTATAGCTATTGAGTTTCAAAAAGTTATCTTCTAATTGGTATATTCCAATGTTCCAAGAGAAAGAATTAGAATGGAAACATTTGGAAAGGACTTCTCAGTGGGCAAAACCTACTAATTAATGCAAAAAAGGATTTTCAGCTTCCTATGCTCTCTGGCTGGGCTTCTGGACTATTATCAGAAGGCACATCTGCAACAACCTTGGTGATACCAGCTGCTGGAAAACTGGATGCTGAGATGTCTCTCTTTACAGAGAGATGGGTAAGGTTTCGACCTTTACAGCTGGAATTCTGTTTCAGCATGGAAATGTACATTTGATTAGTAATTGTTCTATTAATTATTGAGGGAAGTGAAGGTAGCTCTCCCAAAGTCTCATGGCTGTAAGGTGAACCAATTCCCCGTTCCTTGGGACCTCCATGCTGTCTGTAAAAAGAACAACAGCTCTCAGTTACCGAGAGACTCTGTTTGCTCTGTTATGGGACAGATTTCCTACACAAATCCTTCCTCCAGAAGCTGGAGCAATCATTTTGTACTTCAGGGGGTAATGGCATGAGAATTAAGGAGAGATGCCACATCACAGTCATTCTGCTGCCTGTGCTACAATTCATAGTGACATGTATCTGAGGACTTGTCCCTACTGCACTAGGAGTAAGACAGGACCTTTACATAACTATAAGTAGCTCTTTAACCAGAGAAGCATGTAAATTCATGCAAATGAGTTTTCAAAATTTGCTGACCACTTGAGAGCTGGTGGAAAAAAAATTGAGGGCTTTCTCCCAGCATTAACTATACCTCAGGACTGGGGGCTAGGTCTTGATCTGATCTAGGACCTACAACACTCATGAGAGCTTGAAGGAGACCATCAAATACATAGGACCTTACTATGAATATCTGGAATTTTGATCCACTTATTATGTAACTTCAAATGTTTCATCCCTTGCAGCAATAGCTGGGGCTTCACGGCCACTTGCACCTTCACATTCAAGGCCCTCCATCATCTTAGGCTGTCTTTAAAACCCATTTATCACTGCTAATATTTCACAGCTGGTGAAAAGAAGAAAAAACCAATTAAAACACTAATGTTTACTAATGCCAAGCCAAACAGGACAGTATGAAAACAGACTCAACAACATACTTTATGACAGCATATTTTAGCTCACCAAGTATAACTGCTGTGCACAGTGTCAAGCCTCCTTATCATTACATGATTAAAGAATGAGAATATGTAACTCTAGACAGATGATTTACAAAAGAAGAGGCCTTACATATAAATTGACTGCGAGATTAAGGAACTATCATTATTTCACTGACTCTTTTATATTTCAGAATCTGTACTCCTTTAGTCTGAATTAATAGCTATACAAGCCCAAACAGGCAGTAAAGGCTGGGTGTATGGAGCAGCATGATGGACTACCTGGAGTTCCTCCAGTCTTCATGCTAAACATTCTTAGGCTCTTTTAGATAACAGTCTGATTTCTTGCTGCGTTTTTTCTATGATGTATTGCAATATTCACCTTCATTCTATGTCAAATCCCATATAATTCATACCTAATCTTGAGCAAGCCTAAGCTCTCTCTTGACTAAAATGCATTCTAGCATGAACCTTCCTATTTTAGTAAATAATCAGACAATGGCATTTCTGTGGTGACTTTTATTTTAAAGAGTTCTGAAGGAAAGAAAGACACACTCAAATTACCTTCTGCACAAGGGATTTTCCACATTTGGTACCAGCATGTACCCACCTCTCTTATCTCCAGAAGTTCTAGAGTTTTTGATCCTGAGATGTAAATTTTCAGTACACTATCTGTCAGCTTTTTGATAGTCACTGTATTTTGGAGCACATATTGAAAGCTTTATCCATATGAAATTAAAGTACAAATTCAAGACATCAACATAGAGAATGCAGCAATTTACCATTTAAGTAGTGCTATGTTATTTTATTGCTTGCGTTACGAAGTGCCTCACATTCAAGATTCAACCTGAAATAAGGTCACTATTTAATGGGAACACACAATATATGAAAAACTAGGTCAAACCTCATGAATATGTATAGGATGAAAGGATCATCCTTGGATCAAAGACCTCACAGCCTAGCTTAGAATTTTTTTCTAGATGCTACACTAAACGTGACCTTTTGCGAAGGGAATACTCATTGCTCAGTTGTGTGCTTATTCTCAAAAGTGCAATCCAATCTTGGATCTTGAGAGGATGGAGAATAAAATGTCTAGTCAGGCATTTGAGCTCCAAGGTGGACAAGGAACTCAGAAACCCCCAGAGCTCAGCATTTCACAGCAGCCTGCTGTAGATTTCTGTGCCAAAATTGGGGCCATACTTAGGCCTCACAAGAACTGTTGTTTTCACCACTACAGGACCTCAAGTCCCTGAATATCTCTCAATTCCCAGAACCTCCAGGTGGGAGCTGGGAGAGTAAAGTCTCTCCCACTATAAGAGAAAAGGAGATTCAGGACCACTTGATGAAGCTGAATAGCCAGAAGTTTGTGGAACCTGATGACAAGCATCCCGAGATTCTGAAGAAGCTGGCTGATATTGTTACCAAGCCACTCTCCATCAAATTTGAAAAGGCATGCCAGTCAGGCAAAGTCCATGGTCACTGGGAAAAAAGAATCATTAGTGTTATTTTTAAAAATATAAGAAATGAAGACATGTGGAACTAGAGAGGCTCATCTCTGTACTTGGGACAGACATGGAGAACATCTTCATGAAACCAATGTTAAGGCACATGCAAGACAAGGAGGTGATCCAAGACAGCCAGCATGGTTTCATGAGGGCAAATCCTGCCTGACCAATCTGTTGGCCTTCTATGATGGAGTGACTGCACTTGTTGAAAAGGGCAGACTGACAGATGTCATCTGCCTAAACTTCCGTACAACCTTTGACACAGTCCAGTATGACACCCTCATCTCAGGAGAGATGTGGATTTGAAAGGTGGATTATTTGGTCAATAAGGAATTGGCTGGATGGACAAAGCCAGAGAATTGTGATCAATGGCTCTGTGTCCAGGTGGAGGCCCCTGACAAGTGGTGTCCCTTAGGGCTCTGTCTTAGGACCTGTGCTCCTCAACATTTTCATCATTGACATCGACAGTGGGATCGAGTGCACCCTCAGAAAGTTCACAGATGACACAACACTGAGCAGTGCAGTTGACACAACAGAAGGATGGGATGCCATCCAGAGGGACCTGGACAAACCTGAGAAGTGGGCCCACAAGAATCTCATGAGGTTCAACAAGTTCAACAAGTGCAAGGGGCTGCACCTGTCAGGGCCATTCTGGACATGAGCACAGAGTGGGAAGGGAACTCATTGATGGCAGCCCTGTGGAGAATTTGGGGGTTCTTGTGGAGGAAAAGCTGGACATGAGGCAGCAGGTTGTGCTCACAGCCCAGACGGTGAACCACAACCTCTGAAACAGTGGGACAGCAGAGTGGGGGAGATGATTCGTCCCCCTACTCTGCCCTCATGAGACCCCACTTGGAGTGCTGTGTCTTCCTCTGGGGTCCGCAGCACAGGAAAGACACGGATGGACCTGTTAGAGCATACCCATACGAGGGCCATGCAGATGATCAGAGGGCTGGAGCACCTCTCCTATAAAGAGAGGTTGAGAGGACTGGGGTTGTTCAACCTGGAGAAGAGAAGGCTCGAGGAAGACCTCATGGCAGCCTTGTAGAACTTAAACTGGCCTATAAAAGAGAAACGGAGAGACACTCTTCATACTGATGGGAGCAGGCAGTGGGATTAAACTAAGAGAGGAAAGATTTAGATTGGGTGTTAGGAGGAAATTGTTTACTTGGAGGGTAGCGAGGCACTGGCACAGATTACCCAGAGAAATGGTAGATGCCCCATTCCTTGAAGTGTTCAAGGCCAGGTTGGATGGCTCTGAGCAACATGACTGAGTGGGTGGCTTCTCTGCCCATGGCACAGGGATTAGAACTACATGACCTTTAAGGTCCTTTCCAATATAAGCCATTCTATGATCAAGACGCTTAGGTGCAGACAATTTCTGAACTGGTTCCAGAGGATAATGGATACAAAAATACTCATGGCCATCCTTCTTCCACTAGTTCTGCCCCTAACAATGTAATTAAAAACTGAAGCATGCCATTTTGCACACACAAGGAAATACATATTTGCAGGTGATTTCAACGCTGCTCTGATTTTTCAATATACTCAGCAGCTACTCTAGATCATGAAGCACAAGATTACAAAAAAAATTAAGAAAAAAAAATAAGGAATTCCTGGCAAGTTTTACATTCCCCTTTAAAAAAAAATTACATACGTCCTCCCTTCCTCCCTTCCCTCCAGCAAATACCACTCATGTTTAAGATTAGATTATTTTTCTCCTGATTCCTTTTTAGCTGCCAGAGAGTGACTCATTGTCAGATTGATCTAATTACAATTACAGACCTTGTTCTTCTGGTGTTACAAAGGA
>VXBU01015042.1:194699-241890 GCA_013400315.1 Bombycilla garrulus | reverse complement strand
TAGGCCTCACAAGAACTGTTGTTTTCACCACTACAGGACCTCAAGTCCCTGAATATCTCTCAATTCCCAGAACCTCCAGGTGGGAGCTGGGAGAGTAAAGTCTCTCCCACTATAAGAGAAAAGGAGATTCAGGACCACTTGATGAAGCTGAATAGCCAGAAGTTTGTGGAACCTGATGACAAGCATCCCGAGATTCTGAAGAAGCTGGCTGATATTGTTACCAAGCCACTCTCCATCAAATTTGAAAAGGCATGCCAGTCAGGCAAAGTCCATGGTCACTGGGAAAAAAGAATCATTAGTGTTATTTTTAAAAATATAAGAAATGAAGACATGTGGAACTAGAGAGGCTCATCTCTGTACTTGGGACAGACATGGAGAACATCTTCATGAAACCAATGTTAAGGCACATGCAAGACAAGGAGGTGATCCAAGACAGCCAGCATGGTTTCATGAGGGCAAATCCTGCCTGACCAATCTGTTGGCCTTCTATGATGGAGTGACTGCACTTGTTGAAAAGGGCAGACTGACAGATGTCATCTGCCTAAACTTCCGTACAACCTTTGACACAGTCCAGTATGACACCCTCATCTCAGGAGAGATGTGGATTTGAAAGGTGGATTATTTGGTCAATAAGGAATTGGCTGGATGGACAAAGCCAGAGAATTGTGATCAATGGCTCTGTGTCCAGGTGGAGGCCCCTGACAAGTGGTGTCCCTTAGGGCTCTGTCTTAGGACCTGTGCTCCTCAACATTTTCATCACTGACATCGACAGTGGGATCGAGTGCACCCTCAGAAAGTTCACAGATGACACAACACTGAGCAGTGCAGTTGACACAACAGAAGGATGGGATGCCATCCAGAGGGACCTGGACAAACCTGAGAAGTGGGCCCACAAGAATCTCATGAGGTTCAACAAGTTCAACAAGTGCAAGGGGCTGCACCTGTCAGGGCCATTCTGGACATGAGCACAGAGTGGGAAGGGAACTCATTGATGGCAGCCCTGTGGAGAATTTGGGGGTTCTTGTGGAGGAAAAGCTGGACATGAGGCAGCAGTGTGTGCTCACAGGCCAGACGGTGAACCACAACCTCTGAAACAGTGGGACAGCAGAGTGGGGGAGATGATTCGTCCCCCTACTCTGCCCTCATGAGACCCCACTTGGAGTGCTGTGTCTTCCTCTGGGGTCCGCAGCACAGGAAAGACACGGATGGACCTGTTAGAGCATACCCATACGAGGGCCATGCAGATGATCAGAGGGCTGGAGCACCTCTCCTATAAAGAGAGGTTGAGAGGACTGGGGTTGTTCAACCTGGAGAAGAGAAGGCTCGAGGAAGACCTCATGGTAGCCTTGTAGAACTTAAACTGGCCTATAAAAGAGAAACGGAGAGACACTCTTCATACTGATGGGAGCAGGCAGTGGGATTAAACTAAGAGAGGAAAGATTTAGATTGGGTGTTAGGAGGAAATTGTTTACTTGGAGGGTAGCGAGGCACTGGCACAGATTACCCAGAGAAATGGTAGATGCCCCATTCCTTGAAGTGTTCAAGGCCAGGTTGGATGGCTCTGAGCAACATGACTGAGTGGGTGGCTTCTCTGCCCATGGCACAGGGATTAGAACTACATGACCTTTAAGGTCCTTTCCAATATAAGCCATTCTATGATCAAGACGCTTAGGTGCAGACAATTTCTGAACTGGTTCCAGAGGATAATGGATACAAAAATACTCATGGCCATCCTTCTTCCACTAGTTCTGCCCCTAACAATGTAATTAAAAACTGAAGCATGCCATTTTGCACACACAAGGAAATACATATTTGCAGGTGATTTCAACGCTGCTCTGATTTTTCAATATACTCAGCAGCTACTCTAGATCATGAAGCACAAGATTACAAAAAAAATTAAGAAAAAAAAATAAGGAATTCCTGGCAAGTTTTACATTCCCCTTTAAAAAAAAATTACATACGCCCTCCCTTCCTCCCTTCCCTCCAGCAAATACCACTCATGTTTAAGATTAGATTATTTTTCTCCTGATTCCTTTTTAGCTGCCAGAGAGTGACTCATTGTCAGATTGATCTAATTACAATTACAGACCTTGTTCTTCTGGTGTTACAAAGGAAAACTAGGAAATATATAGAAAAAGGTCAATACAGAAAGACTCTGCAAGTCAGGATATGCTAAACACTGCCACTAGTGATTTCTTTTGATTTTTCTATAGCATTCTTTTACAATAATGCAACAGAAATCAGTTACACTTCTCAGACACCCACCTCCTGCCTGAAAGGTTGGTTTTGTTTCCCGCAACACATTACAGATTTTAGTTCTTTGGTACAAGAGTGAAACAAGAGTGTAATAGTTTCATAATACAGTTTAATAATAGCATCACATAGTTACTGCTAGTAGAATAATAAATATGAGCATGTAACATGCTCATAAATGTGCTATGTAACATGCATGTGATATTTTGAGAGATTTATACATTTGATAGCAGGGATAATTTAACAACTGCTCTACTACATTAGCAAAATGGGAGTTTTTTAAAGTTACATTTATAATGTTTAGCTTTTCAATATTATTATTCTGAAGAGACTATAACGCAAGCTCTATGTTAACTTATAGAACAAGGCCTATTGAGCATATCACATAGTGTCTAAGCAATGGATGTAGTTTACAACTCTAATGTATATGCTTTGAAGGCAAAAGTATACCTAGAAAGAGTGAAATTCTTTTCCTCCAAAGAACTATCTGTTGTTTGCCTTCAGAGTTTTCTAGGAGCAAATCAGAAAGGTTGAGTCTAAGGATCTTGCTTTTTAAGAAAGTTTATTTAATATTAGTAACCAAGGGCATTAAATTTTTACATTACTGTAATAACTTCTGCGTTTTCATATACTTCTAATTTTCCCAGAGAATGTAATTAGAGAGTAGGTATTTAACTGCACTACCCTTGTCACTGCCTTTATCTAATAGCTGACATTATGCAACTAAATATGTCACCCCTGAGAGTCTTCTCAAATTGTTTTGAGAGGCTGACATGGTTGTAGAAAAAGTACAGCTACCTTAACAGCTTTTCAGGGAAAACAATTAGTAAATCTTACTGGTTTGGCATTTCAGAATAAATTAGCTTTGCTGGAGAAGTTCAAAATACTGAACAAACACAATACTGATGCAGTAGTACGTGGGAAGACATCATTAATTTGAATTAGCAAAGCAGGTTGTTAAGGCTATTTACTGCTTAATTTTATAATTATATTTCATTTTGGTTAAAAAACTGAAACCATAAACCTCATAATTGCAGATAAAATTTTGCCTTGTTTGTTTTGGAGAAGAGATATAAAGTATAGCAAGTAATATTGTATTTCAGTGGCTAATTAAATAAACATAAAGGGGACTAGGAACATAAAGTTCAGGCCACCTGAAAATCTTTCCTGCAAAGGGATCTCCTTGTAACCCACACTCTTTTATTCCCAGAACCCACACTCTTTTATTCCCAGGAAGATGCCTGTTACAGAACATGACAGTCCTCAGCAGTTGCACAGAAGAGATCCAGTTCAAGAACAGAATAGAATAAATGAAAATGAGGAGTCAAGAGAAATTCAGAATTTCCATTGCAACGTTTTTGTCATAAATATGAAGAGTCAAATTAAGGTATGAAAAGACCCTCAAACCTATACTGAAAATACGTGATTAATTTGTACATTTAACTGAAAATAAGTGGTTTTATATTCCAAGTCATCAAGATGTTAAATTTTGGCACTTTTAACAAAACTTTAAGTGAATCTAAAGTACATTGCACATGTGGGATTGATTGCATCTAGTAACAGGTGTCTACAATGCAAACATTTACAGCCGAGCTGAGCTGTATGGGGTATTGGTCCTCTCACAGAATAATCTCCTGAATAAAGCAATCTATAAATGTGCCTGGTTTTACCTTTAAAGAGGATAACAACCTCTTCTTCCATGTAAAAAGTCCAAAAAAATCACATGCATTTTGTAGAAACAGCATTTTCCACAGAACTGCAGTTCCGTGCAGCATTTGTCCTGCTGCACTGAATAGTCCCATAAAGATCTGCAGTGGTACTTCCTGACCTCTCTGAGTCAATACTAAGGTTTAGAGAAGCTACCTATTAAACGTGGAAAATTTGAGACAAAAAAATGTAGCAGCATCATGAGCAGCGTGAAAAGAATATGTGAAAGTAGATGCTAATAGACAAAGTTGCTCATGCCAAGTTGCTTTCTTCAGTGTAAATACATCTCAGTGAAAAACATAAACCTGGTATCAAAGCTGCCTCCGAGGAGACAGTAGACATTTGTGTGAGTTTTTCGAAACATTTATGTTTCCAACAATCTGAAACTTAGGATTGGATTAATGTAGCATAGCTAGCCCTTACAAAAATATTTATTGAATGCTCAGCAAGTGAATTACAGAGGAACTGACAGAAAAAAATGTTGAAAAATAAGAAGTGATGCCTTGTAATGCAAAATAATGTGATAGAGGCTGGTAAATAGCCTTGGTATGCTGACACAAATTCTTTGCTCTTGTGGCATTCCTCCTGCAGGTCCTGTCCCTGCTACTCAGATACTATCCTCAAGGCCCCTTCCTCATATTTACCTCTATTTCCCCCTTCATCTCCCCAGGATCTGCTGTTGGAACAGTTCTTGCAGGTACCTCCTTCTACTGAAAAGGCAGCAGGTTTCCCAAGACATACCATTAAAACCACTGCAGCCGAAAAGGGTTATAGCATCTGAAATGAGCAGCTTGAAAATGAGACCTGGGGATGAAGTACCTGGCCAGGTGGTGAAGTGTAGGAAAATATGGAAACACTTGCAGCTGGGATAGCTACAGCAAAAAGAGAGTTTGTTTCTTTCCTAAATAAATGGAGCTGTCTGTCACCATCACAGCTCAGTGACACTCCACTCTCTGGCTTACTCAAGACAAAACCAGCTCATGAGATGTTAGGATACACACAGAGAAGAAAGGAGAATAACGCTGATAACAAGGCAATGTCTTTCTGTGAATTAGTGTGCAGTGTCATGAAGGACATCATCTGCCAAAAGAATCACAACCTTTTAGAGGACTCACAGAGGAACCACTCAGAGTTGTTAAAAGCTATGGAGGAAGCATGAAAAGAAAGGAGCTGTTGCTCCTAGGAGGAAATTATAGCATGGAGGATTTTCAGAAGCACATCCTATGAAAGATATATCAAGACCTCTGTCTTAATTTGTAACCTCAGAATAGCAATATCCAAAGCAATGAATTTAAAAAATGTGAATAGAAAACAGAATTTTCATGAAATGGGAAATTATACTATGACATACATTTCTACAGGAGGTTTTGAGTGCTTGTGTTTAGCAAAGAAACAAAAGAACTCAGACACTTTTTTGCATGTCAGAAAGTTCCATATTCCTTATTTTTCAAGCCACTGCATTTTTTAAATTAAATTGCTTGAATAAAATTATTTCTACACAGGAGTCAAGTCTTCTGGGTGGAGGTTAAGTCCCATATTGTTAGGAGCATATTCCATGTAAGCCTACTCACCAAGCTATAGTGATGCCCTTTGAAATTTGTGTTTCTGGCCACCCTGAAAAAGACACTAAGGACCTCATCCAAATAACAAGCCTCCCAAAATGCCTAGCAAACATTTAAAGAAGAGTTAAACAGAAGACTACAAGGTGCTTAAAAAGTTATAATTAATTACAATTATGTTTTAAAATAATAAATAACAGCCACAAGTGAAGTACCTTAATTTTCTTCGCCTTAATTTTCCATTTCCTTAGTAGAAAACTCTAGATAATATGGTCTGTGCAACACAATCCACTCATCAAACTAATTACAGTATAAATTTCTGCTCGATCTGTTTAACTAAGCATTAGTTGGAAAGTTCTTGGGAAACCCTTACCAACAGAGTGAAAACCTTCCTTTATATAAATCATTTGAAAGAATATAAGAAAGGGAAGAAATCCATTGAAATTTAGCTCTTAGAAAGCTGATGAATAAGCTAATCTGTTACTGAGTGACTCAACGTTCAACTGTTTAAAAATGGCATATGAACAAAACCCCAGTAGAATGCCATTGTACTGAGCTATTTTCTTTTCTTAATTAGTCCTAATGCTATTTTATATACAGCCTATTCTCTTTTTTTAGGTACCTTAGATCTGAACACAAAAATATGCAAAATATAAAAAAAATAACAAATAATGATAACAAACAATTTCCAAAGTTAAAATTTGCACCTTAAATTGGAACTGCAGTACTGAGAAAGTGACTGAATTTAGGCTTCTTTTAGGATATAAATTGAATATGTTAATTTTATTCATCAGAAGCAATGGCACAGTGCACATACATACAAAATCCACCAGAAATAAGGGAAGGTCACCAGGCTAATCACTTTGGCTTATTTCCCTTTTCTGTACTCCCATCTGCCTATTTTCTCTGCTCTTCATATTTAAAAGGAACAACTTGAACAAAGTTAGACCAAAATTGACCTACTTTTTTCTGTTCATTTTAATTAATTTTGTTTTTCTTTGCAGCATCTCTGTAATTTCTATACCTTCTACTTCACACATGGTTTCTCTTTAATGCCAACTAGATAATGTCATGGTTTTCTGCCAGTGATGAGAAAACCTGTAACAGTACAGTACTGAATTATCATCACCAGGGATGGATCTTTGCATTCAAATGGTGTAGTATGCAGGATGGGTATCTCTACATTGAGAAACAGGTCACCTTAAGCCTACATGAAATTAGAATTAGCAAGTCTGCAGATCAAATAAATAGAAGCAGGAGAACATGTTTCAATAACATGTTTTCTTGGAAGTGTATTCTCTCCACATACTTTTGTGCAAATAGATTAATTTCACTTCATATTAAAATGCAGCACTTTGCTCTGAATCCTCTCCTCCCAAGCCAGCACAGTCCGTGTTACTTATTAATCAAAGACTGTGGAAAAGGAATTTTATCAGTAGGTGAGTACAGCCATTTGAGAGGAAAGAAAACAACCTAAAGTACAGAAATCAAATCAAGTGCTACAAAAAGTACTCTGTTCTGGTATCAGTGATGCCAGCTTTTGAAAAAGAACATTAAAAATTTCTCCAAGATGGAAACAGAGCCAAAACTCACTGTAGAAACAGACAAACCTGGCAACTGCTTATAACACAGCTCAAGACCTAGTAACTGGCAGGAATTTTCATATCAGGTCAAGAGTGACTGGGATGCATGGACCACAACACCTGCCAGCTCAAGAGGGCTCAGTATGCTGGTGTGACCAATGAGGAACCCAAACTACAGACTGGAACTGGAAGAGATCCTAAACTACAGCTTTCTTCCCCAAACCTACTTCTCCAAACTTTGTTTTATATTTTGGTAGGAGAAAAGCATAAATAAAAATCTAACAGAGTTTTAGTGAGGACTGAATACAGGACAAAGAAGAGATTATATAAGCAGACCTAACTGGAAAGGGAAAAGAAAAGAAAATATAAAACCCAGACTCTTTAAAAGAACTGCTTTTTGATTTACTGAAAATCAAATCCCTGACTGAACTGAACCGCTTTCTGTGCTTGGCAGGTAAGATGCATAAGGAAACAGTTTGAGTGCAGTCGCCAACCTGAATTTTATGGGACCATGCTAGACTATCCTAATCACATTCATATTATTTTGCTTTGGCTTTCTCAGGTCTCTTAGAAGACGCAGATTTGCAACGCAAGGTGGCTCAATAAAAACAAAAGGAATAGAGAGCCTGCAAACAGACTCTGGCTCTGAAGCAGAAGAGTTGGTATCCCTGTTATTTCACATGGATCCAAAACAAAATCAAGTGTGAGACAGTTTAGTTCAACTCAGAGCTCACATGAGATAATCTGATGGTGGCAAACCAAGTAGCTGGGGCTGGAATCCGCTTTCAACCACAAAGGTGTGTCCTCTCTACCACTGCCCGGTAAAGCAGAGCACAGCAGGTACTTTGAAGTACATTTCACTGCACAGCTATATTCACATCTCCTCTGAGCAGACAACAATGTGCTCTCCTGAAGGCTGTTGTGGTGGGTTTTGAAATCCTCCAGAAAAGAACTGCATGAGGGCTCTGGATGTAAAGGAAAGACTTAACAGAACCTCCATCCCCATTCCTTGCTGGTGGCTGGAACAAACTTCTGCACCTTGTATTTCTGAAATTACAGGAGTTCTATCCCATTTGGGCAGTACTATACCGGTGAGCAGAAGAGAACAGCCTGGTTTCTCCAGAAGCGGATGGGGAAGAAAGACATTGCAAAGAAAGGAATTCTTCCTCTTTCCAGCACATCCACTGAGAGGCTAAGCTGGAAACTGTAAATGTGGTAAATAGATGTGGGCAGTTTCTGGCAGGGGTAGCTCTAACTAGCTACTCGATCTTGTCCAGAAGACAAGAGTGGACATCATATACTGCAAAAACTTCATACAATAAATTAAATCCCATAGAGAAGTTCCACCACTGCAGTCTTGCTTTCTAAAAAAGGAAAGCATTACACTATTGTTTGTCATGCATCCAGGACAGCTGGCAAGGAAAATATGATAGAAAAGCTGTTTATTCCTGCAGAGGTACTGTCTTCCATCCTCTTCAGAGCCATATAGTTTCATAGGGTTAGGATCCTATCCCAGACAGCATGATTTGGAAATTTGCTATTCTCTACTGGAGAAATGCTAATGAGCACAGTCTTTTACCCAAAACATCTTGATGTCTGAGGCTCTCGCCAATTTGTTTGTTTGTTTTTTTAATTAAGAAATAAGTTTGCTCCTCATGCTGAGAAGCAACTGGAGAGCCTGCTGTACCAGGGAATGAAGAGAAAATGTGAGTCATGTTTGGCAGCATCTGCCATTACACACAGCAGAAGCTGCACTTAAGCCAGTGCTTGCTAAAGCAAGTGAAATAACAGAGTTTTATCCATCACTGCATAGGTCAGAGGAGGCAGATGCAGCATATCAATTTGATCTGGGATGCTGCATCAAAGGATCTCAGGAGGGCTTTCACAGAATGATTCCTAACTCTAGAAAGCCCTCAGGCTATTTGAACTGAATAGCAGATGTAGGGATAGATGATACTCCTCTCAGGTACAGAATGGATTGGCTTTGTTGGAAATGCCACTAGATATTCAAGGAAAGGAATAGTACAGTTAAGGCTGTCCTTTCCCTTTTTCCTGAGGCTGTAGGATGGAAACTGGGATGCAGGTCTGCAATCAGAAGCATTTTTGCATTTGACCACAAAGGAAACAGTCACAATCTGGATCATAATTAAGCCGGTGTCTAGAGTCATAGCCTGGAATCTGGAGGAAAAAAATAAGTACTTAGAAGAAAATTGTAGTGCTCCCTTTGGTGCTCCTTTTCTTTCCCAGGTACAAATCCCAAACACTTGGAGGTGTATTTGTACACCTCACTCAACAAAAATGTGCTTTTACATTAAAAAAAAGTATCAAACACATAAAAATACTGTAAAAATTTAAATGTTTAAAATTCAGCATAGAAAAAACAGTGACCAGACAAATGTTTTTCTCATTAAAAAATAAGACAAAATAAAATCAGCTAACCATCATTAACAGAAATAAGATAACACATATCATAGAATCCCTAAGGTTGTAAAATATCTCTAAGATCATCCAGTCCAACTCTCAACCCTGCACCACCACCATATTCACCATCAAACAATGTTGTCCTCAAGTGCCACATCCACATTTTCTGGAAAACTTTCAGAGATGGTGACTCCATCACTTCCCTAGGCAGTTTGTTACAATGCTTCATAACCCTTTCTGTGAAAATATTTTTTCCTAATACCTAATCTAAGGCTTCCCTGGTTGAACCTGGAGCCCTCTCTTCTCATCCTGTCACTTGTTACCTGGGAGAAGAGGTAATGAAGAAGACCACACCTGAAGACAGGTGAGATACAAAATATGGAGAAGAAAACTCTTTGATTTTGGTAGTGCTGTATAAAAGCAAGAGCGAGCCCACTGAACTCTTACTTTGGTGATGAAAGTATGTTTCCTGAGCTGAAAAGATGGGATGTGCATCAAATAGGTGGAGAGGGCTTCTCTGTGGAAGAGTTCATACTCTAGGAAGGAGCAAGGCAGGGAATACAGAGATGGGTATTAATTTGAAGGGATTCACTAGTATATACATAAAAGAACCTTGTTTCTGTCTGGGAGTCCCTGGATAGAAGGACTGAGGTGCTGTGTACCATATAACAATAAAATGGGAAGTCTCAATCCTCCCATACACGTATAGCAGAGTTGACAGTTACTGCCAACAAATCTACATTAAATTTAACTACATAAAGCAAATTTAGCTTTCTGGATGTCTGATTATCTTACCTACTTATTCCCACACATATTTATGGCACCAGTGCATATTCAGCAACCATTCTTTCTTTATGTCTATGTGCATATCTACATATGCATAGATAAATGAGAAACATTTTTATCTTCTGGCCTTCCTTCCAGTTATGTGACTGTTAAGCAATGTCTTCAGCTATTACCCCTCTAAAACTTTTCTTCTGATCCTACCTCACTTACAGTTTGCTGCATCTTGTTTTCATTATGCTGTAAAACTGAAGCAGTGGAGGAGGAGGGCTGGAAGAAAACCATTTGTTCAGTGAAGAGCCCCTTAAAATAGCAAATACATTTTATTGAGCTCTTTTGGTAGGAGACCTGCTCTTCTGAAAAGTTAACAAAGGAAGTTTTGTCTCTTTCCCAATGGAATGAAATTTCATTTTTACACACACACATAGATATCATAAATAGATAAATATAAATATATCCAAAACAAATTAACTGTTCTACTGTGTCATAAATATAGTTCTGTTTTTATGAATGTCATATCTTTTGCTGATTGAGTGCCAAAATCTCTTCTCAATCATTTCACTTCCAAGACAAACTGTCAGTATTCCCAGTGGCATGTATTAATTTATAGATGAGTAGATCTTCATGGGATTACCAGCTGTTCTTCACATTTACATTCTTTGCCAAGATAATATTTCATAATGTTTTCTTGAACCACTCAATTACATGGGAAAGCCTCTGTAATGACCGGTCCTTGGCTCACCTTGCTCTCCTGTGGAAATACCATTAAAGCATAATTCTGTGTGTTGGAAAACCATATGTGAAGATATAAGAGTTGTCTTGGAAATACTTGGCTCCTTGTGCAAGGAACAGTAGGATCTGCATAGGGCCGTATCTCTCTAGCACATTTACCAGCATCGTTGTCAGGATTATCATGTTAACTCTAGACCAATGTATTGTGTGAAGTACTTATTTGACACATAAATCATGGCCTATATACCAAAAAGCTTTCCTTGTAAGTGTAAAGGAGAAATGAGGCAACATGCATGCAGACCAGAGAGAAAAAGGAAGCACCATAGCTGTGCTGGGTTGGTGTACTGCCTTGTGTGGTGCACAAGTGGCCCAGGTCCTTCCTAAGTTTGCAAAAACAGAGTTTTAAGAAGGCTTTAAAAGGAAGGTTGTTGCTGCACCCTGGCTATTTACAAAGAATTTTCCTAAAGCATGAGGCCCTAGCTAAGAGAGATCACAAAGGAACTTTTAAATTTAGGAATTTAGGATTGGGGAATGGAGAGGCGGAAGGGAGGCAAATATGCCAAGAACTGTACATGATAAGAAAGGAACAGGCTATTAAGGAAGTTGCAACTGAAAATAAAGCCTTTACGTTTAATACAGCAAAAGACAGAGGTATGGCTTGGGGAATGAAAAAAGAATATGACCGAAGTGATGGATGAGGACAATGATCCCTGCAGTAAAGTCTGGTAGATCTGAGTGGCAGGACTGCACTCCTTTCTCACAAATAAGCATTTAGTTCAGTGTCTCTGCTGAATCCAGGGGGATTACTTCTGTGAGTTAAGAGTCTCCTGTGTCAGATAAAGCTCCATGAACTTGAGTGTGCTTCCTATTGAACTGCATTTATCTGACGAATTCAGTTTTGGGCAATGCATGTCAAAAAGAGCATAGACCAGAGATCAGAAACAAAAAAAAAATATCATGGATACAGAAAATGTAAATTGCAAAGGAAAACTGGATGAAATAAGACTGTTAATCTAGAAAAGAGTGGGCTGAAACCTGAGAGCAGTTTCCAAACGCATGCTGTAATGAGAAAGGAAAAATCTTTTTTCCACAGCCGAGGAGAACAAGAGGAAATTAATTTAATATGCAAGAAACTTCAGAATACACTTTAAAGAATTAAATTTCTAATGGTAAAACATAGCAAAACAATGGTTGCATGGTGAGATTGTGGGGCGTCCATCATCACAGGTCTTCAAGAAGAGAGTATACAAACATCTCTCAGAAGTGACATAGATCTACCTGATCCTACACTGTGGCCAAGGAAATGAAATATAGTTTACAGTAATTCTTTAAAGCCTTTTTTTTCATCTCTTGCTCTATTAACCTTCAAATAACCAGTTATAACTCCTAATACAAGTACAATGAGATTTATATAATCAAATTTTACTTCTCCAACCTCACTTAAAATACTGTTTCACGAGTCCAAACACTGTGCTGTGCTTTTTCAAGTGTCTTTTACTGATTAAAACAAGAGTCAGTTAGAAAGTTGAGACCTGAAGTGGATCATTACTCTTCAGGTGTTGTTTTACAACGACTTCACACACTGACAATGGCAGAAGGCGGTACAGAAGTTTTTCTTGCAAAAAGGTAAACAGTACAGGTATAGTCCTTGGAGCTGTGACAGGATGGGGTAAGTAAGGAAAAGATTGTTACTTGGGATCAGATTTGTGCCAAAAAGTAGAATGCAAAAGCTCTCCAGCAAAATGAACCACTATCATAGTAACTGTTGCTGATTCAGAACTGTATCATCTTTCCTATAAATTAAGCCAAAACCATAAACAATCATATTTTAATTTGAAAACAACTTTTTTAAAAAGCTCAAAGACTACCTGGTTCCCAGTATGTCATGTTCTTAAATAACTATGGCTACACTTAAAACAGCAATTTGATGTTTCTTATTTCTTCAAATGTGGCTTTACATTCAAGTTCTGTGGGCACTGTAATATTTTCAAGAAATGAAGTTTCCTGGACAGTTGGAAGTGATTAACCTTTAAGATACTTTGAGATTTTAGTGGGGTTGAGGAACTACAAAAAGCAAATACCAAAGGACTCAAATTTGGAAAACACTATTCTCATTCATGTCACCAAACTCACTACAGATACTTGAAAAGCAATGATTAAAAATAGCTAGACTAAATGCATGTGTGTCAAGTTGAAGTGTTCCCAGAGGGTAATCACACAGATGTCCAAGCTCACACAACGGAAATTGCAAGGCAGGGTGCCTGCCACTAAAGAGACATTTTTCCTTCACACAGAAAATGGTAGACAGTCTTCAGAAAAATGCTGAGGCCTTGTTCACACAGATTAAACGTTCCAGTCCCTGAGGGTCCTCATTCTAGCAAGAACTGTGAGATAAATAAAGACAGAGAATCTGAAAAGAAACAATTCTTCCAAATAAACCAAAACAGCATTATTGGAAATCTAAATACAAACAAATCGCAGCTGAGGTCAGGATGCTGCTTTTAGTTCCCATGCCAAATCTTCCAAAATCAACATTGTGGTTTGGCTGTATGTTATCAATAACTGCTTGCCATGCATTCATCTGACATGACTCACTGACACTCAGCTTCCTTCCTGCACTTCCTTTGGCTCTCAAACATAGCTCTGTATTCAAACTTAATTAGTACTGATGTCACACACTGGCCTCTCACAGCAGCACCAAACTGAGTCCAGCATTCACACAGGCAGAAGCTGACAAGTAGGTATGGCCATGCACACTGGTAATGTACCTTTGAGGCTTTGAGTGCCTGCCAGGAATACAGAAAGAGCATGAAATTTTCAAAATCTGAATTTTTAAATCAGTACTAATGCTGGGTAAACCTAAGTGTCTGAATGAATCTCTCTGCCTTGTGTGCAAACACACGAATGCAGCTGAGGAGCCAGGCCATATGGCTCAGGCAGCTCAACACTTACATTGCTAATCTGCACAGTAATACTCTCTAGCTCTTAAACTTTCTCACTTTAATCATGAGCACATGACACATTTTTTGTGGTTTTAAGAACTTCAGATTATGACCCAAATAGAAGTTTTATATAATTTATTTGAGAAACCAGTAGATATCCAGGAAATTTTGTTGGGACACCAGACAATACAGGATACACTGTCTCTGCCAGTCTATGAATTTCATTTTCTGGCAGGCAATACTAGGCTGCAGCTGAAAAAAAAAAACCAAAAAACCACAAATAGCAAGTTACTGCTGAAGATCCAGTGCAAAGCATTTGCTTTCAGGGAAAAGGAAGACCGCACTTTCTGGATACTGACTTTCAAGCTACTTTGTTGAATGTATGTTGTTATTTGGAAAAACTATTTATTACAGACATGTTTGCCAGAGAAGTATGGCAAATATTAAGTATGATATAAAAACAAACAAAAAAGGCACTCTGCAATTTCTGTTTCTGGAGACATTTTTGAACTGGCTTTGCTGCTGCTAAATGCTTTATACCAAAAGCTTTTTAGGCTCATAATTCTTCACAAACACTAAGTAAAAATAGATGTCTGCCCTTGAGCCTTAAGCCAACATAAAATATTTACAAGGATGGCATGACAACCAGCATGCTTCAGTTTCTGTAAGAAGTTGGAATTCCCCTGATAAGTGGAGGTTCTGTGAAGTGTTATCACACTATTTATATCAAGTGTTATAAATGAAATTCTTATGCTGAGGTACATGTATCCAAAGAAAATACAGCCTACTTAAACAATATTTTTACTCTTGATTTTCATACAAATTAGCTTTTTCATCTGCCAGCAAGTTCTTTCTGATTATTCTGCAATTGTTTCTAATTTCTCTGAAGCAGTGTATTAACTAAACAGAAAAAATTATTTTCCACTGTGAATAAACTGACTCCATATCTATGAACTCATTTGTACTGAAGTTAAAATTTGAAGGAGTCCTAAATTTTCTGAGGGATGAGGTGGTCCTGAGTGGTGACTTATGACCACATCACAGATGAAATACGGAGATCAGATCCATATAGATTCTCATGAAGCAATGTTAGATGTCTGTGTTATATATTCCTACACCATAATCACACAAGAGGATGGTGCAAAAACACCCCAGCGGCTCTGGGCCACGTTAGGCAAACACAGTCAGGTTTTCAACCTCACCCAGTCCTGGATCTGTCAGCAAAGCTGGCAATGGAGAAGTAAGGATGCAGAATGTGTGAAGACAGTCACGGAACAAGGAAAATTATAAAGAAGACATACAGCAGACCAGAGAGAGATTTTAGTGAAGAGATGAAACATGACAGTACATTATCAATATACTCTAGTGAGGAATCAGTTATCTACAAGTTGGGAACCTATGGTCTAGGTGCTTGTGATGCTGCTGACCTTCCCCCTGGGCATGGTGCTCTGAAGCCTTGAAGAAATCCCTGTAGAAGGGCTTCTGCAAAGCTCCATGGGAACAAATATATCCCCAGACCTGCAAGACTAGAACTAAACCCCTCATTTGCACAGCCTTCTTCTTACACAATGTTGACAACACTGTTCTCAAATATTCAAGTAGCCACAATTTTGCCTGCTTTTGCATTATGTGCAAAGCAATTTTAAGTTACAACTACATGTCTTAAATTCTTGGTCCCAAAAGTGAACCTATAATGTAGCAATGATTTTCAAAACACTTGCAGAGAACCTTCAGAGGAGCAGTTAATGACAGTATGTCATGTAACATCAATATGCTCACTCAAAAGCCATGAATCAAACAAAACAAATAAGCCACCAACTCTAACCAACTTCTTGGGGGGTAAAAAACAACAAAAACAGAAAAAAGACAATCTTCAGCAATAAAAGCCATTATGCCTGAAAATCCCTGATCTATCTTTTGTCTTTCAATATGCAAACTTCATCAAGAGTTCCTTGGATAAGGTAGGGCTAAACAGAGAAAACAGATGCCTTTACCACAGCCATCAGTAGAGCTGCTGCATTCTTCAAAGCTCTGGCAATATTGTGTCAAAGTCTGCTGGAGCCCATTGTGCTGAAGGATGTTCAGGGACTGAACTGCCTCCAGTAAGCTACTGTGCCTTATGCTTTACCTGTTCATCCCCCAAAAGCCCAGTGCCCACTGCCTGGCTCTAGCCGTCCCCAAAACTGAGATTTTGATCTACTGTATGCTTTGCTGAGGAGTCAGTTTGGATCTTCACGATGTGAGATTCAGGCCATTAGCTTTCAATATAAAAAGCAGCATAACAGCACATTGGCAAAATGTCAGGTAAATACATAGGCTCATTCCCACACTGAGCAGCATTATCATCAGGAGAAGTCTGGAGGGAGGAAACACTGAGAAAGAAAACTCAGAACCAGAAGTCATTACGGTCATAACTCATACACAAGACAAAGCAAAGTGTTTATTTTAGAAATTATTTAAAGTGAGATATGCCTAAACACATAATTTCCCCAGGGATAGCTGGGTCTCTGGCAGGCACTTAAAACATCCATACTCCCGGGATAAAGTTTTTGAAGATAAAATGCTACCATATTGATTACCATGAGAAGGAGAATAATTGATTTTCAAAAGTGCATGTTTTCTGGAAGTTCAAGCTAGTCACAAAAAGTGACCATATGTCAAATGTGATGGACACTGCTGAGGATCTGGCCATGTCTCTTAGGATTCAGTCAGACTTTAACAGGAGCAGAGTTAGTGAGAAAATAGTAACAATTTAGCAATTTTGAGTCATTTGCTGCAGGAAAAACAGAACAAGACCAGCAGACAGCAAGCAACGCCCTAAATCCCAAGCCATCTTTACTTTGGTTGCTTTTCCTCTCCTGCATGAATGGTGCATGAACTGCACAACTCTGAAAAATTCAGAAAAAGGGTCTGTCTTTTCCACCCTTAACTGCAGCTCAGGCTTATTCTAGATCCCCTCAGAAGGAAGGCCCATATGGGGTCTTCTCCTCCCATAGCTCCCCTCATAGCTCACCGGAAGCTTCAATGAAGACAAATCTGCCAGGGATGGGGCACACACCATCTGACAGGGACACTCCATCATTCCCAGCAATCCACTGCCCTTATTTATACCCAGATGTGTCTATGGCTCATCCCTAGTTATTTTTACCATATTGTTACCTCTAAGGCTTCCAAAATTCCTACATAGGTTCCATCTTTACTGGCTGTCACTCTAAAACAACCTTTCTCATACCCAAGGAGTTGTGCAAATTGTTTTTGCCAGTCCATCTTCCACATGTGCATCCTGCAGTGCATGCGGGAGCTGAGCATGCTGCTGACGATATGGCAAATCTAATTGTATAATTACAGCCATCTTAAAGGGAAAGCCAAACTTTCATATGCCTAAGGGGAGTGGTTTGACAAATTTATATGCAGATGGAAGCATACCAAGAGCAAACAGCTAGTCATTCACAGAATAAATATTCCCATAATAAGTGCATAACAAGGAGCGATGGTAGAGCATGTAAAGCAGATGGCTGATCTGTGCAACTAAATGTGTGGGTCCCAGCAGCCTCATTTATGCTTGCACTTTCCCTTTTTTAGACCCTAAAGGATGAAAATAACAAAACAAGTAATAAAAACAAAACACTGCCCCCTCTCCTCACCCTCTTTCCTCCAGAAACAAAACCAAAAAAACCGCCAGCCAAAACCAAAGAGAAAAACCAGGCCATTGCAGGAGATGATCTGCTGATCCAATGAATGAGAGCTGCCAGATGATACACACTGGAAATCAGGATGAGCTGGGATCTGCTGTGTTGAAATGCCTACCACAGCTGTGTACCTGTCAGTCAGACTGGGGGAACTGCTATCCTTAAAATCCTCAGCTGTGTGCTACAGCCAAGTGAGGGAATCTTCTTAGCTGCCAGAAGACTTTGCTTTGCAAACGCAACCTTTGCGGATAGAGCAGGGTATAAACTGGGAGGCTACTGGCTGTCAACCAGGTCATTGGGATGCTGAGTCACTAAAAAGTGCAACTACACTGATTTTAATGGGGCATCTATCACAGTGCTCTCATTGCCTCAGACAGCAATGTGCAAGATATACCTTATATATATCCTTCAAACTTACTTGTACTGTAAGTTTGAAGGAGCAAAGAGTATTCCACAGATCATGGTATTTTGTATATTCTGGGTTAGGTAGGAAGAAGCAAAGCAAGTGTTGATGGGAGTACACAAGAGAGTCCTGCACATCAGGAAAGACAATCTTGTGACTGATGGTGCAGGACTGAAGATCAAAAGAGCTGGCTGATCCTTTGAGTACTGTGAGACACCTCATGGAGGATGCTGGGCAATCACTTCCATTCTGACCTTCTGCCTTCCAGCTGCAAAATGAAGATAGTGAAGACCACGAATTGTCCTTCTTAGGTCTGAAAACTTATATATTGCAATTCACCTCTTTGCAGGTGGCTCTCTTTTTCTTGACAAAGCAAGCAAGGAAGGAGAACATTCCAGAATCAGATGAAATGTATTGTTACAGAAATGCCTGTCAGGAAATGCTGTGTATGAACTCAGTCACGTCAACAGAATAGTTTCAGGTCCCTACACTAAAATGCTAATCATCACTGGTTTACAGCTGAAAAGGTCTCATGTCTTTTTACGAACAATGAAAAGAATACAATCTGCCAAACTTACATTCAAGCAGTGGGTCAGGGTACATATTTCAGTGTTTTGTCCTCTTATTTCTTTCATGTTGATTTTTCAAAGCTATAGAAAATTTACAGCTTGATTTGCTGTAAAATTTGTTTTCAGCAAACCATCTCTACAAATTACTGAGGATTTTAGCTGTGCCATATGGTACATAATTTTAGTTTCCCACATAATTTTTGTTTACCCCATAATGAATTTGATGTATTTAGAGCTGGAGAATGTCTGATACCAGCAATTCATTTAAGAGCTTTAGGGGACCTTTTTTAACATAACTTTAATTTTTAGTGTCCTAGAGTATTACATGTCTTAAAGGGAAAAAAAACCTCCCATAGGCTCATTTGATATAAGAATGTCTACCATGCACACACACCTCCTATCAATGTGGTTTGATAGCAAGACCGGCCCAGATGACTTTATTGTCAGGGGAATCTGGACCTACTCTAGTCTCCACTGCAGATCTTTAGTTGAGTCTGAGATCATGCATTAAGTCTTAGAATTAATCTCTGTTGTTGAACCTCATGAACCTCTGATTTGCTGAAAAAAATTAATCTTGAACTTCAGCCACTATGGGCTGTACCTTAAATGATCTGGGAATTATGGATATTTAAATGATATTATAGGTATTTCTCAGAAAAGATCATATCATGTTTATACCTGCTGTGAATAAAGCAGAAGTACTTTCCCTGACAGCATTCCCCTAGAAGCCCACCCAAATTAGGGATGTACACTCCCAGGATACCACCATTTCAGCCACTTTGAGAAAGGTTGATTTACTTCTTTTGCAGCCACCTTTGCAAGACTCCCCACTAAAGATCAGTCCCCTGTCCAATAGGCAGTGACTGGGTGGGCAGCTGGGCCACAAACTTCCAATGGAGCTACAACAGAACACAAATGTACTTTGGGTCAGACAGTCAGCAAAACCCACCATACTCTCATTTGCCACATTCTAAGAGAAGAGCATTGCAGGAGGACAGTAAGTGTGTGACACACATGCCAGTGAAGAGGAATGGAGCCACAGGTATGACAGCCTAGCCAGGTCTCTGGGGAGCAGAAAAATGTTTTTGTTTCCCCAAGAGGCACAAACTATTTTTGCTGATAGGATTTCAGTCAGTTCACAGTAGCTGGAACTGCAAATCACAGAGGCATGCACAGCTGGACAGTTAGGCATCAAAATCAGTCTCTTTCAGTGTAAAAGAACAGGATACCCAGTAGAACATAAGTATATTGAAGCTAGATGCACCTCTCAAAGAGGCACATACAAAAAAACACTGGTTAGCAGAAAAAGTAATTCCTCTGGTATGTCTTTATAAAAATATACCCTGAGAGAAATGCCAATAAATCGACTCAGAGCTACCTACTACCCAAAACTCCTAAAGAGACTGTAACAAAGGGAGGGTTCTCAATTAAGCAAAGTCAACAACTGTGCAAGCCTCTGTCAGCAAAGAATCAGACAATCCTGACCCTGGGCTGAATTCCTGCTGTGATACAAGGACTCAAATGCAAGTCCTTGGTGAAACTTCAGATAATACCTTCAGAAAGCAATACTTTAAAAAAGCAGGCAAGAAATCCTTGAGGCTTTGGTACAGGTACAGCTTGGGGATTAAAACTCATTATAACAATTCACTGGTAAAAATTTATTTTCCTTATGTTGTTTAACATGAACTTAACTAAACATTTAGTTAAACATTAACTAAATTCACTCTGCAAACTGACTGACAAGCCAGTTCAACCCCCAATGCAGTCTGTAAGAATACAAGGATTTGCATCTCAAAATGCTCCAACTGTACAGTCCAGGATCTCCACTGTCTAGAAAGACAGTGATGTCTGACATCAAAGCACAGTTGTGTTAGGGTTGCACTACCTGAGCAAGGAGTAAGGAATAATTTACAGACCCATGGCTATAGATAGACATCTCATTAGGCAGATTATCTGAGTTGAAATTTCAAGAACCTTTAGTAAACTATTTTTATATGTGAATCAAGGACGACTCTATAAAAAAAACCCCAGCGATCAAAAGAGGTCAAGGCTTTGGATTTCGCACTGCATCCTGAGCTGGTGTGTCAGCAGAGTGATGCCGTGCACTGCTGGGAGCGGCTCCCTCCCACGCTGATCCAGAGGGAAGAGTGCCACCTGCTGAGGTCCTGCCAGCCTTCCTGCATCAGTCCTCTCATCATCTCTGTCACTCTGTCCACATCCACCCTCCTCCGCCCATCTGATATTCCAGATTGCTCCGGG
Organism: Bombycilla garrulus; assembly: GCA_013400315.1. NCBI lineage: Eukaryota > Metazoa > Chordata > Aves > Passeriformes > Bombycillidae > Bombycilla > Bombycilla garrulus. The sequence continues at coordinate 220,990 of VXBU01015042.1, read as the reverse complement.
ATACCATGTGCCTTCCATCAACAGAGCTTCCTGCTGTGCTGGAGTTAGTGAAGGGAGTGAGGAGACATTCAGTCTAGGAACTTAAAAGAGAGTAGGATTCCCTTTTCACCTGAATCAGGCTGCAAATCTCCTGGGAATCAATCTGGCAGGAACTGTGTTTTGATGAATTTTCTATGTATCTGTACAGGGATCCTTTGTAGTGTAGGCACAACCATGGATTAGTGTTACTCAGTTTACACAAACAAATGAAACACGTTTCTTAGGATACTCTAGGAGTATGGATAAACAGGCTACAGGAATTAATAACTTAAGGGAACTGTGACTTTTTGCAACCATGATTGCAGAGAAGATGAAAGGGAGCATGAAGGATAACATCCACGTCAATCTCTGTGCAACTCACCAGTCCCATGGGCGTTACAGAAAGCCCAGATTCTGCTATGGCTTCAACTGCTAAAAGTCTTTTTGGTATTTTTTCCAGATGAACTTGTGAGACATGTAACTAGCTCTGAACATGCTCAGATTAATATTTATGGTGCAGGTTGAAACACTAGATGAAACAAGGAGTCTGGAAACCAGGGCCTGCAAGAAAAAGCTTGATGAACCAGACTGACCTGCAGAGGGAATGCAGAAGGCAAAGAACAAGAACATCATCTGCATACTGACGATGAACACAAGAAGATATTTTACACTACAAAAGTATAGTAAAACATTCCAATGATCAGTGTGGTACTGAAATGTATCATTTGAACAGGCTCTATATTCTGTCAGCGGGTGTCTTAAAGATGCCAGAAAAATTTACATCAGGGTGACACAGTTATAGGTAATTCTAATGTGGTAAAGGGGAATAGTGCAAGAGTCCTCTCAAGGTCTCTCAGAATGTAGGTTGCTGTGCTGCAGTTCCTCTATGAGGCTGTGCAACTCTGTTTCAGTGAAAACTCACAGTCTGAGATGCAAACTCCAATTTGTTAGCTCAAGTTTTAAGACATGCAAGTCTTTCTGGAAATTTTCAGCCCCATTTTCTGCCTTCTGGCTAACCCAAAATGCTCTCAAGCTTTAATTGAGTGGTTCATCTGAAAATTCCTATTAAGACACTTTGTAATAAGCTTCAGCCACTTTTATTTCTGAGCACTTTGGTTTTGTATCAAATGATTAGTCATTGTACATTTTAATGCAAAGCATGCAATACAGATTTAAAGAAGGTCATCATTATGACACTTGTCTGCTTCAAAAAACACGTGCCCTTTCTCCTACAGTGGCTTATCAGCAAGCCCCATCTTACAATTAATCTCAAAATCACTACTTTATCACTCTATGTTGAGTTCTGGGAATTTACAAAAAAAGGCTCCATGAGTGGTAGGAAGATAAAAAACTTCACCAAATAATTTTCTTGCAGTAGTACTTCCCTTGTGTAAGCGCACATCCTTTACAAAGGGCTACATACATCCCAGGACAAAGGGGGGGCAGTTGTGCAAAGCTGGTACCTCCCAGTAGAAGAACAAGAAAAAAAGTTGTACCTTGAGAGGGATTATCTCTCTTAGAGAGACGGGATGCACAATTTGCTCCATTCATTTGCATAAAAAATGCTCTCCCTGTGCATTGTGCCAGCCTCTGCCTCTGGTGTGTTATAGATGGAAGTTCCTTCTTCCTCAGCGTGGGAAACAGGCAAGAGCAGCCTACAGGCTCTCCAGAGTACAAAGAGCCAGAGGCTGGTATTATGAGAGACCTTTGCACCACTGCTTAAGTGGGACCAGGGGTCTGACTCTGCCCAAGCTCTGAAATGCCACAGAAGCACTTTGTCAGCACAGGCAGGACACATTTTTAATTATACATCTCCGGTAATATTTGAATCCCTTTGCTTTGCTCTTGCTGTGAACAACAATTCTAAGGCCAAGGCTCCATTTCAATCATGCGCCATCTGATCAACATGTGAAATAGACGGGAAAACCCTGTCTGAATAAAAATTACAGAAGTACTAAAACAGAGGCCAAGATAAAGAAAATGAGTAACAGCTACTCTAAAAGAGGAATTATGATTAAACCATAGCATAGAACACAGTCACTCTTTTTTTTCTCATGCTGTTGTAACAAATTTATCACAGGGCCAGAAAAAAGAAAATACAAACTCCTGACCAGATGGGCAGACAGATAAGGTATGACTGTACACACTTCCCTGTGCTCAACCAATCCCACGAGCAAAAATACAAGAGATAGCCTCGTAGGGTTGAACCCAGCACATTTCTGCCATTCTCATCCATGGAAGCTGGCATACTTATCTGTTCTTTCCTCTGGCTGCTATAAAACACAGTAGAAAATTGTACTGTCAACCCAGTTATATCAACTATGTGTTGCATCTAAAAGCATGATCCCAGTAGATGGTATAAAACATGCAAAGAGAAGAAAAGAGAGGGAAATTGTTTCCCTTTTCACTTCACTGAGTACAGAGTTAGCTGCATGGAAGTGAGGTTCTCTCTCTTTATATTTGCATACACATGGTATAATTTACTGGTATGGTTCCCAATCACCTCTTGTTGTGCATGTATAGAGATTCTTATTTCCACAACTTGAATCTCATATCTACAGACAAAGAGTCAGGACATTTCAGTCTGTCTTGATAAGCAATGCATTTCTGAGGCTGTGTGCTAACACTACAACTTAAGTCAGCAAATTTAGTGTTTATTATTAGCAAGACTGCACTACTATGAAATGAAATTGTGTTCCTGCAAACAGTCAGAGTTATCAGAAATACAACACTAAAATGTTTCTGCAAAATAATTCAGTCAGAAGATCTGAAAATTAACATAAAAACAAATTTCATCCTAGAATATTTCAATTTACGTATGATAAATATGTCTGTAGAAGTCAAGTAGCACACATAGTATTAATTTGGGATGTAAATGCTAATTAATCAATGCCAGCCTGCAACTCATTTTGTCCCTACAGCTGGACCTAGATGGAAAATCTCACTGTGTGAGCTTGGGATAGTTATAATGAGAAAGGGATTGGGCTGGCTCAGAAAAGTGCTCACTCAATAAATTCTGCTGGCAGTCTCTGCTCATAGGGTTTTGGCAAAATCACCACCAAGCCCAGCTGCTCTGCTGCTACTGCCATCCCTGGTGGACCTGCTGGCTGCCCTTGCAGAGGTGGGTGACCTCTATTTCCCAACTGCTCCTGTGGTCCCTCCCTTGTTCAAAGCTTTTCCTGCAATATAAACAGACATTATCAGTTGGAACTATTTAAATAGCCATGTAATGCTGAGCAATAAAAATAACCAGTTCTAGACTCCTCCCGGTACAGATTTGAACTTCGTATACCTTTTGAACTACATTAAATGAACTTTACTCCAAAATCAGTTGGAAACTTCAATTTTACTTTATAGTACATACAAAAAAATTACATTTAAATGATCTTGTCTACATCCATCCGAGAATAATTAAATGTTTTTAATTTCTTTTTACATGGCATTTTATGAATAAGACAGCTCTTTCCCTTCCTACATAGATAACTCAATGAGTTTTAAAAATAAAATACACAAAGCATGTCCCTAGTCTCCAGGTAATCCGTATGAAAACTAAATTAAAATAATGAATCTGATGCAAAATACTGTGTTAAAAGGATAACATTAATGTAATTTTAAATTAAATAAATATTTTCATAAGTCAAGTGACTTAACCATAGCAATTTGAAGCAATTTTAAATGCTGCATATCTACAATAGGATTAGCATCTTCAGCTGACAACAGCATTTTTCTCAGAAAAAATGTAATTGAGCAATTAATTTTAAAAAAAGAAATTGTATTGGGTCTGGCTGAGATGGAGTTAATTTCCCCCAAAGCTACCCTCAATAGGGCTCTGCTTTGTAGCTAGAAAGGTGTTGATAACATGCCAGTATTTTGGCTACTGCTGAGCAGACCTTGAACAGCACCAAGGCTCTCTCTCCAACCTTACCCTCTGACTCTCAAAGGTCAGTGGGGCTTTGGAGGGGACTCAGCTGGGACAGCTGACCCAAGCTTGCCAAAGGGATATTCCATACCACATGATGCTTGATCATAAATAAAAGCTGAAAGAGAAAAGGAGGAAGCAGGGAAGGCCCTTTGTTATTTATGATATTTGTTTTCCAAAGCAACCATTACACGTGCTGAACCTCCACTTCCCCAGGCTGAACATTGCCTGCTAATGGGAAGTAGAGAATAAATATTTTGTTTTCTTTTGCTTCTAGATGCACAACCTTTTCTTTTGCTGTATTAAACTGCCTTTATCTTGATCCACAAGTTTTTTTTTCATCTCATTTCCCCACTGAAGGAGCTGGCTATTGGGAGGAGGGAATAAAGACAAAAAGGAAAAGAAGGGGCTATGCTGGGTTTTTATGTTTGCAACCAGTCCTTGTTAGGAGCACAGTTTGGCCAGAGTGCTGTCAAGTGCACTGGAAACAAAGCAGATGAGAAAGCCTGGAGTATAATAGATAATAGAATATACAGTTCAGGAAGGAAGGGAGGCATCTGCCCTTCACTCCCTATTATTGATTTTCATTAGAGTTAATACAAGCTCTTCCTGGGCAATGAATTCTTTTACTACCAAGAAACTACTTAGCCTTAAAGCACTGAAGATTCTGTCTTCCAGGAACACTTGATCATCTCAGAAATGAGTGCAAGTCTAGAGTGTTACTGGGAAAGAAGTGTCTCTCAATGTCCTCATTGTGTAGGCAGAGCAGGGGAAAAACAGGAAGGCAGCCATCCTATTCAGAGGCACAAAAATCCATCTTATTGGGGTACACCTGGAAGTGGAGAGGGTCACCTTACCTGACTACTTCAGCATGACTGTGTCCCAGTGAGATACTGGTGAGATTAAGTACTGAACACAAGAAGAAAGATTATGCAAAGGCAAGGTTTCAAGCTACCTGCATCTGTACTGGAGAGCTACTTTTGCTGACAAAATTAATAGCAACATTAAGGATAAAGAAAAAAGCAATTCACATGACTAAAGGACACAGTTTGAAATTTGTTTTTCCAAGAATGGGAACAACTGGAGTTAGCACTCTTTATGAGGATGGATGGTCTGGTAAGCAAAACCAGAGACTGTATAGAGATTCTACTTTTGACCATGTTGCAACCAATCAGCTGGTTTTGAGACTTTGAGAAAATCAGTGAAAACCTGACTTCTGCAAAAATTTCTGTACCTCTTCTGCATGAGCAATGCTACTTTTACAAGTACATTTAGTTGAAGTATTGACAGAAATCTTTAGCTCCAACATAGCAAATTAATTGTGTCTTCAAACACACTATCTCTTTGAGGAAATGGAGCATTAAATGTCATGTCTTCATCATTCAGGTCTAGATTTCTTACTTCATCTTCTTTGTGGGTCATACAGTGTAGCCCAAAAACAGGATGGGCATAAGAAATCTTTGCTCAGAGATTGCACAAGTCTTCTTGGGGCTTTACTATCAACTTTGTCAACAGACGGGGCAAGGTTAGGGTAAAGCATGATCTGCCTAATGTTCACCTTGGGAAACACACCCTACTAAATAATGGATGTAACTGTTGCTATAAATTCTACCATGAACTGATAAATTTATGACTGTATCCAGCAGTGACAGTGCATGAAACTTATTTCAAAGTTCAAGGCACTTCTAATATCAGATGTAAAATTAAGACTGCTTACATATTTTGTGGAGAAATAAGGAACAGCTCAAGGCTTGTAAATAGTTTAAGATTCTCAAAATTCCAAAGAGTGCTAGTGAAAGTAAAAAACTGTTATGATTTGCCTCAGGATAACCTTTTCTGCCCTGGATGCTGGCAGCTATCTGATAAAAGGCTTGTCACACATGCTCACTAATAGAATCATCTGATCCCTGCTGGCCCAGAGCCAGCAATACTGAACAAGTAGTGCACAAGAAACACAATGATTCTGACTCTGCTGCAGCTGGTTTTATTTTTTAATGTCTCTGCCTCAAACATAGTCAGACAAGCATTACACTTACTACAGAGAGATAACAGCCATAGATTACTGCCTTATTAGTTTTATATTCCTAAATAATGTCAGAAGATATCAGACATCCCTCAAAAATCTGAGCTAAACTCTAAAACACTATTTATAGCATCAACTACCATTACTCAGGAAAAAAAAAATCTTAAGGGAATCATAAACACTTCAGCATATAGGTTACAAGGCAGTTTTGCTCCTCATCAAGTTGCTTAGCACAAATAAGCTATAGTTCACAAACAGCTCAAACCACCAGAAGCTGGCACTAATGTGAAAGGAGCAGTTTGCCCTGCCTCATCTCTTGCCACTTTGACCCTCTCTTGCACCAGCCTACATAATCAAGTCTGAGCAGTGAATCAGACTGAGAATCCAAGCTAAAACAAACCCTAAAACTGTAAAATAATTAATTTAAGCCCTATTGATTTTATATGTTCAAGCAATTTGTCAAACTAAAGCATAAGAAATCAAAACTGCACTCATCAACTCTACTTAAAAAGAAAACAAAAATGCATTTTTACAAGAGATAAAGGAGAAAGCCCTTTTTACCAATACATTAATTTTTGTTTTCTTTCTCATTCACAGATTGCACAGTGCAGAGCATACTGCATTACCTGCAAGGGCTAGAGGGTGTTTACTGATGGGTTTTTCACACCACCATTAGGCCCCTAAGTTAGACTATCAAAAGCTTTCTCTGCTCAGAGAATAGAGAGGCAGGCACTGCCCATCAAATGCCAGAGTCTAATTTATATGCCCTGGGAGGGATTTAGTTTATCCAGCTCTGAGCACTGACATCTTGGGCAGTCACTTCTTCAAATACTTGGCCAAGCAACATCAGCACTTTGGGGGCACAAAGCACATCAACAAGAAACCTTCATTCAGGCAACTACTTCAAGGCAAGGTGTATCTTGCTGTAGATGAGCTTTCTCCTCTCCATTAATGGAAGCCCTATAATGTATACATGGATTTACAAATGCCAGCAACTGTCAGGTGAAACTTTGCTGTTTATCTTTCAAACACTTGCCTTCCCTGCCACCTTAGGTACATATTTCCTGTAGTACCTCAAAAAGGAAGTTTCAGAGAAGCAGCCTCGAGGGGGGAAGGAAGGACAAGAGACATCAGCCCTAAACCCATGATTTGCTTTTTTATTCCACCAAAATATCATAAGAAGTGCAAGTCATAAAAACAGGCATACAAACAGCATACCTACTGTGACAAGTTTGCAAAAGAAGCCATCACTGTACCTTTTAGGCTTTTGGCCTAGTTGGTATACATGAAAAGTGTGCAGCTAACATCACTGCCTTGTATTGAGAATTGAATAACTGTTTCCTGCCTAATCTATGCATATCATTCCTGAATTGAAGCATCCTTGTAATTTCTAGAACTGGTCTCTGTTATAATTGCTAATCTCAATAATTTATGGAATCTTTGTTTTGTTAAATGTCTTAGGTATATGACCTTCTGGGGAGTGGAGACAGGTAAGTTCTTTTGGACCTTCTGACTCACAAAAAATTGGAAGAGAAGAAAAATTTGATCACCAAAATACAAGAGGTCTGATTTGTCTCTGTGTTACTCCCAAGTTATGTATTATACTATCTGGATCATGGGACTTGGATGTAGCCTGGGTGTGACATGGAAGGGATTAGACCTTTTCTCATTTGGTCCCACTGCATTTACTATAATAAAAGCAACTTCAGTATAGCCTTCTTAAAAAATATGGAAAAGTCTGTATCTTAAGAAATAATCAGTGAAAATCTGTGTATTGGAGAGATATGACAGACTCATGCAGACTGCATGCCTGGAGCTAGACATAGCATTATTTGAATTTGCATGAAAAAGAGCACCAAAAGCAGTCCTTTGAAAGAAGTAAAATGATCAGCTCTCCTGAATGATATTTGCAAACACCCAGTTTCAACATTTATTCCTAATTTAAAGCACTGTCCAATTAAAAAGCAGCTCACTAATTTCTCAAGAAATTCTTGCCTTCAGTACATTTCTAGACTCATGCCCTGAGAAACATTTTTACCTTCTGCATTACCCTGCTCTTACTCCAGTATACAAAAATGATTGATCTGATGCACGGACTGTACTGATGAGGATTTGTAGAACTGCTTTTTATTGTACTAGTATTTCCTGATTTTCAACAAAAAAGAAAAATAAAAAAGCAGACTTCAGAAAAGAAAAAATAACCCAAAACTTACTTTCTCTGCCTTTCCTCCCACACACCACTAGACAAACAACAGCATTACTGCAACACCACTTTGAAAATATTTACATACTACTAGTGGGAAGGCAGCTAAGCTGTGATACTTGTACATGCCTGAACATTTGGCCAAGGTAAAAACAAAAAAAAGTTGGCAAGTGTTTTTTTAATTAATTCTGTTATCTATTCCAACTAGAACAAGCAACAAATCAGAACAAATGTTCATGCTTTTGCAGGACTGGAAAACAGCAAACTTATTTTCCAAGGAAAGGAAATAGCTAGTGGAAAGACAATAATGTTTTCAATTAGTAAGCAAGTGGAGCCAACCTTCAAATTTCCTTTTCAGTGCACAGGAGTAGGTTCATTTAATGAAATAGAGAATTTTTATGGTGCCATGCATTTCATTCTTTGGTAAATGAACACAACAGTGTTCAAGGTATCTTTAATACAACAGATTCTGCTTTAACCAACATTGCATAGAAAACTTAAAATAAGCACCTTGTTTGGGGAAAGAGAACTGCTGAGATAGTGTTTGGCCTGCTAACACCTATTGGGGTTTAGGGATAGGAGGAAAAGAGGGAGGCAAATATGATGCTGAAGTCTGAAAATATCTCTGAGGCCATTTGTGGAAGAGATGCTAGTAGAACTGATATGCATGGCAGAAGTCTGCCAGAAAGTGTGCTTAAGAGCACATGGACAGTAACACAGGATAATGGGTTAGGATAATTGGGATTTTGGAGGCCAACTTCTTTGAATGATCATGCAGATACAGGCAATTTGACTGCTACACTTCCATTTCAAAAAGCTTCTGATGAAGTTGACTATTAAACTCAAATATATACTATACTATGAAGGAGGAACTACAAAAAAGATGTCAAGAAAAAAAAAAAGGATTTTCATTGCTAACTAAAAGTGAAAAAAGGTTAATAACAACTGATAATTTTCTTTTACAGTGAATGGATATTACCTGACAGCCTCATGGATATGTTTTCAGTACACTCACAAATGAACTGGAAAATGGAGGAATAAAAAGGGACAGAGTTTTCTGATGACATTCAACTACAGAGGTTAATAAAAACAAAAACTGACTGCATATTGCTGCAAGAGGGCGTCATGATGTTGAATGATTGTAAAATAAGCAGAAGAATGTAAATCAATAATAAATATAGTCACTTGCTGGAGCAGAAAAATAAGAAAACCAGCCTCAGATATTCACTACTTCCTATGAGATGCTGGTAATTCAGTTTTTGCTAGTACAAGAATTACAGCCAAAATAATAATTCAGTAACAAATTTACAGTAAGAAAAAGGTGTTGCATCACCTACTCCACAACTGAACTTTGGAAATTGTTGCTACAAGACAATGAATATCAAAGTACAAATAAATATGAATGAGTACAAAATAGTCTCTGTCTTCAATGTGCCTGTATGATAAATACCTCAAAGGAAGTTGAGAAGGCTTACTATCTGCTTAGTACGTCCTTATACTTTTTCCTTGAACATCCAACATGGGCCACTGACAAAGAAAGGATACATGGCTACAAGTACTTTTGATTCAATACAGTGCAGCCACTTTTTATGTTGTATGATGATCACAAGTACTGCTGGCACACCAGTAATTTAAAACAGGGAGACAGAAACCATCTACATTTCCAGACTAAGACACTAATCTTAAAGTTCCTTACATTTAGCCATTGGGAAAGTAAATAAAAGCCTTTTGCGAAAAATCTTCAGATGGATTTTGATGGGCTTTGATTGCAGGCTACAGCCATCACTTTGTATAAAAACCCCCAAGTAAATATTGCTATTATTGGTTAGAAATAGGATTTAACTAAAACTCCAGAGCTGAGCACTCAGGCTTGCAGAGAATGCAGTGTGGAATTCACCATGAATTTGGCATAGCCAACTGCCAAGCTAAAAAATCCTAAGAGAGTACTTCTAACATAAGCCATGATGAAAAAGCAGTGGTAGTGGCTCTGATGCCTGGAATCCATCACACGTTACCTCCACATGAATTACTCTCTAGAAGTGCCTGTTTTTTTCAAATGACTATGAAAGTGATCCAAGTGACTGGTTCAGATATAGAAGTCTTTATTAGTGGTCTAAAATCAGATTAGATGAACCCCATAGCCCTGGAGCCTCATTAACCGAAGTCCAACTTAACTTTTATCTGTACCTGCTTTGTAAAGCAAACTCCTCCACGTAGTGCAATATTTGCAAGAATCAAACATTTGATATGTGTGGAACAAATTTTTTCGAAGAAATGCATAGACAATTTTAATGATACATAGTAAATTTTGAGTAAATTTACTGAACCTGTGAGTCAGACAATGTTGTAGCTACTTACATCAGTTTTAGGTCGTGCTCCAGTTGACACTTGATAAGGTAAACAATTTAGATCCTTGTAGTCTCCTCTTCTATTTTTCCAAGATCCTTTTTCTTGATGATATCCATAAAGGCCTGTCTCTACTTGAACAGGGCACTGTAAGAGAATTTTTAAAAACCTATAAACAAAGACAAGTCAGAAATATTTTTAATGTGAACTAAGATAAAAACTTTGGAATTTTATCTTTTCAAAGCCTTTCTGATGTAAGGCAAATATTTTGTTTCCATTTCTTTTTTTTTTTTTTTTAAATAAAAGCACCTGCTGCCTAATTTTTACACTTTGCTAAGATAGACATCCAGCCATTATGGGAAGTTGCTTCCTTAATATCCAGAATACACAACTGGAGAACTAATCAGTAATAGTATACCTTTCCTAAACTTAAAGTAATTGAATCTCTTTGTAGAAAGATAAATGGTTTTACTGAAATTATTTTTAAACTCTTTTAATTTTATTTACTTTTAAATTTTATTTGTATTATTTATTATATTTATTTTATACTTTTATTAAACAGAGACCCAACATATTCCCATTTTCAAATTTGAGATTCTGAACTTTTCAAATTAATTTTTCCTTATTCCCCAAAACCCGGGGAGTTCTCACTCAATTGTTCCACTCCCACACCATTTTGTAAGAGGTGGATGTTCTAACTCTGGGCCCACACTGAATGCAGTGTCAGGAAGAGACCAACTGCAGAATATTCCCTCATGTATCCTGGTTTGCGCAAGGAATAACTGGGTGAGTGAGCAAGAAGCAATACATGCTGCAGTCCAGCAGAATTCACACTACAGACAATCAAGGAAACAGGGTCATGGGTGCACTGCAGAGCAGTGCCAAGCTGTTGGGTACAATCATTCTAATCACCCCATTTTCAGGCTCTTCCCTTTCACAAAGTGACAAATGTACTAATGATCAGCAACTGCCCAGTTCCCAGTTAGTATATTTTGTAGGGATGTAAAATGAGGAGGCCCTGAAAAGGTGACAAAATTATTAGTATGCAGCCCCTCAAAAGTTTGAAGACAATATACTAATGCAAAGTTAAAGTTTTGTTCAATGAAAGTCATATCTCTACTATAAGATGGGGTAACTACAATAAAACAGTATTAGGGTTAGAGTTAATCCATTAATAATAAAGGACTAAAACAAACAAACAAAAAGTGATTCTTGTTCTTAAGATTTCCTGCTTTTTCTGTACTGAAACTGATTACAAGATACTAAGTGGCAATGAAACAGATACATTAAACAACAGGGAAACACACTGCAGCAATAGTGATTTATCTCAGATGTTTCATTTTCAAAGTGCCTCCTTCTATACTGCTAAGAAAGATTTTTTTTTCCTTTGGAAAGGTACAGATTTTTCAGGAGTGGAACTATTAAATGTGTTTTTCCAAAACTAGCAGTTTTGCTGTTACATTCAGACAGTACAGATTTTTGCACTTAAATTGTGTTTACAGCAATGTTGAGACAATGTTTCAGAAAATAATTTGATTACAGAAAATTATTTTTAACATCTTCTCTGGATCAGCTACTGAGGAATCCAGTCAGTGCTACTTCCTCATAATATCTGCGAACAAAAAAATGACCAGTAGTAATTTGTGGCTTACATAGCTATAGAAACAAGTCATCCCTTAGCATTCATGCAAAAGTTATTATGTTTCAGAAAACACCTTGAATTTGCTCACCAAAATACTTCAAGACTCCCTATTCTCACTCAAAAGCTCCCATAATATTTATTCATCCAGTCAATTTTCATTACCACATATTTTGGCTTCTTCTGTAAAAAAAATCTGTTTAAATGAGTATTATTAATAACAGATACCTTCACAACAGGAAAATGCAAAGAGTAAAAAAATATCAGAGAATTACTTCCATGAACAGGTGAAAAATATTTCAGTAGAAGACTGACAGTCTCAGCCTAGTGATTAAATTACAAAATATATTTCTGAGATACAGCATTTGCCATAAGAAATAACTCTGTCATCTGTTCAGAATTGTCCACACCCTCAAGAGAACAACTTTCAGAACAGCAGTTCCAACACACCATGTTCCCACCCATACAGTAGTCACCTGCTTTGGAGATCTCGGGTCTCCAAAGTTAGCCTTACATCTTTGAACAGTTCACCCAAAACTGCCAATCATAATTCCATGTGTCAGTACCCAGCTGGGCATAAAACCACACAAAAGTGGTTCATTTAACAGAAGCCAAATTTACACAGTTACTAGTAAAAACATTTTTGAGGGAGGCCTTCTTTCTATTCAAGTTTCATTGTAAGTGACAAGAAGAAAACATTTGATATGTTTGGAAAAAATTACAAGCTATAGTTAGAAATATGGTACAAATAGCATGCATTGATAGAATGTAAACTACTCATACAACTTGTGTGAAAACCAGACTGCTATTTTTTCCACTGCAACTGTCATTTTGAGATCTGCGGTATTTGTTTCTTCACAGTATATTTATGGAGAGAGTTATGAGGATCTATCTCTTCTTTGACGGTAAAGTAAAACTAAAGGCCACCTACTCTCAGGCAAATTATTCATTAATATTTGTATCAGAGCAGATGATTCCCTTGCTCTACAAATTCCTTTGCAGGAGACAGCAAATGGTATCCCATGATCAGTTCCACAGATTTTCCAAGACTCTTTTCTTGCTCTGATCTTGCTGGTCTCATCAGAAAGACTTTGTATTAAGTGACCTATTCAGCTTCTGTATTGAAATTGGCTCTTGGAGGTTTAAAGGTCATTTCCAGTTTGTCAAATAAGGCTACAATAAAATGTGACTGACTCATATATTTGCCTGTCCACAGACAGCTAAAATGAAGAGATCTTTTCTATTCTTTAGAGCAGGAAGAAGATGTGGCTGGATAAACAGGACTGCAACTGCTCAAATATCATTTTAAGTAAAACAGTAATTTTGGCACTGGCGCTAGGAACACCCTAACACCCTAGCAGAGGCTTTTGGTGGGAGCATATATCCCAGGAAAAAGGCTGTGATGAAAGTCCTGGCCTCTCTGTACTCAGAAGATGTCTTGCCACTAGGCCTCAGGGAGAGAAATGCAAGCATCTGGGGTGCTGGTGATGGCATTCTCTATGCAACCATTTCTGATGATGCTGCTCTTATACATCAAAGTTCATTTGAAAATGTTGCCTATTTAGATTTTTCTGCTGTTTACATGCAATATGCCCTTCAATGAATGCTTCAGCAAAGGTTTGAAGTTCTATCCTATGTATCAAGCCATCATGGGAAAAGAACGATGCCTAACCAAACCACAGCTTTTACCTTAGCAGAATAGGCACAGCCATAAAATAATGGGTGTTTACATCACTGGTTACCAGATAGTCTCACAAAGTCTCACACTGGTGCTTGGGATTTCACTTTCAGACATAAAAACAGACTGCACTGTCACTGTATTTTGACAGAAGACATTGAGCAAGAAGACAGAACACTGTCCCTTAATAGGCAAATTAATTATGAAATTAATTCAGTTGGACAGAGCTGGTTCTGACTGGTAGACACGTACAGTAAGAAAGAAATGAGAGACAGCCATGGCCACTCTGTTACTAACACTCTCTCTGTAGAATCTGGAAACTCAAACTACTAAGTGCAAGATTTGGAACTTCCCATCTAGAGAGACATGAACATTTACATTGTGATGATGCCCAAAGATGCTTACTTTAAGAATTTACTTTTACAAAATGAAACAGCAGTAACAGCAAAAACATTCACGAAAGATCACCTTCCACAAATTTCAAGCCAACATTCAGAGTTGAAAATACACATAATTCTATCTTAAGAACTGAGCTTAATCATAGCGTGAAGCAGAGAACAAACACTCCTATTTCTCATGCTGGTCATTCTCCATTAATTGCTTATATAAAAAACCTTGCTTATTCAAAAATTAATAAATTAATATCATTGCTCCTTTAATCCTATTTGCTCTCAAAATAAAGGCTTGAGAAATTGTTTGTCATCAACTGATGTCATCAACCTATCATCACAAAATATCCTTAACTAGAAGATTGCACCTCTTAATCAACTATTCAAATAAAAGAAAGAAAGAAAAAACTATCTAGTTGTCCTGGGGTGACTGGGACGCTAGTACAACTCTTAATGAAGGCAGTGTCTCTCTTTCTGTTATACCTCTAAATAAATATAACAAGTATTAGTAGGCTAGCACTTAAATTGACAATCCAGAAAATATGCAAGAAAATACCCCTAAAAAAAATAAAAGGTGTTTAATGATTTTAAGCCATACTGACAGAAGATTTACAAGTTTCACCCTATCACAGTTCTGGTTATTTGACTGTTTGTTATCTAATGAAATTAGAGGTTTCATTTTATTGAGTGAAAACTTTTAACATCACCCTAACACCTGAGCTCCTCAGCCTATTCAGAAAGACAACTGGATCTGAAAAATACAGCTTGAGGAGTGTTGTAGCTAAATGTTAGAGAACGGATCATATGACACACACACATTCTTACCAGTTGCTTGTGCCTTTTAGAAGAAGGAGTACTAGAGGGAGAAGAGCCAGCACTCAGAGCTTCTTCAATATCTAAGTTCAACTGTTCCAGTTTCTTCATAAGCCATGACATAGAGTCTGGCCATTCAGATTCTTTTTCTGGTTGGCTCTAAAAGAAATCAAACATATGTGAAGTCTTAAAACAGTAAAGCTGATGCTTATTTTCTCTTCCAACCCCCAAGGAAAAAGCTGACCAGTTCTTTCTCTGTCCTGGAGTGACATTTTTCTACTTAGAAAGCTTCAATTATCACTCCAATCCTGATGACACATATTCATAGCTGTTCTACATACTCAAACGACTTTTGTATATCTGAATGGCTTTCTAACACTTCATCCTGGGTGATCCACTGTTATTTCAAGCTAAGCAAAACCAAGATTAAAACTAAAGTCACTACTGCATCTTCCTAAGCCACTTCTATTTCTGTATCTCTCTGTTGATTGCTTGTGGCCAAGAGGAAACAGAATATTGAAGGTCATCATGTGCACTGTATTATACTCCTTACTACAATTCTAGACTTGTAAATTCCTCTGCCCATATGGTGGTTACACTTTATTGGTCACTTTGTCACTAGGATGCATCTTTGCTTTTTATCTGAAGAGCTTTACTGTATAACAAAAAATTCAATCCATTGTAATGTAATTGACAGAGATGCTTTTCTTATTCCTTAGTTTCCTCAAAATCCTTAAGCACATTCCCATGGTGGTCCCTATGCATACCTGCTGCATTATGCCTTGTTTTCCTTATTCACATCACTTCTAATGATCCACTATAAAAAACAGTCACACTGACCTCCCTGTCAACACAGGCAGCTACTGCTCCCCAGAAGTCTCTGTCCTGAAGCTACTTCAGCTCTTTCATCTTCCTTCCTTTCACAGACAATACATATCTTTGCACAGAAGATTATTTCATAGTGACCATGAGCAGACAAACAGTAATAATGCATTTTCATACTTCCTAAGAGCACCATACCAACACTCCTCAAAACCCAGGGGAGATAGATGAGTACTGTTAATACTCTTACCTGATAAATCTTTACGGCACTTTATTTCTTTAGGAAGGTTTCATAAGCGGGACGGAAAGATAACTGTAAATAGCAAACTATTGTAGAAAAAATAGAATCCAGGAGATTCACTCCAGTATTACACTGACATATATTACTAATGGAATTACTCATCTTCTCCACAGTAATTTAGGCTGCAAATCATCAGATACTGAGTCCCATATTAGCAACAGATGCATGCTCCCCTCAGAGGGGCTAGTATGATCTCCATAGGGATTGTTTAAAACACAGAAAAATAAATATTGATTTTTACTTTTCCAAATCTTTATTTGGAATTTCACAATTTTTTACAAGCTCTGAGTACTTTGCCTGAAATGCTGTTATAAATGCTAAGCTGTACTTCAACTCTACAGCTATTAAAACTATTTAAAGAGATACCTTGATTGTTTCCCATTGTCTTCCCAACCATTTCCAAGTATACTACAGGACATTTCACAGAAAATGAGTATCAAAAGATACTTCTCATATTGAATCCATTCTGAGTGAGATGACCTCACACAGGAAATGCGCATATTGATACATGTCCACAACACTCATTTGTAAACAAAGCAAATGTTTTCCTGTGGTTTTGCTTCCTCACATACTGATCTTTCCAATACTAAAGGATGCTCAAAAAAAAGACTTAACAAGGATAAAACATGGAAACCTGCCCAAATTCCACAAACAATGTATGAATTCTGCGAAAATCCAATATGAATGTCCTATTTCTCAACACAATTAAAATGCAATTTATGAAAAAGGGGCTGTAAGAATATGTTTTCTTACTTAAAAACAGTAAACATTTCTGAAGCAACAATCACACAGGGAAATGAGTAAAGTGTGTTTGATTTCTATGAGCTATGCAAAAATTGTTCTTGCCAGGTGACAAGCACTGAAGGTTACATTAGAAGTTTGGATTTCTAAGCTTAATAAGATGCAGGAGCAACTTCCACATATTGAAACTGACCGCTTTCTGTTCCACAACAGCAAAGAGTATCTTGAGGGGTGTTGGAGTGGTGTCTCTAATTTAGCATTTTCCATAGAAATTGCAAAGATAAAAATTCATGAAGACTTCAAAAAAATTTTAAGACTCCAAATGTATGCAACAGCACACATGAAATTGCATTACAATAAAAAGTACAGCTCTGTGCAGAGGGAAGCACATTTTGCCTTTATCTCGACAAATATTTACCTACTGGAACAATACCTACAAATTCATTAATGTTCTTTTATTTTTATAAATTTCTTGTTTTAATGCTACAGAATTCAAACCACAGTAATTTCTAAAAAAATACAAGTCCTAAAGAGTTTCGCCAAACTATAAATCTCCTAGCATTCTCCATTCAGTTCTTTTTTTTAGTTCAGTAAGACTCTATATTGTGTCTATTAAGAGGATGAGGAAAAAGATGGGGTTTCATTATCCTTGAAGATAAAACCAAATGAGTCTAGTTAGCAAATGCCATTCACTAACTGGAAATTTGGCACAAAAGTACCATTTGGAACAAATGCTGATTGGCTGCATATTTCAAAGGTTGCCTGAAATTCCTGCTAAACAGAAAAAACATGATGCTACTTACATTCAAAAATATACAGCTTGCACAGTAGGACTTCTAACCAGTGAATAAATTTTGCATAATCCATTCATGAGGAACACAGCTTCACAGTGTTCAGCCCCAGTAACTAGTGCTCCAAAGATCTGAGTACCAGTGTTTCCTGCCCATAGCAACTGCAGAGGCAGTAGGGTCAGGGCACCTTTGGAAACTTTTGTGTCTTGCCCTTCAGAAAGAAAAAAATCTCACTTTAAATTATCTAGAGAATCATGGCCTGCTTTATTCATTGGGTTTTTTTTCCCCTAAAAGGTTACAGGGAGAACACTCCTTTCCATATATTCTCAAGGTCTTTCTTTGTTAGAGCCACAGCCATTCAGCAATGCATAGGGACACTGTTACCTATAGAAGAACCTTGAAAGCATAGAGACAGAAATGCTTTACAGAAACATTTTTTACATAGTACCTTAGAACATAAAATATCAGAATCATTTCGTTT
The DNA here is from genome assembly GCA_013400315.1 of Bombycilla garrulus. Taxonomy (NCBI): domain Eukaryota; kingdom Metazoa; phylum Chordata; class Aves; order Passeriformes; family Bombycillidae; genus Bombycilla; species Bombycilla garrulus. Next base: position 202,826 of record VXBU01015042.1, on the reverse strand, counting down.
GGAAAAGACCTTTAGGATCATCAAATCCAACTTTAACCCAGCACTGCCAAGTCTACCACAAAACCATGTCCCTCAGTGCCACAGCTACACATCTTTTAAACACCTCCAGGGATGGTGACTCCACCATTTCCCTGGGCAGCCTCTTGACAGCAATGTTTGACAACCCTTTTAGTGAAAAAAAAAAAAAATTCCTAATAACCAGTCTAAACTTCCCATGATGCAATTTGAGACCGTTTCCTCATGTTCTGTCCTAGACAGATAAGCCGCTGTAGAACCCCGGGGATTCTACAGCAGCTGTAGAAGCAGGCCAGAGAATCCCTCGTCAAACAAGTGTTTCAAGGTGGAGCAACACTGTCTATGAAGATCATGGCATACCCTAGGCCAAGCACAACTTACTGGCCTTGAAAGTGAACTCCTTTGCCATAGAGATTTCTCAAGTCCCACGTACTCATGCTAGATTAAAAAAACCCGTTATCATAAAACAAGCATCATCCTCCATGGAAAATAGAAAATTAAGTGGTATGAACGTCCTAAAATCAGTTACAGATGCAGCTGTTGTGCTTAAGATAGCTACTGTATAGAAGAATGACTCCAACAAATCAGATTTACTAAGACATATTTAGCAAACATAAAACTCAGTTCTATGTTGCTACTTCCTACAGCAAACACAGTCTAGTTTAGAACAGCTTAATGGCTTTGCAACATGTACACAGTCATATGTATCCTGACTGTATCCATTTGCATAGCTGAAATTTCATTACTACCAATAACAAATTAGAGGTAAAACAAGGTGCAAGACTGTGCCCAGTCATCTAAATACCTACTCACTTTTTTCTAACACTGAAGAAACTATGTTCCATTCAAAGGTTAGCGCATTTTGGACCAGAGGCTTCTGCACATTGTTTTTCAGCTTTCAAGTGGTCTTTACTAATCTTATTTGGCAAAAACATCTGTGATATAAGGCATATTTGTTTCAATGTTTGGTCATGAGGCTTATTGCAAGAGGCATAATAGCTGCCAGCAAATCTATTTTAAACTGAAAGAATGTGGCAGAAATGAACAAGTCCATATAGAACACTCAGGGGTCAGGGTTAACCCCACTGCCAGACCTCATCCTATACTGGAACCAGAAAGACTTTCCAAGTGAAAGGTTATGAGAAAATTACACATCTCTAAATTTATCTGATAATTTGTGGCTTTCACTTCAGAACTTAAATAGGTCCAATTGTTCTGGTAACTAATGTATTGTACAACTTTGGGTAGTAAATCAGTAACCTCCAAGGATACCAATGCTATTTAAACCTCATCCCTATTAAATCTGCTCAGATAAAAATCCTCTCTGATGTACTGCCTAGATCTGTAAATAATGATTTTGTGGAACAATTTAAGGGACCAAATATCATATTCTGCTCTTGCTGCACAGATGGGGCTCCTCTGTTCTTAAAAGAAACTCTGTGTAAAAGAAAGTCTCTCAGCTGCTGATGGCTGGCTCTGCCTACAGGGACTGGCGGAGGAAGCCAGATTGATTCCTGATGCAAAATCCTTAAAAAAAAAAAAAAAAAAAAAAAGGAAAAATTATTTAGAATACAAAGGACTCCTTCATTCCAAAAATAGATTTATGTGTGATGTGTGCCTTCCATATTGAAGATAAAATATTTCAAAGGGAATTTTCCTTGACTTCCCACTACAGTGTTGCTTAAGTATTTACAGAGCTTTTGGATGGAGAACTAACTTGTGGCACCTTCATCCTGGAAAACAGGTGAGTAAACTCAGCAGTTGGAAACTGTTTCACTTCTAACAACTGCATGGCCATACATCTGAAATTATCAAGGAAGTCTCTTCCATCTCTCAAGTCAGCAGGCAAGGCCATGCACATAGGTTTCTGGGAAAACGAAAGCTCTTCAGGGACATCACATAAAATTCAGAGCAATCTGGATCCTTCTGATCCCCAAAACATTCACCTAAGATGGGCCTTAAGGAACGTAGTAGTTTCTACAGAAGAAAAGCTACAGAAATACTAACATGAAGATATCTATTTTAAAGGAAACTCCATTTCCAAGATGAATAATTTTCCCCTAAACTTATTACACTTCTTAAATACATCTGTGTATGGAGCTTGGATTTTCATTGCTGTCCAGCCACTTTTTTTTTGCTGCTTTGCTCTCTGAAGACTGCTGCCTACTGATTTCTTCAGACAAGTTTTCGGAAGGGACACAAGCCATACCCATATGAATGATGAAACCTTCTGTGTTGTTTGAAGCTCTAGAACAAACTAAACTGAATTTTAAAAACATTTAAGGTTGTTTCCGGCTTTTCTGCATTTTCCCTTAGAGTGCCCCACACACCTGCCTTAATTTTCTTTCACTATGGTCCACTGTGCATTTCTATGATTTCCTGTGTCTGTATTTAAGCATACCACTATGTCTTTGAACGATGACTATACTAAAATATAGTAATACTGTGAAAATACTAACTTCAAGATATAGTGCAATAAGGATGTATGCCTGGGGTTTTTTTAGCAATAAATAGGTGCACAACATAGGAGAAAAAGGAACCCAAAGAATTCATGAGAAAATAATGTAACATAACGCTTACTTACATGTATTTGACTACTTGACTTTTCAAAGTAGCTCATAAATGGACTAAATTTTTTAATCTCCTTTTAATCTTTCAGGCAGTAAATCAGCAAGTTTGACTTTTAATTTGTATTCAACACTGATCTTGTACAGTGACAATGTCCATCGTATGAAGGAAAAAATTCTGAAGTCCTGTCTCTCTTTTAAGGGTTCTTGCATCAGCTTTTAAGGAGTATTGATCTAAGCTAGGCAGGACAAGACACAACCCCCTGTATTAATGGAATCTTCCAAATACTAAGTTTATGGAAAACTTCCTAGATGAAGAAACTTAAGCTAATTCCTAGGACTGAAGGCCACAAACTGCATCGGCATGGTGTTTCACCTAAGACAAGAGAGAAATTGGAAGGGGAAAAGAAAGGAATTTAGTTGAAGACAAGGTTTGGGGCAAAATGTTTTGGAAAACATTTTCACACTGCTGCAGAACTTCTGAAATGCAGTAACCCGGACAGTCTAATATGAAAATTCTGTTGCAGCTTCATTTTGTTTCTAACAACAGCAACTAGTTTTTATTGAACTTCTCATTTTAAAAAAATAAACCCCCCCAAAAAAAAAAAATAGAAAAAGAAACAATGACAACTTAAAATGGCACCTTGAAATTTGTTGGTTTTAACATCAAATTGGAATTTGGGTTTGCTACAATGACTAAATTTTCCAGATTCTCAAAGCCTACAGCATATCCACCTTCTAACAAATTATGATGACAAGCAACACCAAATTTCATAACCAGGCTGTTTGTCAAGCCTGTACTGATGACACATGCTACAGAACTGGCACCCAAATGGCCAGACAGGCCGCCTTAATTGACATCTGCTCCTATTTCAGCACATGAATTATCCTCTTGGGTTATCCCAGCTTCAGCTGCTTCACAACAGATGCCAGCTCATCATTTATCTATTGTACCATTTCCTTCACCTTGTGAGGTGGAGGAAGTGAACTGCACTTCTAGTATCCCAGACACCTGCTCTAAGCAGTAATCAAAGTCCTGACACTGTCCATATTCATTTGGTTTGGCACCGTCTGCAACAGCGGTTGTATCTGCACACCACACTTAGTGACACTAAGTGTGTAAAGTACTTTGACTTAGAATGGCAAAGTACTTTACACACATAGGTATTGAGACACAATTAATTTCTTCATGAAAAATTACTAATTGCAAAATCCTCTCTTACCATGACTCCCTTGGAGAATGCAACCAGTTTGTGTCTGTTCACAATAGGTATCTCCCTGCAGTGCTTACTGACTAATAAATTCTAGGTTTCAGACTGGTTTCCACGAGACTGAGGGATCTCATGCCACAAAATCCACAAAAAGTTACTGCACCGTCTGCAACAGCGGTTGTATCTGCACATCACACTTAGTGACAATAAGTGTGTAAAGTACCTTAAAGTACTTTGACTTAGAATGGCAAAGTACTTTACACACATAGGTATTGAGACACAATTAATTTCTTCATGAAAAATTACTAATTGCAAAATCCTCTCTTACCATGACTCCCTTGGAGAATGCAACCAGTTTGTGTCTGTTCACAATAGGTATCTCCCTGCAGTGCTTACTGACTAATAAATTCTAGGTTTCAGACTGGGTTCCACGAGACTGACAGATCTCATGCCACTAAATCCACAAAAAGTTACAGATAAGAATAAGTAACTTACAGATCCTTCTCCCAATGTCATTAGTTGCTCCTTTTGAGACAGGGTAGGATTTAACCAGTTTTCCTAAAACGTAATTCTCTTTAAAAAACATTGTTGTTAGAGCTGTCCAGGATGTGTAAAAGCCGGCCTCAGCCTCATCTGTGGCCTGATACATTTTATGTGCTTTAGGGGGAAGGGGATGTACTTCTGAGTGACAGTGAAGAACAAGAAGCTACCAGCACTCTAGAGAACAAGGGAGAAATACCTGTAAATCATCCCAGAGGAATTAGGGAGGACTCCTCCCAAAAGGCAGGGCAGCCCACAGCCCAGCTGAAATGCCTCGATGCCTGAGCGCATGGCATGGGAAACAAGCAAGTGGAGTTGGAAACCATGGTTCAACTAGAAAACTATGACATATCAGGGAAAGATGCTGGGACAGAACTGTAGTCAAAGGCTATGAGCTTTTTAAAAGAGACATCTAGGGGAAGAGGGGCAGGAGTTCTGTGCTCTATGTTAGGGAAGGGATAGATTGTGAAGAGCTGCCTCTGAAAGACAGCCACAAAAAGGCTGAGAGCCTGTGGGTAAAAAATTCAAAATCAGGACCAACAAAGGACACCTGCTGATGGGGATGTGACTGGGGGAGACCAAGGTCAAGGCCTCGTGCTTCACATACAGAAAGCATCACACTCCAAGATCCCATCCTAGCACAGGACTTCCACCATCCAGGCATCTGCCAGGAAAGCAACACAGCTAAGCTGTAAGAAATCCAGGAGAATCCTGGGGTGCATCAAGGACAACTTCCCAGTCCAGGTATTGGACAAACCCGATGAGAAGCACTGCTGGACCTGGTGCTCACCACAGTGGATGAGCTCATTCCAGGGGTTAAGACTGGAGGCAGTCCAGGCTGCTGTGACCATGCCCTGGTTGTGAGCTGACAAAATCAATTAGTTTGGAAAAGACCCTGAGTGCAAGTCCAGCTTATGACCAAACACCACCATGTCAGCATCAGACCATGGCACTGAATGCCACATCCAGTCTTTTGCTAAACATTTCCTGTTCGTGACCTCAAGGAACATGGGCCTGGTGAGGAGCAAAGCCAGGGCCATTGACTTGGCAAAAAGGACACCAGTAGTTAAAAGTAACATGAACTAGAAAACAGTAACACCAGATACAAGGGATCACAATAGGGTGTTTTAACTGAAAATGATTCTGTGACCCATGAAACATTTGGGAGATCCCATCCATAAACCTTATGAAAGGTAAAGCAATTTCGGGAAAGATTTTCACTTTGGGACAAAACTTTCAAAAGCACTAGGGGAAAGCCACCAATGGTCTTATATACAGCGTGAAGCACTGGAGCCTTGCTTTTGCTGCTGGCCAGAGAAAGAAGACAGCTGTGTCCTGATGGGGAGCAGGGGCAGGACAACTCCCCCCCAGGATGACAAGAGCCAGCATGGGTGCCCTCCTCCCTTCCACTGTCAGGCTCCAGCTGTGAAACAGCACAGAGGTGACTTATTTCATTGTTAACTGGGGTTTTGTTTGGTATTTATTAGTAAAGAAGTAATCTTGCTTAATACAGCAGCTGAATTAGGCAAGGCTTTGTCTGCAGCCTGTGCACTGGCAGCCATGGTGTTCAGTCACAACTGTCAGAACTCAGTCGGACACAAGTTGGTGCTTGGTGTGTGGGCACTCCAAGGCACCGAGAGCTGGGAATCAATCCCTGTGCTGGCACCAGGGCTGCCCTGGCAATCCAACACACAAGCTGAGTCACTTCTTCTGAAAACAGCAGTGTCAGTGTTTCCTTAAAGAACTCTGGAGCAGATTCTAAAGATTAAGATGGTAAAGACATGACAGAGATCTCATAATATCTGGGAAATTTCTAGTTTTAAAGAAAGACACACCAAAGGCCAGCATATTTTTGATTAAAAAAACCTGATGTAGGTAACTAAAACCTTAACCCTTTCTTATCTTAAAATGCCAATATTCTTGTTTTCAGTTACTGGAATTTGAAAAATTTGTATCTACAGTAAAAGAACTTCCAAGAAAACTGGTACTAAAGATTGTCTCCAACTACTTTGGAACTTCAACTGTTTTCAAAGCAAGCTGCTTCTTTGGTACCTACATTACACACAAAAACATAACTCATAAAAAAGCACTACTGATAATACAAAACCAGTAAAATCACAGCAATACTATCATAATATTTATGACAAGCTACCACACAAAACCCTCAAACCCACTACGGAGGATTGAAAGGATGCTCTTTCTAAAATTCACAAGCATTCATGGAGTTCTGTCAAATCTGACAATGTTCCCTGCCCAAGTTCTTACAATGCACTAATGAGATGATGTATTAGTGTTAGCAAGCTGCTTGTATACAGAAATCTGAAATTAATGGAGTAAATAAAGAGCCAAAGGCACCTTCTGGAATTCAAGGATACTTAAGGACAAAGATGAGAAAGCTTGGCAGAAGGGATGCTATTTTTAGTAGCTAAGGAGAGGTGGTGATGGGACAATGGATGGAACATGAATTTATGAGAGGACAAGAGAATAGATGATAATTGAAATAATGTAAACCTTCTAAATTATATCCTGAACCAATTTTCATCAAGCTAACAATGAAGAGAGGGCATTAATCTCAGGCCCAGAAAAGTAATTAGGCATGATTCCCAGATCTCTGCTGGAAGTTTGACACCCAAGTATCCAGGTTTAACCACTGGGCTTCAGTATTATTCAAAAACAATTTAGATGCTATCTATGCACTTGTTTTAAGTCTTTAATGATGTTTGAATGCATTTTAAAAATCCATGACCATTCCTGAAACTGATGAAATTTTTAGAGCAACAAAAGCAATGGAATTTACATAGCTCATATTGCTAACATTATTTCCAAAACTTGCACAATGCGAAAACCACATTACTCTCAAGAAATGCAACTACAGTTGCTAAAACATCACAGAATTATCTCATATTAAACTCATGATAACTTACACTTATCTGTTAAATAACAAAAAAAAAAAAAAAAAAAAAAGACAAGTTATAGTTCATGTGTTAGCTGTGCAAGACATTCATCCAAGTTTCTCCATATTACTCTGAGGGTAGCGAGACACTGGAACAAGCTGCCCAGAAAAGTTGTGGGTGCTCCATCCCTGGAAGCGTTCAAGGCCAGATCAAACGGAGCTCTGAGCAATCTGGTCTAGTGTAAGGTGTCCCTGCCCACAGCAGCAGTGTTGGAAAGAAACAATCTTTAAGGCCCCTTCCAACCCAAACGATCATATGATTTTATTATACCCATGTAGCTCCACGGAGATTCTTGTGGTTATCCCAAAATAACATGCACCTGGCAAGTCTTATAAACACCTTGGTATCTTCACACAAAATGAGACCTGACACACGCTTTAATTGGTTTATGACACACACACTGAAAATGTCACGTAAGAGTTGCAAAGAAATCAAATTTTGCAATAGCAGCTCTTGCACCAGCAGGGACCCTCTCTGGGATTGGGACACGAGACAGCAGCACCATCCCAAGAAAGACAAAGGCTTCTTCCTCCAAAAGTCACACAGGAGAAAGAACAAAGAAAGGGCTTCTCCAATCAAAAATGAATTTGTGAGCATTATGACCTGCAGGCCACCAGATCTGCTCAGATTCCTCCAAACAATTTAAGTAGCATAGCTCACAAAAAAAACCCAACAAAACAAACAAACATAAAAAATAAAAAAACCAAAAGAACCAAACCAACCAACCAACCAAAAACAAAACCACGAAAAGCCCCCAAATAAAAGCGCTGATTTTCCCGATCCTTCTCTTCGGGGAAGCATTCTTTCACAAGGAAAAAAAAAAAACAAATCCAAGACAAA
>VXBU01015042.1:96412-194429 GCA_013400315.1 Bombycilla garrulus | reverse complement strand
AGGGGAGCGCGGCCCCGCCGGGCAGGGGCGGCGGAGGTGCCGGGGCAGCGCCCCGGGGCCCGGCCCGGCTTCGCTCGCCGGCTCCGCACCGGGAGGCGTCGTCCGCACGGGCTCTGCGGGGAGAAAAGCCGCTGTCAGCGGGGAGCGGCTCCTGCAGGGGGCGAGGCTGAGCCCCGAAGCCGCCGCCTCCTTGCCCGTGGGAGCGCTCGGTCCGTCCGTGTTGCCTTCTGGGGCACAGCGGCCCCACGGGCGGGGAGGGGCCGCCGAACCAATCCTCCCTCAGGCTAGCTCCGAGAGCCTCCGCCGTGGTGTGGAAACTCTCCCAGCCGAGTCTGGCTTTGCCTCTCCAAGGAGTGACTCTTGCATAGCGCCCTGCCTCGGGTTTCTGCGTATGTTAGAGCACTTTAGCTGACAGACCTGTCTCATGCCTTGGTTGGGCATGCGGAGGCTGCTGCTCATCCCTTGGCTGCACAGCTAAGCAGAGGTACACAAGGCTAAAAGCAATCTAAACACAAGCAGATCTTTCATTTCTGGGCTCCTCAGTGCAAGAGACACAGAGCTCCTGGAACGGATCCAGGAGAGGGCTGTAAGGGACTGGAACATCTCTCCTCAGCGGAGGGTTGCAAAGCGTATCAAGGGACTGGAGCACCCTTTCAGGAAAAGGCTGAGGGAAGTGGCCCTGTTCAGCCTTGAGAAGAGACAACTGAGAGGGATTTCATCAATGTCTATGAGGGAGGGGTCAGAGGATGGACCAGGCTGTGCTCCATGCTGCCAAGCAGTGGGACAAGAGCCAATGAGCAGAAACTGATGCACAGGAACGTCCACCTGAATATGGGAGGACTTCTTTTCCTTGTGGGTCACCAAGCACTGGAATAAATTGCCCAGAGGGGTTGTGTCCCTCAGCAGAGACATTTTCAGAAATATTTCTGCAATTGCATACACTGGCAAGAAGTTCCTGCTTTTATGTTCATGGCTGCAGTTGCTATTATAAGAGCATTGCACTTAAAATTTTTCCTTTTTGTTTTCTTCCCTTGGTGCTTTAAGAGAACAAAGTCATACTGTTCTGGCTTCATGTTGCTCAGCTGCTGTGACATTTCTCCCACAACTTTTGAAAAGTTCTGATACCTTCAAGTTAGTTTGAAAGATGGGAAGAAATGTCAGAGACGACCAAGTTTAATCAAAATTTCGACTGTACAGAGGAGAAAAGTGATGGCCCACTATAAAGCTAAGGATGAGATAACAGGCAGTATAATTTTTGAGTGGCTGCTGATGAACTTATTTATGTGTTCTAGTTAGCGTAGGTAAAGCATATATTGATTGTTCCTTGCTGGAGTAATGGAGAGGGGGCTGGGGACATTCTGGGGGAAGGGAAGTAGAGAAGACATTGGCGGTGCTGGGAAAATAGCGGGAAGTAGGAACTGGAGGTAATGCAGAAACAGGAGAGGACTGGAGTATGATGGAAAGCAGTGAGAGGTGTGGAATAGTTTGGGCAGCAGGAGGTCCTGAAAGCGGTGAAGCAGAAGGCATTAATTCTGCAGAATGTCAGGTGGTACTCTTAAGTCTGAAAAGCATTTTGGAACAATTAATTATTTTTCTGAGATAATCATCATGGGGTAATTAGGTGAATTCTGTAGAAACAGTAGGACAATAAATTTTCACTTCCTGTCTTGAGATGCTTGATTTTATAAATGACTTATTTTTCTTGTATGAAGGACAATGTCTTTGATCAAGAAACTGAAGAAAAATTCATTACAAGGATTGTTCAGAGCTTCTTTGCTGATTTTATAGGATTTGTATAATTCATCTCACATGCTCTTTTATTTTTTTCATAAGCAGCAAAGGGGTTTCTCAACAGCTTCTGTTTAGGTGTCAGCCTTGCCAGGTTGCTCCTTGCAGAGCACTCAGGGAGTGCAGTGAACTTCATTAGATGCCTGTCTCTCATGGCCAAGGATCAAGACAGGGATTTAGTTAGTCCCTTTCTGGATGTTAGGCAGAGGAAGAATAGTGGATTAAAGACAGTCACATAAAAGAAAATTATTTTTTTGTGGCAAAATTGCACCAGATGAGTGCATTTTTAAAATTTTTTTCTGGGAAAAAACCCGTCATTGGGAATGAGGAAGGAAACAAAATACCTCTGTCACGAAAACTACAGTGTAACACAAACAATACATTACATGTTTTTTTAAGTTGGCCAAAGTTAAAGGGAGGTGGGAGTAGGTTTGAGTGCACAGTTGAAATCAGAAATACCATTGTGCTTGGTGACTAGATAAAACTAGCTCCAGGTATAATTTATAGCACATGTACATTTCTCAGTTTTAATCTTTTGTCTCCCCTTGTTTTGAGCAGGCCATGGGGTTGTAGCATTTCAGTTATAAGGAGCTTGTCAAAGTGATAAGGACATTGATCAGAGAAACAAATAAATCTCCTTGTATAAATTTTTGGAAGTGAGAAAGATGAGTAAAGAGGCAATTTTTTTATTTTCATTGTCTAAAGTTTCTTAAATGCCTGCACTTAATCAGATGGGATCTCCCTCTGGAGCTCTTCAAAGACATCAGTGTCTTTTCCTCAACTGTGTAAGAAATTTATGTGCTTCATTTGACAGCCTGCTTTCTCTACAGTGTGGAAACTGGATACGTTCCCTAACACCCAGATCCAGATAACATTCTGCTGATGTCTTAACTCTGTGTTTAGGCAAGATGTGCTGAGCTCCATCCCCACTTCCACTCCTTCTGATCTTCCTCCTACATTCCTAGTTTCTCTGGAAGAAAACCGTAAGAGCTACAGGCCTGCTCCAGCAGCCACCATGGATGATCAGGAGCCATAGATATTTAAATATCTGAGTGTCAGAGAATGAATAGCCTAAACTATGGAGAGATTTCACTTCTCCCTGCCTGGTAAAACTGGCAAAAGCTTTTAACCTAGAGAAGCAAAGAGTCTTACACATAACATTTTGAGCAAGCCATTGGCTGTACCAGGGACATGTCTTGCAAGTCACCTCTCTGTGTCTCTTTTTGGGGTTTTTTGCCGTCTTTTGTTTGGTAAACTGAAGTATCTATTTCTGCTGCCTGCCTATGCTAAAACCCACAGTGTCAGGTGTGCTGCTATAATAATCTGCTGTGTTTATGCTTTTCCTTTTTCTCTAAATGACAAGAATAGCTATGAAAAATGTAGAAACTAAGAAGCTGAAGGAATTGGGCAGAATTTAAATGCTGAATTAAGGTAATCACATAATGCACAAGAACAGTAATCTGTCTATGCATTCATTCCTTATTAATTTATGTAGTGTGTTGTTTTATATCTTTAATTATTAATGCTAGTTATGTACCTCAAGTGCTCAGAATTTGAACTACATTTCTTCTTTGAGAGATTAGAAACAAGCATAAATACCATGTGAGTGATCAAAACAACTTTCAGAACTTTAACTATTCATGGTATTTGTAATTATTAGTGGCATCTGTAAACAGCTGAAGCTTTGTCTTGCTAGAACTAAAAAATAAAAAGGAACTGTGAAATAAATGTTGAATTATTACCACATAATACTGGCTGCTTTTAGTGACTGCATGTATGTATAACACTGACTGCATAATATTTTGCTGCCCCTGGACATGTTACTTTATGAAAACTCTTTTGTGACTTTTTTAGTCACAAACAGAAACAAAATAGTGACTATATATTTTATCATGTCCTTTTTAGCTTGGGACGAAGATAGCTCAGTTAAAAAACCTAAAACACTTTCTGTTAAACAAGTCAGTTTGATCTCAATTTTTGGAGAAAAGTTGCTTTGATAAAGCAGCCTTAGGCATCGTTCCTGAAGGAAAAGAATAGTTTCTGTGTTCCCAGAGCTTGTAAACATATTGCTTATACCATGTAAGTGTTTTTAGGAGATTGAAAATGAGGGCTGGAGCTCAAAAAAGTCTGTCTTAATGTAAGAGTATGATGGTCAGTAAACAGCAAAATCTACTGTTCCCAGAACTTTTAAGGTTCACACATGTTCCCTGTGCCTTGCTTCAGCCATCTTCTACTGGAATGAGAAGGGTTGAGGGACAACAATGACCTGTAGCAACTACTTTTAAAATATACAAGAGTTTTGCAAAATCTTCAAAATACAAATGCACTGAAGAAGTTCTGAGGCAGGTGCAGCTGAAAGCATGAGCCTGTGCCAGGGTTTCACTTACCAAGATATAGCCTGACTGTTATTCCCTCCCAGTTCTAACACAGCTTGTATTTTGGAGTACTTTAGTTTTATTTGTGTTTGCCTCGCTCTTTGTGAAGTACCTTAACTGAAAGCATTCAAAAATTCTCTTTATCCTTTTTAAGGTATTTGTTAAGTTTTATTTATAAAAGTAATGGTTATTAAAAAGAACAGGAAGACATTACTGTTTAGAATTACTAGGAGAATTATAAGAAAGAGTGAAAAAATCCCTGCTGTGGGATGATTACTAGCAGTGATAATTCTATTCACAAATATTTCAGTTCCCTGTGATATGGCATATTTTAGAAAAACCCCATCAACCACAAAAATCCACATAAAGAGATCTATGGTACAACTCTGCAAGTAACTGAAACCAAACAATTCCTAGGCTAATTCAAGGATGTCAGCTAGTTTTTCCAGTTATGTACTTCAAACAAGTATATTTTGAAATGCAGGATATTTAACAGTGGCAATAATAAGGAAAATCTTGCTAGCAAAATGCGGTATAATGTAGAATTGCAACATTTGCAGATTTAGGAAGATCTCTAGGTATCCTTGGGAAGAAAGCTTCATGTGCACCTGGGGTATATCCAAACATGCCAGGATAAAAGCTGGAAGGATCAAGGTTTGTATTTTAGCATATTGTCTTAATGCAATGCTTGAGGAATTTAAAAAAGTGACAAGTTCTCCCAGCTGCTTTCCAATCCTGCTCACCTTTGTATATTCCCAATGTGATATTGCCACCTGTAAAAAAAACTAAAAACCCAAACAAAAACCCGAAAACCCAAAATGTTTGAAAAGAGAATTGGGCTAGACAACTCTGAGAGGGAAAATGTTCATAAGGTGATCAATGTACAGTTTGGTCCTGATGGAAAAACCCTGCTTCGACAGTGTAGAGACCAGCCCTGGTTGCAACCCCCCCAACATATATTTGAACTTAAAATTTGAAATGCCAAAGTGATAGCAATTTCATATCTTACATGATAAGTGATTTTCTTTTCATTTAATTGATATTTGTCAATGCATCAGACTTGAATTACTTTTCAAAGACAGCTTAATTTTGACAACTTTCCTCTGGGGAAAATACCTTTACCTGCTAGTTAGGCTATCCAAGCTCCTTGGTAGCCCACCTAGCAAGCTGCTGGAGGCTCCTGATATATCATACCCAGGGTAGCGACTTATTCACTGTTATGGAGAATTTTGAATATTTGGGAAGTTTTTTTTTCTGAACTAAAGTAACCCCAAATTTAAAAATAATTACTTCCTTTGCAAAATGGAATGATTTTATTTGTTATGTTATACCTAGCAGGTTGGGTTTTTTTGATCTATACTGCCAATTTTAAATTGGATGCATAAAGCTAATTTTCCTCCTCAAATTTGTACAGTTTTCAACCTCATACTTTCTACTCTTACATATTAATTTTAAATTGCATTAGAATTAAATGCTGTGTGTTCCAAGGTGCTTGTGTGAGCACTCCTTAGCATTTGCAACCATTAGAACACAATTTCCAAATAAGAAAAAAAGCATCCATCAAGAAGGTCTAGTCTATTTTTTTTTAGCTTAGATATCTTCATTTTGTTTAATGGAACTTAAACTCATGTTTTTCAGAACTGTTTAAAAAACTGGAAACACAGGAAAAGATGATTGGACATAAGAATTGTGAATGTATACATTCCAATTTATAGCAATTCCTACTCTTTTAGAGTTTGCTGCTATTTTTTCTTTGTATTCACGGTAAATTCTTTTACTTGGAAAACTGGCAATTTTAGAGTTTGCTGTCTGTCATTCACACGGCAAATGCAGGCTTTGTCATGTCTGGTAAATTTGGTTTCAAAAGCATTTTCTGAACTTCTATAATTTGTTTTTGCCTTTATTTCAGAAAGACCTGAGTTTGTCTCTGCTTGCTTGGAATATTGGGGGTTTCCCAGTAATGCTTTTCAATCCCATTTCTATCCCCCCTTTTTTTTTGTGTGTGTGTGTGGTTTTTTTTGTCTTTTTGTTTTGTTTTGTTTTGTTGTTTTGTGTTGTTCTTTTTGTTGGTTTTGTTGTTGTTTTTTAGCCTCAGTGGCTTTATGTGTCCCCCAAGACAAGGCTTGAACAATCCAAAGTAGCAAGTATCTTGATAGCCCTCTTGCATTGGAAATGCATCTCAGCATTGCAACTTTTATTTTAAAAGACCCTCAGGGTCTTTGGAATGTTTCTGCCTTTCAGGGGTAATCTTTTTTAGTTTAATCAGCTTTCATCTCACAAACATCTTAATTTTCCATACATCACCAGTTATCTGTAATATCTTGGGGAAATCTACAACACAGCTGATAAAAGTACAGCTTGAGGTGAACTCTTGGAATCTATGTCCTTAGTTGCACAAATACAGTTGCACAAATACTCGGTATTTGTGAGATTCCACTTTCTCTCAGTTTAGGCACCTATCTTGGCATGTTAATAAAAGGCAGTCTGTATATTCTTTCTTCTAATTACTGGCTTTGTGTACTGTTCTCTTGATCTTGTTACGTGATGTACATTGTAAAGAATAAAATACATACAAGTTGCAGTGTTCTGTTGTTTCTTGGCAGGTTTAGCAACTTTCCTTGCATTCTAATTTAAGTAAATCAGACCCCAGACTAACAGCCGAGGCTTTTGCCAGAGTGAAAAGTCATCATTATGTAAATACTGAAATGTCACCATTATGCTGCTTGAACAGAAACAATAAATAGTAACTGCAAACCATACAGTAGTTTATGTACCATATCACTAATTGCTTCATCACAAAGATTAGATAAAAGCCAAACAAAGTTTCTCTGCACATACATTAAAAATGAGCTGTTAAATCTGTGATGCTAAAAGATTACCTATTCTAGACCTGATCTTTAAAACATTGGATTGGTAGTCTAAATGCCAAAGAATTTCAGAATTCATAGAAAGCACGCATAAAGAGAGGCCACTAACACAACACAAAAGACTGGTTAGATTTTACTGAAGTTAATTTCTGGAAGAAAAAAAGTATTTCAAATGCAGATATAGACTTCAATGTACTGTTTGATTTATTTCAGGAGAACTCCAAGCTAATTCAGAGGAGATTTCCCTTCACTGCACTGTCAAAGTCTTAGCTCTGAGATAATTCAAAACTGGGCAAGAGTTTTACAAGAACATCAGTTTGAACAAAAGCTTGGGTAAAAAGAACAAACTGTTTCTATTTTTATTACTATTTGAAATACTCCACACTTGGAGGGATTGTTAAGGAAAGGCTTGAGGGTTATGACACTTTCCTATAGAAAGTAACCACACAAGAATGTTGTAAAATGAAATCTCAGATCCATCACCTCTCTATGAAGTTCATGACATTTAAATTTTTTTTAATGTTTCTCTGAACTGGGTTCAGTAATGGATCTCAGTTTTCACACAGATTTCTGGTTGTATGGTAGCTTGTGATGTGGCAGTACCAAAACAGTCATAGATCCCTTGGCATGTCAGATCATCACAGACTGAAGTCCCATGGCACTGCCAAAGGAATATATCTGTTACAATATCAAGCTAACATTACTTTATTAAAATTTCATGAAAAGAATGACTGAGGGATCCTAGCTGTATCACTAGAGTCTGATTTTCATTAACTGGGCATGTTACCTAGGAAAAAGTTACAAAAGCACCTAAATTCCTTACAGGAAGTGCCACAATCTTCCAGTGGGATTTTTGTGTATGAAGAAATTTGTAACTCATTTTTCTTAATCCTTCTCAAGAACATTTGCATATTACAAAATATACTTTTGCAAGGTTGTTGATTCATTAAAGTTTGATTTCCTTCTGTTTTTTGGTGTTTTTTTTGTTTTTTTTTTCCTCTGCTGTATTGCAGTTCTATTGGCTGACTTGAAAAACATACCAAATCCTTGCTTGTCAGCCAAACAATCTTTAAAATGCAACCCTTCCTGGGTCTCCTCATCTTTTGTGCTGGTTTCTCATCTCACAAGTTCTGCTTACTGCCCATCCCACAGTTTATCCAGTGTCTCCATCTGTTCCTTGAAGAAATATCTTAATTTCAATGATAAGCAGATTAACAGATTTCTACATGTTTTTTCTGGTTCCCTGCACCTAAGACAGTCTGTAATTCTCACAGGTGCCTCTTCCCAGGCTCTGACAGAGGAATGTTGTTCATCACAGCCTTAACTTAGACAGGGTGTATTTTCTGTTGACTTTTTCTCTTCTTTTGTAGAGGTACATGAAACACTTGAATGGGCTCACATTGCACAGGTTCCAGATATTTTCAGATACTTTTAAAGAAGAATCTTGATCTACCTCTTTTATTTTATGGTTTCAGTGCAGCCATAAACAAATAATCTTTTTTAATGCTTTCTGGCAAGACCAATAGTAATATTGCTCTTTTCTGAGGTGGCCTTGTGATTCTAAAATATTTAAATACACAACAAATAAAGTAGTGAATATTTAAAAAAAAAACAACATAACTCAGGTTACAAGTAATGAATATTCTCCCCCTTTAGTATAATACATCTGTTGTGTTAACTATTTAGTCTTCTGAAGCCTTACAGAAAAATAAAAACAACCCAATAGATATAAACAATAAACAGTGCACTAATGCTCTTGAACACACTAAAGCAGGAGTTCCCGAAATGCTGTTTGTGGGGACTTTTAATGTGTGCACATGGGCTTTGATGAGGCTGTGCAACAAAATTTGTTGGCAGTTCAGTATATTCTTGGAAGGACAGCTATAAATTTCTACCCATTAACCTGAACAGCCCAAGGGTTTCACACTGTACAAGGTAACTAAGTAATTTCACCTCCTACAATATATATATTATGTCTATAAAATATATATATAACCTAATTCAACACCAAGTTGAAATGTACTTTGCAAATTTTCTAAAGGAGTTTGAAAATCTAGTTGTCCCTTTGACTAATTACCCAATTTTCTTTGTTAGTTTATCCTGAAATTTTTATTTTTGCAGAATCTTACTATGTCAGTAATTTGTGCTATATACTACACATTTTTAGAGTGAAGGTATTCTGCAAATTGCAGAAGAGTTAACTGCAGTGCAGCCCTCTGAATTTTTTGAGTCTTAGTCACCCCATCACTTGGAGATTTGTTTATCAGCTTTGCTTTCGATAAAGAACAGGTTGTGTCCCCTCATATTAGACCTTTTCCCCAGGAGGATTTTGGCAGAGCCCAGGCTGAAAGAAACTGTTCAAAATAGTCTATGTTGTGTATTCTACAAAAACCAGAATGCATCCTTTCTCCAACCTCAATCCCATAGCCACTGATGCCTGCCGAGGATGATCTTGTAATTTAAAATAGGTGTATCTGCTAATGGCAAGTAGTGTATCTTTTCTAGGGCCATATGCATTTTTATTTTTTAATTCTGTATCAATCAACAGTGACTGCTGCATGTTTATTAAAACATACAAGCAGCATGCAAGTATGCTGAAGAGATAGAGAGCAGTCATTTTGATAGTATCTATGTTTTCCTACGTTATTTCAACATACCAATTATTTTCAGTATGATCTTTAAGCATATCCCTAAATTACTATTCACTAAGGATAATAAAGATAGTAAAGAAAGTTAGAAACTTTACTGTTATTTTCCAAAGATCCTATAATTTCTCAGTAGAAGAAATCATGTAGCTAATGTCCACAAAAAGCAGGACACAACAAATGCCACATTGTAATGGGAAATGGTTATACTATTAGGAATACTGAGGTGACAGAAAAAAGTACGCAATGCAAAATGTTATGTTCACCATTAGTCCTTTAAATTTGTGAAGCTAATAAAACATCCTTTCATTAACTTAATAATTAAAGTCCTTAAACAGACATTTATCTGACTTAATAATAAAGAGCTGATTGTGATTATTTATTGACTGATAATAATGCATCATTGCTAAAGTAATCAGCAGTTCTCCAACCCCTTTTCCAAGCAGGCAGGAAACAAGCATAAACACTAAAAACCTTGCAAAGTTCGAGTCACCATGTCCTTACCTATCAGCTCTCGAGAATGTGTCTCTGAAATACAGAAGGTGCAAATCTTACAGACAAACAAAGGAAATCTGAATTTATAAAGCTCAGTGCATCACTCCTTTTTTAGACAGGTAATTTCCCATTTTCCTCCCCTTCCCATCATATCCTGTTCTCCCTGGGTATTGTTATTTCAGTGCTCAGCTCTCCTACCTGGATAGACTTCCAATGTCTGCAGAAGGTGACTAAAAGGAGATAATAGTAACTGTATTATTCCTTGTGAAGAAGTCATCACAAGTTTGGTACGGTTCTCCTCCTCTAGCTTTGGAGTCTCAGTTTCAAAGGGTGAAATGAAGTACAAACTTCCAAAGTATGGGAGGAATGAGAGTAGGAATTTGTACTTTACTCTAATATGTTCCTCTCTAGTTTTTGTTCCTGTACAACTGAATTTGAGAAGAAGGAACTATTGCAGGGCGATTTTCAGATAGCTTGAATTCCACCTAAGTTCCACTGCCTCATTAATGAAAACAGAAAAGTACCTCTCAGAAAAGTGCTTCAGAGTGGCTAAGCAAGGCACTGAGCAGAGTGTAAGCCACCCAGGTGCAAGGGTAAGAAGCTTACTTTGGCAGGTCTCACATCTGATCACAGATGTAGGCTTGACTGCTGACAGGTTTGATCATTTAAATTGAGTGAACTCAATATAATCTGAATAAGGAAAATTCACAGGATCACTGAGTCATTAAGACTGGAAGATACTTTAAAGATCATCTGGTCCAATCAGCAACCCAGCACCACCATATCCACCCCTAAACCATACCCCCAAGTGCCACATGCAGATGTCTCTTGATCACTCCCAGAGATGGTGACTCCACTGCCTCCCTGGGCATGTTATTCCAATGCTTATCAGCACTCATTAGGTGAATCTTTTAATAATATTTAATCTGATCCTCTCCTGGCAACAACTAAGGGTCAATTCCTCTTGTCTTTTCACTTGAGACATGTCAGAAGAGACTGACCCCCACCTCACTACATCCTCCTTTCAGGTGGTTGTAGAGAGTGATGAAGTCTTCCCTGAGCCTCCTTTTCTTCAGGATAAACAGGCGAGGATGCCATTGGCCTTCTTGGCCACCTGAGCAAATTCATTGTCAAAGACTTACACTTTGCTTCCTTTCTCAGAGGGTATAATTACTTGATTAAAATATTTACAAGTCACACAGAAGGATACATATATTTTAAGGAATGATAATTGACTTTAAGGACTATGGCTTTTGAATAAATTTTATGGGATTTATCTCCTCTACTTGTGACTGCAGCAACTGACGGGAGAAGACTGACCAATGTCATCAGGAATTTGAAGGTATATAATAATAATGTAATGGTTGATAAGGAATTGGCTGGATGGACTCAGACAGAGAATTGTGATCAATGGCTCTGTGTTCAGGTGGAGGCCCCTGACAAGTGGTGTCCCTTAGGGCTCTGTCTTAGGACCTGTGCTCCTCAACATTTTCATCATTGACATCGGCAGTGGCATCGAGTGCACCCTCAGAGAGTTCACAGATGATACAACACTGAGCAGTGCAGTTGACACAACTGAAGGATGGGATGCCATCCAGAGGGACCTGGACAAACCTGAGAAGTGGGCCCACAAGAATCTCATGAAGTTCAACAAGTTCAACAAGTGCAAGGGGCTGCACCTGTCAGGGCCATTCTGGATATGAGCAGTGGGAAGGGAACTCATTGAGAACAGCCCTGTGGAGAACGTGGTGGCTCTTGTGGAGGAAAAGCTGGACATGAGGCAGCAGTGTGTGCTCACAGGCCAGAAAGCAAACTGCATCCTGAACTGAATCAAGCAGACAAAAAGAGGGACGGATGCTATGGAAACTTCCTTATTGCATTTCAGCAAATTATTCCAGCCTAAATCTTGTGATTTAAGCTGATAAAAGGACTATCAAACATTTCATTTGGCAATGATTGTGTAATGAGGATAAAATTTACCTAACTGTAGTACAAGGATGGAACAAAGAAATTAATGACAGTAAGTGAATTATCAGGGAAAGAGAAACTCATAATCTAGGGTTTGGTTTTTTTTCCTAGTAAATGAGTGTTTTCTGAAATAATTTTCAGAGTTCAGTTGCCTTAGCTTTAAATGTCGAAAACAATGGAGCTTTCACAAACCTCCTTTAGAACATTACCGTTTTTCTTGAAGATTTACTGATTGTGAAAGGTGATGACACAGCTCCCCCGCTAACACAATACAGAGCTGCACACAGAGGCTGTCTCTGACATTGTACCGGCCGCTCCCATGCCTGTGCAGCCTCCTCCTAGTCTTTGAACTTACAGTCTGAAGGCCAAATCCTGACAAAGATATTCATTGTGAATACTACCTTAATTACCTAAATTATCTGTTTCGGTCATCTTGTCTGTCCGGGGGAGTGGCATCTCACTCTTTGTTTGACCCGGCTGAACACAGTAACTTTCAATGCAAATATTAGTCCATCATTATGGTACTTTAAACAAACAAGCAGCTTTGGTTTAGATCTTCATAAATGCCTTGAAAGAGGCATGATGTGAATATGAATGCAGACAGGGAGGCTGCAGAGGGGCTGCTAGAGCACCTAGCACATCCTAATGGTTACTCTAAGCAGCACGATAAGTCTTGCTGACTTATCCCCTTGTCTCTCAAGGGAGAGAGAAACAATAGAGGAAGCTGTGACAACTCTCTTAGGTGCCCTAAGTAATGTCAACAGCCACAGAAACCTTTTTGGCTGTTCTAATTGCTAATATAGGCTGCCCAAAGAAACTATTTAAAATTGCCTCAGAGAGGATTTTCAGTTTGCTGCCCTGTTGGTAGGATTAGGCTTGTCTCTTTGCAGCAATATTAGCAGGATTTTTATACAATCCTCGGAGTGAGGGAAGATCCATGACAATTCCCACTCTCTAGGGTATGATTTCATAATACTTTCTTATTGCCTAGTATCTGTGAAATACTTGCCTGAAATGTTACTCCTGAAAGTAAAACATACTGTTTTCAGGCTATATAAGGATAGGATAAGCTTACTGATGGAATATTGAATAGTAGTTCCTGGTTAAATACGGTCTTCAGCCGTCTCCTGCTCAGTATAGTTTGAAGAAATGACAATCTAGAAAAATGTTGTGTTTCAGAAGCTATTCTGAGTAATTTATTGCCCCTGCACACAGAGCTGGCTGCATGCAGAAGCACTGTGTCAAATTTCATAGGAAGACTTGAAATTAAACAAGCAAGGAAAAATGGCCGAAGGTTCCACTTCAGAGTTGCAGAAGAATCTCTGGACAGAACTAACCAAATAATCATAGAATTATTTAGGTTGGAAAGAACCTCTAAGAACATTTAGTCCAACCATTAGCCTAAGTATTTGGGCAGAAGTGTGTTGGGCATTAAATATACTGCTGATTACAGACTCCTGACAAAGAAAAACAGATTGCCAAATTTAGATTTTATGAGAAAGCACAGGAAATATATGTGGTGCTGTAAGGGTGGAAACTCAGGGACCATGCTGAATTCATAAATTAAACAGAAGTATCATTTATCTTGTACCACTCAGAAGAGGCAGAAGCTGTATAGCTTTGGGAAAAGAGGAAAGAGCATTTTTTTTAAAGGGCATAATTATATGAATTGTTTTCAGCAGTTTCTTCCACTTGACACAGAGTTGGCAGCATTTTTTCCATCTTCCCTCTACTTGTTTACTGCTCAGTGCACTTGAAGATTTGTCTCTGCTTATGAATTAGATTGAAACAAGAAGCTAAAGAGCTGTCACCTAAATGTGTGTAAGAACTCTTTAAGAGGAGATTGGGACACTGATCCTGCTTGTGGTGGCTGCCTGCAAGGGCCAGCGCTTCCATCTTGGGGAAGGTGACAGCCCCTCCTCCTTTCTAGAACCCAAATAGGAGCTTTGCCGTCGGTAACAGGTACATCTGGCTAGGAATGCCCCTGCAGAATAGATCTTAAACACAATTTCACTGTGACCTCCAGTAGCAAGGATTTAGCCAGGATCTTGTGCAGGGTGCTGTGTATGTCTGTCTGTATCTGTAAAGCCAAATTAATCTGTTTATTATATGATTTTTAAGTTCAAGGTTTAGCAGTAACTGTTGCCCCTGTCAGCATTTTTATCCCATGCTGGCTTCATTGATTTAATTTCTTTCCACTAGAAAGACATTTCTCCCTAACACCATTTCTAAACAATAGAAATAAGTAACTTAACAGTGACATACATTTGCTTCAACCAGAGTAATGGCAGGAGGTTTCAGTCTGCATAGTAATGCATGACTGCTGCTAAAATTTGAGAGACAAGATAATATTTTCTTTTTAGTATTTTTTTAATTATTTTTTTAATTCTTGGAGGCTTTCCTAGAATGATGCATGCTTATTTACATAGAAAAAAATCAAAACCAGGATTGCAACGTTGCATCTAGTTTTTGAAATGTTTTGACACATTTACTGAGATTTACTAGGTAATTTCACATGCTTGTCTGGCAATTTATAATCCATTATTTTGTGCTACAAGCTGCATCCTTGAGTTTATTTTATGGCATAGACATAAAGTAAACTAAATGACAACATCTCCTGGCATCTTCCTTTTATCTATGGGAATGACCTTCAGTAAAGAAAATCCAAAGGATATTGTGCATCCATTTTGAGATATATTATTTTTATTAATGTGAATGTTTCTGAGTAAATGAGGAAGCAAGACTTGGCTTAGGTTGGAAGAACAATACAATTACTTAGTAAACCTTTTAATATACTTAAAAATATTTAATGGGTCATGAGAATCAGGGTCAGCATTGCATTGAGAGTCGCACTGCAATAGTCAAACTATCTTTGGGCCTTGGTCTTCTAATATTATCTGCTGAGAAACTTTTCTAAAAATCTGGCTTATTTCTTCATGTGCTGTTGGGTTTCTGCTGTGAAGTTGAGATATATATGAAATACTGCACAAAACTCCCACTCAGTTAAGCGCATAATTAGTCACCCAAAGTGGAGATAGATTAGTACTAAAGGAGAGAAGCTATTAAGTATTTTACACCATAGTTTTGATGTAAATATGGACACTATGGCCCAATTTCTATTTCCCTTCATTTAATCAGAAATCAATAAAGCAACTCTATGCTATAAGCACTGGAAATAAAAGGAGAACTGCAGGCAGAGTGAAATAAAAAACACTGGGTTAAAGACTACAGGACTACAGCCTGGTTTTCAAGGCATAGAGCAGATTTACGTAGAAAACAACTTTTAAAAGCTGGAGGAAGGAGAAGAGGGAGGAGGGACAGGTATGCCTGGCCTGCAGGTTAAGATCAGTTTGTGCTGCAAGGCCAGGAACATTGGAATTCTAAGGGTTTGGTTTTACCCACTATTTGGAGTCACTTCATATTTTTGTACTAGAACTGAACTTTTCCAATGATAAATGTGTTTAGCTGCAGTCATTTGGTCTGTCACCAGCTGCAAGCAATGGGAAACCGTACTCATTGTCCAGACTAGTGACAATTCAACTGGGAGGCTTCTGTTCCTCCAGTTCCAATAAACAAAGTTAATTTACTCAACATTTTATTTTTTTCTGGAAAGATTATATATAGTTGGATGATTATTATTACAGAGGGTTTTTAATTTTGTCCTGAAACTTCTGTTTTCATTTTGGCCACTGGTCTATAGAACATTATGATGTATAGCAGCACAGATTAAAAAAAAAGAAACCAGAAAAATCCAACCAACCAACAAATTATTAGAAACCACTCTTCACTTGTTCTCCACATTCTTTTAATGAAATAATAGTACAGAAAACAGTTATTAAGTGGAAACAGTGCTGTGGGTTAGGTGGCTCAGTACTACAGTGCCACCACACTAAAAGGCCATTCTTCACTGTGAAGAAATATATTCTGCTCTAAGACTAAACATGAGCTCTATCCCTTTGGAACAGTCCTTAGACTGTGTGCTATACATGGCATGATGTATGATCTTGTAGGAATGTAGGAAATTGAGCCAATGTTCCCATTTAAATAACAGAGAAACCAGAAAACCGAAGTTTGAAGTTCAGGCTAATAGAAGTGTGGTCAATCCGAAGTAACATTTGCCTACTGAAAAAACCTAGTATATTTTTACTGTAGGTTTAGGCTCATAATTTCGTAATTCACAATAATTATCACCTTATAACAATTTACACAACTCCTTTTCTGCCTGTAACCAGCCCTAAATGACACCAGTTATTTAAAACACACTTGAAACTAAAGAGTAGCTTGTATTACCTCCAGCTCCATGTGTTTTTCTTCCTTGTCATGGTCTTTCAATGCCTTTTTGGAATGATTATTGCAGTCTTCTAAATGACAGACGTGCTGATATTTATTGAGTTCATGTTTAGCTTGCTTTCTTTGAGAAACATTCCTTTTCTGAATACCTTTGAAAAATGTCTCATACAGTGGCAGTTCTGTAAATGTATCTTCATCACCTCTGTTATCTGCTTCTTCCTCTTCTGAAGAAAAATCATCTGCTTCTCCTGCCTCACAAATATGGAGCTTAGTGTCAGCTTCATGTGATAAAAATTCGAAATCAGAAAATGTGATAGCACATGGTCTGTGTTTTATGACTCTGATCTCATAATTTGCTTCTGGTTTCTTGTCTGAATTTTTTCCTGTGAGGACTGGCCATTCTGTGTGCATGGGAAGGTTTAAATGATCTTCCTTTGACGTGTGCCTTGTAGAACAGGATAATTCTTCACAAAGGTGCTTTGTCTCGGGCTGCTTGGTGGCACTGGCACGCCCTGCAGCCGTGCCAGCTTGCAAGGATGTCTCATTGTGGTCCAATAAGGGTGACACAGACAGCAAGCTCAGCTCAGGTTCCAGTAACACATTCTGAAATTCATATGGACCTGTCTGATTTTCTCTCTTTCTTTGGTATTTTTCATACTTGGCTTCCTTTGGAGTTCCCAGGCACTCAGCAGATGTAAGATAAGGTGAGCCCTGTTCTTCTTCACAGATGTTAGTTTCCATTCCAATGGGTTTCGTCCATCAGAGATCAAAATTATTTCATTCTTGTTTTTCTTAAGAAACATAAATCTGCATTTGTAGCCAGGAAATATATTCTTAGTTTTCCAAAACCATGATCACACAGTTATTATTAGTGCTTGGATTCTCATACAAAATACCTGAATACTTTCTGCTTCTGAAATAAAATAATGAGAAAAAAAATAAATTAATGACAACATGCTTGCAATGGAGTGTATCAGCAAAAGTAACCCCAAAACATGAAATGTCCATATCAAATTTACCTAAGTTTTACTTGTGCCTCTTCAAAAATATTTACTGTATGCAGATTAAATGAACTTAAAACATGAAAATTTTGACTTGTTTTGCTTAGAGACTGGGAAAGAAATGGCAAATGCAGAAATGTTTTTTTAATTAATGACTCCAAATTAATTATTGACACAATGATTCAGAATTTAAAGTGATGTCAGACATATGCTTGTTATCTAAACATATCTGTGTTCACTGTATTTTCACTGTCTGTTAAATAACTGACAACTTCTACACTGCTCTGATAAAGCTACTAAAATGCCATAGGAAAGACTAAGGAACAAAACATAGGGAAATGTCATAGGGAAAACAGACAGGAAAGAAGATGTCCATACTGGTATGATTTTCTCTGTCTCAAATTCAGTGAACTGTCAGTGCAGTGCCTGCCTGTTACCAATAGAATTGAAAAGGAAAAGGAGGAGGCTGAAAATAACAGAGAGCTTCAGTACTCATAGGAGTTGGCCTTGTCTGCTTTAAAAGACTAAACTTCCGTGTTCACATCTAGGCAGTGCACCTCCAATGCACGGGAGAAGGGAGCAGCTGGAGAGCTGTTCTGGCATCGCTGAGTAGCTTCCGTTCACCAATACATGTCATTTACTTCTTGTGACAGATTGAATATTGATAGTATTTATTTTAATGATTGTTTCAGTACTCCATCTGTGAGAGAGCAAAGCAGAACAGAAGCTTTTCAAAATAAAAAGAGAAGCTTAAGCCTTTGATGTATGTGGCAAACCTGTCAGCGATGAGGAAGATGTGTCAGAAGGCAGCACTACGACTGTCAAAGTGGGAGGCAAGCTGAGTAAGATGCTGGCATGTGATGTGCCTGTCACTGCATGTGCAATGCACACCAGCTAGGCATCTTTTAGTGCTGGTTAGTGCATATTTTACTGTTACAGGCGTACCTTTGGTAATAGAAAGTATACTGTTATGTATCCAGAAAATCTGGATTTATTGTATTACCTTTGTCATTTGAACTGCAGCTGTAATAGATGTGAGCACGCAGGTACACACTGTTTATGTAAACCTCCTCTTGGCTATTTGATAGCTATTTGAACGTCAGACATTACTGTAAACTGTCTAACCTCCTGCTGGAGTCAGTGGAGAGAGAAAAATGCTTCCAGAAGGTAAATGTTCTCACTTATCTTGTTTACCCATTTTGATGTGGGAGAAGTCTCCATCCTGGCTTGACTGCCTAATAAAAAACTATAGAGGATGTCTAGACAAAAAGGTTACACCACTCATCCAGCCTTTAGAGGGATGAATAATGACAGGAAGAATTTCAGCCCATATCTGTGATATACAATCATGAGAGATTACATTATCCATGCATGAATGAGAGACCTACTTCTGAAGGCCTCATTTTCTCGGTGCTTCAGGTTAGTCATCTACACAGAATTGACTTCACTTCGAGAAGGGGGAGAACTAATTGAGCACAATTCTTCGAAAAAGAAAACACATTCCCACATTTAGAAGGAATGATGTTGGATGTTAACTTTTCACACAATGTCTTGTACATTGTGGGCACAGTGAAAAAGTCTCTTGCCATTTCAGGTGATTATTGTCTGTGCTTCTCTCTGAGCTGTCACCTGGAAGAGATTCCACAACCTCCCTGGGCAATCTGTTCTAGTCACAGAGACTAGAACAATATCTAGTCTATAACAGTCTAGATCTAGTCAAGAACAATAGAGCATCATAAAGAAGTTATTGCACAATAAAGAAGTTATTCCTCATATTTTAGTGGAACTTCCTGTGTATCAGTTTCTGCCTTCTACATCAAATTCCGCAGTAGTCATGCACAGTGTAAATTAATTATATATTTTTCTTATTTCTAGCATTTTAGGATGATGCTTTAGACTCTCAAACACGAATTATCATCCAAATATTGTGTTTTTCATTATCTGTCCATGTAACTCTGTATTACTAGCATTTAAAATCAATATCCAACTTCTTTTAAAACTTTGCTAAGTTACTTCTCTCAAACGAGTTTTTGTTTTCACAGGATATGATGTAAAGCTGTAATTTTTACAATTTAATTGCAAAAATCATGAAAGAGTTTTTCTGTTTACCAGATTTGCTTATTCTATTGTGCTCTTTATTTTTCCTGGCATAAGGCTGGAACAAATCAAATATGCAAAAACAGGCTGGTTTTGTGGAAGTATGGCAAGAAATCTCTGAGGAGGAAGTGGTGAGAAGAGAGAATGTCAGTTGACCCTTGTTCATCCTGTGCAACAAATCTTTTTACTCAATCAAATCTAGAAAAAAACCCACACTTTTATGTATAATATTAAATTCCGGATTTATAAAGAGTTATACATAGATATTTCTGGGTCCTAAAAATGGAGCATTCTTGGCAAAGCAGAGAATTTAGAAATCCTGCCCATGGCACTCAGAGTGCTCTGAACATTCAGAGCTAAATCTGTACATGTTGCAAAAGGCCTCTAAGACAGTCCTGCAAAAGAATGTAGTTCTCACTACAGTGATGAATATATGCACATGCCAGTTCTGAAAACTAGTAATCTTTCTGGAAAAGATCTTCAAGACTTTATAAATAGAGAGATTACTTCTGCATGCACACATAATTCTAAATATATATTGTAGCATTAGCTCTACTGGTAGAAGCTAGGGTCAGTAAGGATGTGGAGTAATGGAAATATATGCAGGTTTTTCAAATAAAAAGGTAGTGCAGGGCTACCAGAGCTAACTGTCCAACCTGAACTGACACCAAGAAGCATTATTAAGAGTAAAAACATTAAAAAGCAACACACAGGATTTTTTTTTGCTAAATGTGAAATGCATATCTGAGTGTAGCAACTTCAGCTGTTCACACATGTGAGTTTAAAACTTACAAATGGAATGTTATTTATTAATGAAAACTCCTTAAAAATCAGCAGCAAATTAATACAGATTTGTGATATAGCTAGTGACAGGTCATGGAAGGGAAGTTTTCATATGGTCTATGGTCTGGCACAAGCAAATGTGTATGTGAAGCCTCACAGATCAACTTCTGAGTATTGTGCTCTTCTGGCTCAATTCCCTTTTGCCTGAAATCAAAGTATTATGATTTATTTCATAGTGTTACTCTAACAGCAAGTCACCTAAAACAGCTTTTCAAATATGGCTTAAGTCAGTGCATTTCAATACCCATGATGTATTTTGGCATTACAGAGCATGTGAATATATGTAACTTTTTCAGTTTAAATTCAGTTTAAATCTGAACTGACATTGTAAACCAGGAAATCAAGTCCTGATCTTGGCTGGAACAGTACACCACTCATCTAATATAAAAAGTTTCTACCTCTTAGGCCCTAGTGCATTTTTTCCCTTTCACAATGATTTTGCTTAGTATTTTCTACTGACTTATACAACATTCCCCTGAAAAATTAAGCAGACAAGGCAAGAGAAGATGAGACACAGACTAAGAGAAATTACGAGATTAGGATTTTTCCTGGTGATAGTTTTACCTGTTTTGCAAGGTAACCCTATATTTTTCAATTCAGTTAATTTCCATAAGCGTAACAACAGGAACTGAATGAGTAGCCAAAAGATCCTCCAAATATTGGGACAGAACAGAAAAAGAAGTGAGCAGATTCTTAACAAAAGACATTTCAGCTTCCTTGCTGCACAAGAACTCTGTCAACAGAAGTATGTGTGAGAATCCCTCAGGCAAAAACAGCCTTCTGCAAGCATTGGTCGAATTATTCACAGAAAAAGACACAAAAAAAGGAGAGGGGAAGGAAAAAAATAAAAAGAGAGAGTAAGAGCACGCTTCATAGGAGCACCAGCCACTTCTAAAAATACAGCATGACCTCATACTTCACATTATGCCAGACCTTAACATCGTGCTTTGCTTTATCACCTGGAGCACCTGGAGTCAGGTTCCCACTGCTCGAGTTTGGATGCTGTCACATTTTGAAAAGGTAGGCAGTGGAATGCCTTTTGATGTAGTATAAAGCCAGTGCAAAGGAGTACCAAAATTAGCTTGCATGTCACTCGCAAATTCTAATTATTTTTTGCCTATGTTTCATCAAGACCTACGTTTGCTGCCAAAGCTTTACAAGTCTTTCCTTTTATATATATTAATAGAATTGTAGCTTGCAGACACAATTCTGCATGCGCTGCAAAATGTAGCTATAGTGCAAGTTACTGAACACATGCACCTCTGAGTGGGATTATAAATCAGTTATTTGCAAATCTAGCCTGGAAAGGATAAGGATGTATTGTCACTGGAAATACGGGGTGAGAAGTCTTTGAGTTAATAGTTACATTTTGGAAGTGCTTTTCTATATTGCTTTTGAACAGAGCAAACAGCAAAATGGAAATGCTGCAATAACCTTCTACTCATGTAATGGTTGTATTCATGTACTTGGTCTTGTAGCTGTAGATTACGTTTTTCACCTTGAGATATCCTTGAGGCACAGATACTTGGCACAGATGCTGCCACATCTACGTCCATGCTGACTCATTTCAGCGAGTGGAGGAGGTGGCACTGAGGTTTCTCTTACATCTCATGCTCCTGATTGCCTTCACTGAAGTTAAGGAGTATTTTATTCAGCAAAAAATTTGGCATAGTCAGCCACATGAATGAGTCAGCCAGCAAATGAAGCCACATCTTGAGGCAACCGTTTTTCAGGAATTACTTTATATGACAGTTTAGTGAGGTCTGTCTCAATTCAGAAGTGTTCATTATCCCAGGACAGATGCACGACCAGGTCTGTCTACTAACAGCTTTGCCATCACTGCCCCCACCTCCACTGTGTCAGAAGCTCATTCTCATTGCCAAGGAAAGTAAAATCTCTTCTCAAATGCAATAAACTAAAATGATGAAGAGACACTTCGTTAATTTAATAGTGCTTACATTTATGTTTGTCTTAGGTGCAACTGTTGGTGGCAGATGTGCTGTTTTCCAAGCACCCTCTTAATAAACACAGCAATGTCAGCAATTTATTTACAGCTGGACCTACTTGCAGTATGTAAGAGGAAAGACTGCCAGGAGAGGAATGTTTGACACATTTTGTGCTATTAGCTGAGCCTGAGGCTGAGTTTAATCCAGCAGAAGCACTAACATCCTGCCAGTATGCTGACTTAATTGTATTTCTGCCTAAACCAGCATTTACAAAGGAATCGTCATTGTCACCTTACACCACGTGATAATTGCAAAGAAAGTGAGAAAATACCCTCTGCAATACGGCTGTTGCCCTTTCTAAGAGTTTAGATCCATGGGCAATGTTTAGTTCTAGTTAGTTTACATAAAGTGGGTCTTGGTTTTGCAAATCTTTCTGCTCTCTGCAGCCTGTGAATATCACGGTTACAATCCTGAGCAAAACCAAATGTCAGGAATGTGTGAACAGCAGTACAGTATCTTCAAAGAATAAGATCTGTCTTTCCTTCTGCCAATAGGCACCTTTTACCACTGCATTCAATGTGCTACTTTTGTACTCCCTGGTCTGTCTTACACGTATGAATTGTACCATCAGTCTCCTGATGAGAGGTTGTTTGCCTACATGCTTTTAGAAGGCATTTTTGAGTGATTTAAGATTACACTCTGAATTGCCTGAGAAATTAAACCTGATGTAAAGATATTGCCCTGGAATACTTTGGCTTTGTTTCTTACATGGACAGTACAATCCATGTGGAGCAGGAAGTGTAGCCAGCCATACATGGACGCAGTTCATAAACACAAGCTCCAAAATGAACCAACACCTGATAAATATTTTTAAAATAACACTAGATAAACCACAGAGGAAAAAAATTTCTTTGTCCTTTAGGGTAATGAGCTTCACATTGGTAAGATCCCAGGTTTTTATCTAAGCTACCAGCCCACACCAAAGTCGGGAAACATCCTTTCTGCAAGCAAAGACACACACAAGGTATGAACTGATTCTCCTTCCTGTTCCTTCAGCTTGTCAAGTGGATTCCATTATGTATGTTCATGGGATGCTCAATAGACTGTTTGGAAATTAATCTTCATTTTGCACAAGTGGAAAGAAGCTAGAAGGACCAGTTTTTTTCATACTGGAGGATGTCTATGATAACATATAGTTACATAACACAGTTCTATTCACATCTTTTATTTTTAAGCTCCTGAAAGAGAAATGATTCAAGACAACCACTTCTCACTCTACAAGTTAGGAAAATAGCAAGCAACCTGGGGTCTTTTTGGTTTGTTGGGGTTTTTTTCTTTTTTCTTTCTTTTTTTTTTTTTTGTTTGTTTAGCTCTTCTCTATTCAAAATTGTACATAACCCTCTGAGAAATCTCTGCTGAACCTGTGACACTGACTAGCAGCCAAAAGCAGTTATTTTGGCCTTTCATGGTGTCAGAAATTGGTGTGGTCTGCTTTTGTATGTTTCATAACTCCTTAAAATGAAAGAAATTATATTTTTTAAAGCTTATTTCCCTCTCTGAAAAAGAAAAACCTATCACTGTCTTGGGTGCCTTCCTGAGAAAGTATCGGTTCATATTAATTTCAGTTTTAACCATTATTTTCCGCAATCTGCATATAAGGAGTTGGATGCTTGCATCTGCTATGACCACACAGCCAGTAGAAGAGTTGTAAGCTGGAATCAAAATTTTTCTATCACTAAAGCATTGTCTTAATCACTTTGCATCTTCCCTCTGTAAAAAATATTTTATTTACTAATCGTCATGATTGGGTTTACACAAAGAACATAAGAGACTGAAGCTTCATCAGGCATCAGCACTTGTTTTAATAGAATGAACTCTTCTTGCTAATATTGTTTATGGAAGAGAGTTTCACATATTAGAAATATGTGCCCTTTTCCCCCTGAACTGGCTCTCTTAGACAGGGATAAACGAACAATCTAAAGTAACCCCCTACACCCCTCCAAGTTTCTGATTCTCCCATAATCTATTAAATTCCCCCAACAGCTCCAAGACCCTTCAGTAACTCTTTAGTGCAGTGCTTCTGCTTTGAGCTTCCTTTACAACACAAGTTCAATTTCAAGTCCTGATCTTCAAAGTGATCTCGATTCCTTGACTCTTGCTTCAGCTCCCTCTGTCCTTGCCACCTGTGGCCATGACCAACACAGGGGTGAAAGCCTGGTGCAGGGGAAGAGATGCCCCAGCAGCCACCAGGAGCTGGTACTCTCATTCCAGGAGAAACCACATAAAAATTTGTCTCTCTTGCTGCTTTCTGAGCGAAATACAGAGAAAAATAACTCACAGCACACTGGTGTTTGGGGTAAGAAGCGCCTCAGCTGGTCTAAAACCAGGCAGTCTAGAGAGTGGGACACAGATCCCTGTATCTTCTGAACCCTGCCCGAGAGCATGAATCCTGCTTACAAGACATGATGGTGTCTGATTCCTAAGCCAGCAGGAGGAATACCTGAAGGAAAAATGTGTAAATTCAGCAACCTAAACATAGGCTTCTAATGTCCTTCGAGACTTCCTAAACTAACCCACTTGGCCTTCAGCTGGCAGCCCAGAGGTGTGAATCTCCTCCAGCTCCTCTGACATACCTGCTGTGTGGATGTCCTAGGACAGCAGGGCATCTCTGGGGCACTGCTTGGCCCCTGCAGGTAGGTACTTGTTTAGGCAGATGAATTGTACTTTCAGATTCCTTAGCAGGCTATATGAAGAATTTAATTTCAGGCACCTAATTTTGATGACTAACTTATGTTTCTCAGTTAAGAGCCTTAATCTCTCTCTATACAAAAAGCCTGCATTCTTAATGTATGCACCTCAATTCAGCTGGCTGAATAAGTACTGTATTGCTTCAAAAAGAAAGTGTGTGTTAGTCTCCTGGTTAAGCAAAGAAGCTGCTGTAGGAATCCAGATTGATAAAAATTGCCAGCAGCTCCCTGCTGCTGTTTCTGTGCTCCAGTACGTTATTAGGAAAACTTTCAAGGCTAGATCAGAACATACTCAGAAAACAAACAAGAACAAGCACTTTAGTGCCAGGTTTGTGGCACTTCAGCTCTCCAGGTTTGCACTCCTATCAGTCTTGTAAAGTTTCTGCAGTGTTTTGGCAACATGCTACATTTCTCAGTTGAAATACGCTGCTTATGCAAGACTAGTAAACAGCTTGAATAGACAGGGCTTTGATTTATGAACTGCATCAATATGGTAATGAGCAGGTCGGCTGGGCAATTAGTTTTAAATTGTATAAGCTCACACCAGCTCTTGTTATTATGAGTACAAAGGTTTGTCAGAGTACCTCTGAGTTCAGTATTTCAGAATCCTCTGGCGTCTTTATGCCTATTAGACCAGAACTGAAACAAATTAAAGCCTCTGCTACACCTTCTGAATCGAATACCACTAAACCATGTGTATGAAAATATCAGCAGCAAATAGATTAAATAGATGCATCCATTTCAAATGCTACTTTGCACGCTTTTTTGTTTGCAGCCCAAGATGGGCTTTGATCTCCAGCAACGTCTTTATCACCCTCTCTAATCAGTGTCTGTAATGAATGCTAAAGAAATGGTCACCCTGCAATAAATGTCAATTACTACAAAGGCCGTGCTGCAGGGCAGCCCCTCCTCTGGGACCTGCTGGGTCCGTGAGAGATAAATGGGCAGCAAGGGAGCTGCAATGTGTCAGCTGCAATGAAGATCAGTTATTTCAGAGGGAGCAAAAGTTATTTTAGAGGAAACTCCTGTGATCTCTATATGTATGTGCAGAAAGGCCGAAATTAATCTTGCTCAAACAGTTTTGGTAAAGCAACACTTTTTGGTACAAGAACTCTTCCCTCAAAACTAACATATTTTTGATGGATAACCCGTGCATTTTTGTTTAATCAAAAAACCCCAAAACAAAATAAAACAAAAAAAAAGAACATTTATATTGGGAGATATTTACTCCTTTTGATTAATTTTCAAGGCTTTCAGAAGAAAGAATTGTTCGAGCGTAAAGTGCTCAGGTGAGTGCTTTAATATTTTCAGCCTTTCTATCTCTTGCTCCCCCGTGTGATTTTTAAAATTATATTGTTAAGTATTCAGTTAATTTAACAGAATCTCGTAGTTCTTTCAAATTCTTCTATTTGAGGGGTAAGCTATGTTTTGTATTTTTTTCCCAGATAAACCAGACAAAGGCAAAACATTCAGCAATACTAAAGGGCATCTGCTTTAGAGATGCTCAAAGTTTTATTTAGGTACAAAAGGAAGTGTTTCTTAAGCCAAGGTGCATATTTGAGGCCTGAATAGCTGTTTTGAACAAATTCCCTGTTGGTCTTTCTGCTTTTAGGTTATTTCTTTTCCTGTTATTTGAGATCTTCCAATAATTAGTTACTGTCATCTGTTTTCTAGTCTCAGTTCTTTAATTCCAAATTTCTATTTAGTCTGATTTCTTGTTTGGCTTGCTAAATTAAAGAGATTTATGGTATCAGATGTTCCTTCCCCATAGAACCATCACTTTTTATCTTTTTTGGATAAACTCAAACATTTCAAGTGGTTTGACAAATGTAGTCTAAAAATACCTCAGCTAGCTCTAAGCCTACTAACCTAAGTCTCACAAATAATGCAGCAGTGGAGCTGAGGCCCACTGCTGTGATACACCTTTTTGGATACCTTTTTTGGGGGGTATCCAAAGTGTAACTCAGGTCTTTACATGATACCTGCAATAGCAGTATGCCAACTTCAGAGATAATTTTTGATGCTGTTCCCTGGAGCCTTCATGAGTTTGGTTTCTTTTGCTATTTTGTGAGACTTCCTCAGATTTTCTCCACCTGTGACATCTTTCCTCTATGCAGACTAAAACTGCCTGGGGTATTTCCACATGACTTTATGGAACAAAGTGGGAAATAAGCACCCCATCGTGAAAAATTATGCAATCCACTAGCAAATGCTCCTAGAAATTTTAAAGGGTCTGCTACATCTGAAGTGTAGTCCACAAATAAAGAAGAGATGGATTTTTTTTTTTTTCAAAAAAAGTGATTTGGAGTAGAAAAAAATACCTGAAATACTTTATATACAGTCTAACAGCTATATAAAGCAAAAGTGCAGGATAATTATTTTTTAACTTTTTAGTTTTCCTTCCCTATATAAGTAATTTTTTTACAACCTTTAAAAATAAAAACTACAAAAAAAGATAAGTAGAAATCCTAATCAAAGGGGTGTCAATTGCCTGGCAGGATGAGGCTCACACAAACATGAAATTCATTTAATCTGATTTCCATGGAAACCTGGTATTGATGCAAATTCTGTTATTGAGTCCCTTAAGCAAGCAGAATGGTTATGTCCAGGTTTCACACAGCATACACGTATTAAATCAAATAATCAACACCCTCCCCTGGCCAGGCAAGGGCCTCTGCAACTTTATTCAAATAAATGAATCTCTGTCAGAAATGGTGTGTTTCACCTTAAGTTTTATGAGTACAAAGTTTGTGTTAACATAAGAGAGATTTTATTTCCTTCATAGTGCTGAAAGTCATAAATTCTGATATCAGAGAGTAACAAAATTAGTAATTTTTTTCCCCTTGTGACAAGAAAAAAAGACTAGTTGCTTTGACTGAGTTTTAGAAGTGCCCCAATTCCAGTTTCAATCTTCTTCTTTTTCACATTAAAAATGTGAAGTATGTTCATCTGGGCATATTGCACATACTTTTACATAAACCCTCTTATGACTGAGGATGCCTGTGCCATCTTAGTGAGAGTTAAGGTCAGTTTTTCATGGATCTCAGGCACTGTAAATCATACCTGTCTCAAGTGTTAGTGTATATTTGTAATGCTAGATATAAAGTCTTATTTTAACACTGAGGAATAACTGACACATTGGTAATATTTAGTTTAATAGTATAAAAAGAAGTAAATATTTGTTGGTTTTATTGCCTCTCTGCTCAAATAAATGGTAGAACAAATGCTCTAAGTTTAAGCACTCAGTGCCTTCCTACCCTAATGCTCCAAAGAGTTTAAGGCTAAAGTTTTTCATGTTTATATCACTAAATATATAGGAGGTTTGATCTTCAAAAAGCTACAGGCTGTTTCCTTTGAACAATGCGAGCCAATTCTAAAGTGTGTCTCTCCAAAGGGAAAATGTGTCTGGCAGTAAACACTCTGATTTCAAAACTTCAGATTCTCTCTGGCTGTTTTTTTAATACATGTCTTTGTCCCCATTGTTCTTAGAAGAAGCTTAAAAATGGTAAAAGACTATAACTAATGCAGCTTTGGCTCCCCAAGCCAAAGTGGTGACAGGGCAAAGCAGCTGTATGAACTATAGACTTCCCTGCACACCTCATCCAGGCATAAATTGCAAACCACCCACAGCAGGCAGAGTGGCCACGACAGGGAACCAGCAATGTCACTGCCTCTGGCCACCCACACCAGGGCACTTACTGCTGACAGGTTTTTCTCTGCCACCTCTCTCCCTCTTTAAACTGCAGTAAATGAACAGTTTGTATGCTTTTTGCTGGTGGGGGAACAAGGAATCGGTCTTGCTCATCTTTCATCACCAGAAGTTTTGTGAACACGTGGCAGTGCCTGCAGCCACAAGGGCACCATGTATTATTAACCACAGGGCTGCACTGTTTTAGTCAAGCCACACTTTGCAACATGATGCCCAAAAGCAGTGAAAAGCAGAGTTACTTTTAGTCTTTCCTGGGGAAAAAAAGAGCACTGCATAGAAACAATGCAAGGATGCACAGTAAGGGGAAAATTAGCTGTGCCACTTCCCAAAAAATATGTCCTCAAGGCTTCAACAAGCCCTGGAAGAACCATGATCCGAGCTCAATAAATAGGCTGCATGATAACAAGTAAATGGACAAATGAATATTTTTAATATTTTAAAATTTCAGTTGCTCCAGCAGACAAAACTTAACTACCTTGATCAGAGTCAGATTGTGTATAAATATAGAGAAAATTATAACACTACTCTAAAATTGCTTGTATTCACAACTTAACATACTCATTAACATTTTCCCATTGCATTTTATCATATTGATATTCTTAAAACATAACATCTCGTATGCTAATGGAATATTCACACATATGCAAATACTCAGGCAAGGACTCTGCTTATT
Organism: Bombycilla garrulus; assembly: GCA_013400315.1. Classification (NCBI taxonomy): domain Eukaryota; kingdom Metazoa; phylum Chordata; class Aves; order Passeriformes; family Bombycillidae; genus Bombycilla; species Bombycilla garrulus. The sequence goes on along the minus strand of VXBU01015042.1, from coordinate 164,985 downwards.
AGACAACCTGGGATGTACTCCCCATATGTTTGCTGTAATGCACTACTGTCATCCCTTTAAATCTTTGGGAAGGCTGTCATGATTTTATGCTCCTAGGAGTTTCCATTGCAGTGAGAGATTGACAAGTAAGAGACTGAAAGCTGCTTGACAGACCTTCACCTTGCTCCTGCTGAAAATGTATATTACCATATGGATTTTAGAGACTTGTCCCTACCATTCTGTAGCCTGGGATTTCCTGCTGCACCCTGCACACGGGACAGGCAATGGAGGATGTGGTAACACAGGAAGGGCAATGGTGAAACAAGACATGTTAATCTTTGACTGCATGCTGTGATAAGTAATTCACGTTGCTTCTGCGTGAGTTGTTTACATGTAATTGTGTAATTTTGAAAAAGGTTCAGTTTCCCTTTAATTATGATGCAGTACCTTCATGGCAACATCATATTTTTGGTAAATTCTTGTCATAGATGACCTTCAGCTAAGTAAAGAATTGTTAACTTGCATAAACAATTCCAAAGATATTTAAAAGCACCCTAAATAAACACCATACCTGTGAGGGTACAGGTAAGTAGAAGGCTTTTATGAGCTTCTACCTGAAATACTGTCGAGTTTCCTCTTCTCAAATCAAGATGCAGAGTGACATAGAGTTCACCTGCTAGGTGTTTACTATTACAAAGCCCCTTTAGCACACCCCATTTCCCTATACAATGTTCTCTATACGAATTTTCCGTATATTGGAAAGCAGCAGTGTCCACCATTCATTTGCATTCTTCAGGCTGAAGACATTTTCAGTATTGTGTGTGTCCAAAATAACTCTTCCAGTTATGAACATCAACCTATGCAAGCAAGATAAAATACTGGGGCTACTAACTTCCAGGATTTGTTTTGGGAGAGTTTTTATGTAATGGTGTCAGTCAAATAGTGTATATGAAAGAAATTCTTCAGAGACACTTTAAATGCTACTGCAGGAATGCCTACCAGACTGTGAAAGTTCTATTTAAAGGGGTATTAAAAAGATGAGAAGGCAGGTTCCCTCAAGCATGTGTACTCTGTTCATACATGGTCATGACAGTTAGTGTAAATGCTCTTTATCAAACACCCTTTTATCTCAAATTAACATTTCTGTGGCAAGATTTCAGTTTGCTGAAATTCAGTTTGATTTCATAAGTACTTAAAGAACTTGTAATTAAAGAAATAAAATTATACTAATTTCAAGATTTTTGAATTCTCCATTTCCACTTCTTTCAAGAAAACTTGATAGCTTTATTTTGCAAAACCTTTGCCATATGGGGGTGTGCCTCACTGATGCATATTTGAGGAGCTTATGACAAACAGGAGTATACAAGCAAAGATAAGTAGTCACATGTTTGTGTCTGTTGTTATGAATGCAGTAATGCTGAGTGCTTCTCACTCTGTAACAGCTTGTATGAGACTTAGGAATTTCAAAACACGAGGTGCTTCTACATTTTGCCAGAAACACTGGCTAAATTAAATGACTTCAATTTTTTTTCCCTCTCCCAAAAGATATGTGACAAATTCACTGCCATGAAGCACAGAGAAGCTTAGAAGTGTCTTTGGCCTGTGGAACTGGCTGGGACAGCAGAGGTAAACTGACCAGTAGTGATGCAGAGAAACCCCTTCAGGTTTCCTTTGTCCTATTTATGTCCAACACCTTGGTGCTCCTGATGCTTCCTTCTCTTGGTGGATGCTCTGCAGTGAATGATACTTCGCAAGCGGGGACAGGACTCTCTTTGCAGCATTGGTTGGGCAAGCTTGAGGGAGCTGCCCGTGGCCCCAAGACCCTCCACCAAGTGTAGAAAGAACTCTGAGAGCAGTCCAGAGCCAGGCAGGAGGCAGCTTGGGCACAGCTGCCTTCAGCGGGCCAAGCTGCTTGACTCTGGAGGTTCCTGGATTTATAAACCTGCGTCACATGTTCAGCATCTGCTATTGGGCATCTGCTATCTTGACTTGCAAAGTGAGCACAAAGTCTAAAGGAAAGGACCCAAGGACAGAATTGTCTGGAACAGAGAAAGAGGGGTTTGAGGATGGCTCACATGGATTGAGATGAAGGGCTTGCTTTCACAGAAATTTGGAATGCCCAGATTTAGGGTAAAGGTTGATATTTTTGAGCTATATGTTACTTTAAGTGATCTGGCACTGGTCAGAGAATGGGTGACCTCATGCTCTACATTTACATGTGGAGGCATAACTGAGCCCATCTTAGAAAGACTATGAGCCTCAGTGTCACCAATAAACTGCAAAAAAGTAGATAAATGGCAGGAAGGAGCAGGGCCTGGGACTCTCCCTTTCCAGGGAGATTCTTCTCACAACAGGCCAAAGACCCCGGTACATACTTGCTCACTAGGTTTCGCCCTGTAAATCTCATCTCCCTTGCAGAGTAGTGTTTGTTGCTGGCAGGAGGATTGTGCCATGCCAGAGGATGTTGAAGCAGGTGGCTGATGGACTTTCCTGGAAAGTATGAGCAGTGTTTTAGACAGTGGGTCTGGAAAGCAAATGTTCCAGCTCCTGGGCAACAGGAAGCCTCTTGTGCTGCTGCCATTAGAGCATCATTTCTTCTGAGTTCATGAATGTCATTAAGCACAAGATCTGTGCTTTACTCACAGCCTGGGCTGCTCTCAGCTCAGGTCACTGCGTGGGTCCTGCCGTGGGATGGGGCAGATGGGCCAAAGCACTGGGAGCCACCGGCCCCGAGTCTTTGCTCTGCCCAGGCCCGAGGTCCAGGCCAGGCAGGCGAGCAGATCTGCTTGCACACGTGAACCAGAATGGAAGCCAGTGAACAGCCAGCATTGACGAACCCGGGCATCAAAAGCAAGGGCAAGTAGAAGCTGAGTTAATTGGTGCCTAAAGCACTTAAAGCAGAATTTCAGAAATTAGGATCTGATGCAAAGATGATTCAGAAGAAACACGCTGGGTTTAGTTGGCATGCATAGGGAGCTTCCCTATTAAAGGGAGTTAAATATTTGTCAGTGCCAGAGGGCTTTTGTAACAGGAGAGTTGCTTTAGCCCCAAAATGATGTTTTCTAACAATGCCCTGTCTCCCAATGAGGGAACGCCAAAGCTGACTCAGAGAACTCTGAGCTGAGACTCTGCCCAGAGGAATAATACGAATCATCTAAACCATTCTTACAGCTCCCCCTGTCAATTTACTAAAAGCATCGTATCTGTAGTTGGATCTGTGGCTTAAAAAATGTGGCCTAAGGCAGGATTTTTTTTTTTGCTGCTATGTCAATACATTAAAAGATCCAGAATGTTTAAGAGTAGGCTGATGTGGATTTAAAAAAAAAATCAGTAGAATTCTCAAAATATTGTTCTTGCTTTCTCTGGATAACATCTTACAGAAAGACATGCTTCACACTACATGATTTTAAAGTGATGAAATCTTTGCTTCTTCACCGCCTCTTTTTGTGACTCCTCCTTTGGCTCAAAGGAGTTGTGGCAATATAAAAAAAAAGTTATTTATATTGTGGTAGAGCCAGGATGCCACATAAAGAACCTGTTCTTTATTGTGTGAAGTGCAATAAATTCACAGGAATGAATCCCTGCCCAAGGAACTCACAGCCTATAACTCTGAACATGGCACGGCACAAGGAACTATGGAAAGCACAAGCGGCCACACAGAAGGCAGATCGTGATGGGCATAAATGAACACAGATGCTGGCCAGCAAGCCCCTAGAGGCTCATGAGGCTGGTTGAAGGCTTTAGAAATACTGATACATCACAAAATATTAATTTTACAGTCACATCTGGGATAATTTTTAAAAAGCATTTTAAAAAATCCCATGAAAGCATTACTGAGTTATGCCTCAGTACTAAAGACATGAACAAGTTCCAGGGGGTTTGGCCATTCTAAATTCAGGTGGAATCAGGAAGCAAAGTATAATTCCAAAATATAGATGAAAATATTTTCAGTGATCTTTTGGGCATACCATTCAGCTAGTTACTGCCTTATGTTTCTTTATGCATTTTGACCTTGGTGAGATTCGGATTAACTAATTTAAACTACTTCAGCAACCTGAAGTAACCATTTGTGAAGTTTTGATAGGCCAATGCAACCCCACAGTTTGCTATTATGAATTTAATATCATTCTTTCTCCTAAGTGGATTTTCAATCTAGCTTGAAGAGTAAAAAATAGTTTATTCTCAGCCAGAAGTTAATTAAACCCCATTAATTCAAATGAAGATAATTCCACCTACTCAAGGACATTTTCTATGTCAGTGCCTCTTTTCCAAGATTCCATAAAGTACTCAACAAAATAAGCATCACAATTATGGAAGAAAGACCGCAGAGGAAACAAAAGGAGAAAAGGCTGTGTACATAATTTCTAGAACATTTTGCACCTCAAAATTTCTGGAATTAAATATTACATCAATTTTAAAGACAAAAAACTCTACATTTTACACTTCATCTTATTTAATGTGCTACTAGAAACAAGATTGAATTTTACCCTCAGAGCATCTTGTGAAATAATTCTCAGTCTGTCACCATGTTTACCCTTAAAAATATAATTCTGGAAAGCTGTTCTCCAGAGAGATGCAGATTTTTTTTGGCAAAAGATGTCCTCACCAAGCTTCTTTTACTATCTTAACATAAAACAATTTCCTTAGTGAAATAAAATGTATGATCAAAGGAAACTGTTTACTATAATAACTGAATCTAGAATTTCTTCCATGAGAAATCTCTTGGTCATATATATGATTTTTTTCCATTATCTACTCAGCTCTTATTTACTGTAGTTATTATAGACAGTTCTTCAGATGATACCACACCAAAGAGCAACAACAACAAAGGATTATATGTGATGTTTTGCTCCAGTGACTGGCTGAAGCAGAGCAAAACAGATTGCTGAGGTGTGTCTTCTGCTGAGGCTCACAGTCTTGGTTTGGCATGTTTATGGATCTGCTGTCTAGTTGCATTTTGGTAAAGTTGGTTAATATAACTAGATTTTATAGATATCTCATTTAATAAAACAATCCATAGCAATGCTTCGAACATTTTGTAAAAAGTGTCATTGCTGCATTATTCATTTTTCACTAGTGAACACAGGGAATTAATCAATTTGAGCTGCAAAATAAAATCAGATGTAGTAGGGGTTTTAGCACAGCTAAAAGATTTGGCTGAGGAAAGATGTAAGGAGATGGGATGGAATAAAAGTTAAAGCTATTTGAACTCTGTTTATTAAAAAAATCTTTTCATGGAACTGTGAGAAAAATTATTCCAAACCAAACCAAACCAAACCAAACCAAATACTCTAGTTCCTATTTTTTTAAAATTAATCTAGGGAGCATTTTGCCAACATTAATAAAACACCTTTTCTGAAATAACAAAAATTAATTTTAGAAGAAAGTATTTTTAATATGAATTCTTTCAGGAATTCCTGTTTTGAAGAAATTAACAAAGTTGTTCCCATCCTGACCTGCAGTGAAATATACTTCAAAATGTTTAAGTGTCTTGCAAGGTCTAATCTATGATTTCTGCTATTCACCAGTCCAAATTCTAGAGAAAATAGTCTCTGCCCTAGAAAATTAACAAAATTGATAAAGAAGCATTAATAACAAAATTTTAAATATTATTATTTCTATCACAGACACCGGATGAAAAAACCTGAGGCTGGTAGATGACAATTTCAGTTTTACTTAAGTTGTCTTGGAACAGAAGTGTCAAGGAAAGCCTCAGAGAAGACAAAACTGGATTACTCCATAATCCAAGCTTGGAGACAGGGCCTGTTAGACACAATCTGTGTAACCAGTTTTCCCTGATTTTCTGAAAATAAGGTGCATATTAGCAGAGTCTGTCTCTCTCCAGGGACAGCAGAAGGAGTTTAGGATGACAACTATTGATGGGTTGTCTTTGCTGCCCAATTGAGTGTCACCAGGACAGTCCAGCCCAGAACCACACGTTCCACCATGAGACACCACAGCTGATCTGGGAGCATCTGATTTAGCTTGACACATCTCCATTTCTAGAGGGGACCAGCGCAGTCTCTGAGAAGCTGTGGCAAGCAATCAAAGTGTCAGTACTTCAGCAGGGACCTTTGAAGGATGTAGAGGTCCTAGGCATGCCCCATCCCCAATTAATCTACAGATGCTGTAGTCTTGGGATTAGTCTATCAAACTCGTTAATGGGACATTTGCCATTAAAAAAAATAGATGGGCAGAGCATACATAGTGATATTGGCAGAAAGAAGTGCTGCCTTACTCATTATTTTCTCATGCTTCTGGTGCAGTGAATAAATCAACTCTGAACACTGTTTAGGAAATTTGCAACACTGGTGTAGACTGCCTAAAATAACTTGCTTATTGATGACCTATAAATCCAACTTAAATCTCACATTAACCTTTCCTCTGAGTAGCCTTTTCATTAGTAGATGATTAAGTGATTGGAAATGGCTGAAGATGAAGCCACTCAGCCTGCAAAGGGCAAACCAATGTCCCTGTTGCATCCACAATCCTGGTATTATTCAGAGTTGGAGGCACCAGCTGAAACTGGGCTGTTTCCTGCACAAACTGATTAAAAAACTTAAATACAAACCATTGCAAGTAAGTGGGGAGACACCTTGTTTGGTTTTTTTTAAAGGAAGCTTAAGTTCATACTACTTATGCTGCACTCAGCTCCCAGATTGGATCTCTTATTTTCCTCCTACTGCATAAATATTAATAGGGCGGAATTCCCATTTATGTCAGTACCACATTAGTATTTGTGATGCCACAGAAACCTTACTTTTCACCTGCCAGAAGCTCATGAGAATTGCACAGTACTGTGTTCTTGTGCAGCACCAGACCATAGAGGGAGTGATGCCATTTTGCCAGACCTGCCATACTATGTACATAAACTTCAAGGCATTTAATAAAAAAAATAACTACTAATTTCTTACTGTTAACCTTTAAATATTGCCTCTATTTTTAATCTCCAGAAATTCAGTTTTGAGGAAGCCTCTCAAAGTAGCATAGTAGATTAAATCACCAGAAAATACAGAAAAAGAGCCACTTTTAACTGACAAGAACCATCAGCAGGGCCACCTAGTCACACTGCAGTGGTATCAAATTGGTTCCTGCATCTACTACCAGCTTCTAGTACCTTGTCTCCCAGATTATTACACATATAGAGAAGACTTCTGCTGAGAGATATACACTCCAGTTTCAGCCCATGACCTCATATTTTACCTTATTGCTAGAGATTCAGACCTAGTTCTGTGTTCTACCCTTAGGTACTTGTACACTGTAATTAAATCCTATCTCACCTGCTCCTTTTTCACGGCCCAACATGTTAAGGTCTTGGAGCCATTTCTTCAGAAGATATATTCTCCTGTCTCCTAAATAAGCCTTGTTTCCCTGGACCCCTTCCAAGTTTTCCTTAGGGAATGCACCAAATTACAAACCTCTTGAAAGATTTAGAGGTCCAGCGGGGCTTCACGTGGTGCAATAATTGGGGGAGATTGGCTTTAAAGGATATAGCTGGGCAGCTTAAAGTCAGTGGAAGTTCAACGTGTAGAGAGATTAGAGGATCAAGGCTTGGTAGGCTGAATGCAGAATGTGACCTAAAATTGTTAGTAGGGATTCAGGCAACAGTGTCTGTTCAAATCTTAGATCTGACTAAAGGGCTGACTTTCATTCTTTGGTGTGCATTTAAATACCTGTGTAAATAGCTGTGGTTGTGGGGAAGCCCAGGGAAGAACTGCAATTCGCCCCAAGAGGTGTGCAGCTGGAGAGAGATGCCTGAGTGTGTCTAAGATGCTGCAGGGACAGAGGACAGTAGGAGTCCCAGCCCCAGAGTCTGGGGTGAGGCAGCAAGGTAGGACCAGCTATGGAAGCTCCTGCATTCCCATCCTGTCTGGAATCAGGGTCAGGATGCTGCCTAAAGTGACCTGACCCTGTCTTCCAAAACTGCTGGCAAGTGAGAGAGAGGGATTGGACCTGAAGGGTCAGCACCCACACCTCCTTACCCAAAACCTCCTCCTCCCCACCCTCCACACTGTGGAAGCACAGGGGATCTGCTCCCCAGTCAGGTCAGCTGCTATCCATCCATCCATCCATCCATCCATCCATCCCACTTGACTGGCCTCGAGTCCCAGGTCTGTGCCAGCACAGCTGAGGATATCTGATGCAAGAGAGGATGCCTGAACACAACGAATCCGTCCCATAAATAAAGCATAAGTGTAATTTGCCCTGAAAGCGAAAGAAGCGCTCTGTTTAACGATGCCCGGCTGTTCGATGATTGCAGTGAGCGCAGTGACAGTCACAAAGATGAACTGTGCTCCTCTGAACAGTCTCTCAATAATAGCTGTGTGACAACTCATAAATGACATTTCTCATATACAACACCTGATAATGTCTGCTTCACTACACTAATACACTCATTGCTCTAATACCTCAGTCTTTCAGCCGGAGAATACTGCCTGCCTACAAAGCAAAGCAATTTTTGTGCTGTTTATCAAAGGACTTTTTACTTTGTTTTCCATGGAAAATGGGATTTCCTCTCTATGTCGTAGGATAGTCCTTATCCCAACAGATAATACAAAAGATTAAATAAAAATAAGGGTAGGAAAACAGATCACAGTGTTTGCCCATTTATCCCATGTAAATGGGTTTAATAAAAAAATTATTTTTAAAAAGCAATACTGAAAATTTTCCTAGGGGAAAGGTCAGGAATTTCTCCAATATTATTCAAAGGCCCTTCCTGTAAGAAGTGGACTAGGGCTAGACAGCACATTTCCAAAAACTGGGGAGCTCTATGAATGTTACATATCAAAAGGAAGACTGTTCCTTAACATCATCCTGTGCATGTTCTGCTAAGAATCCTTGCAAAATATTTCTGCTACAGATTCCTATAAAATATGTGTGAAATATAGTATTCTGTGTCTCAGCCCTGCCCCCTTTATGAAAATCCCTGTCCACAGAGCAGCTAGTCTTGTTTAGTCTTTATCTTTCAAATATGTACTCGAACACCAAGAATCTCTCCTTCCTTCCACCTTTTATTCTACTTTCTGTGTTTTTTATTGCATCTCCTTCTTTTAAGTTATAGATGGGATGAAGAAATACAGTCTAATTCAATACCAGGAGAGTATTTCTTTCTAGAACCCCTGCTGAAATGCTATTCATTTACTTGTGGTCTCTCATACTTGGCGACCAGCCAACAACACTTTTTGATTTTTAAAATGTTAAGGGAAAAAGTTCAGATAACGAAACAAAGTCCAATTAGAGGGACTAATGTCAAAGGGTTGATGTCTTTGCAAAGGATTAAAATGTGAACAACACCAGAAGTGGCCTTATTTCAATGTTTTAGACAAAGTGGAATAGAACTGCTGAAATCTCCCACATGAATGGCAGCCTTTGCCTTTGCAGCCTTCGTGGCTGTTTTTCTTGCAGCACAACCACAGATGACAGCCTCTATAAATCTGTGGTGAGAAATGGACCTTGTCTGAAGGAGCTTGCAATTTAAACATGCAAAACAAGAGGCTGGAAGAAAAACAGTCAGAAAAAGTCAGGTGGCAGGTATGTGATAAAGGCAGCAGCTGCACAGGACAAGGTCCTGTTCCTGTTGGGTTTCAATCAAGTATTCCAAACCTTAGGTTTTTCTCAAAACAGTACAAACAGAGAAGTGGCAAATTAGGCAATCAAAGGCATTATTACTATATCTAAAAGGTGCTAATATCCAACTGAAGATTTTTTTTTCATTACTTAAATGATTTTTAAAGAGACCAGGAACAGGCAATGCAAACCTCCTACCTTTGACAAACCCAGTAGTTCAATTTAGGAAGAGCAGACTTGGTTACAGCCCAAGCTGCTGCTAAATCCACCTCACGGCCACCTTCTTAGTTCTTTGCTGCTCTCTCCAACTTAAAAGAAGGATTAAAAAGGAGAGCACAATTGCATGCTGCATTGGTGTCAGTCTTTCTCCTCTGATTTTGTAAAACTACTTTTTCATTTTTGTTTGTCAAAAGATTTAATGTTTAATTAATCTAAGATAACAGACAAGAAAATGTATTGTAAGAAAAAGTTCCTCCTGAGTATGTATGGTCTGTTCAAATAACCTTTTCCCCAACTTCTCTGCAATCAGAAGATTTGAATTCTAATGCAAAATGTTCATGCTAGAACCTGATCATATCCCAGAGCTACAATTCTGAATGGCATCAGTCCATGATATCTGACAGTATTTGCCAAAAACATGTCAGGACTCCCCTATAGTTCAAATCACCCCATAAATTCTACACTTACACAACATCGGTGACCTCATACCCAAGGCATGCCTTAATGATCAAGCAAGTGGAAACGTTCAGTAAATACATTGAATGTTTGACATTGTTATCAGTGGGTGTTCCCTGGGTCTCTTGTGAAACAATCCCAGGACTAATGCAAGGCCAAGAAGTGTCAGCCAAGTGAAAACCTTAAATGTTAGACAAGAAATTTGAATAGACAACAGCAGTTTTCCTGCATTAAAATTCAGCAAAATATTTCTTAGAGAAGTACTGGAGAAAAATAACCTGGATTTTCTTAACAGTGAGTTATTTGTGTTGCTTTGACTGATTTTCTTTTAAGTCGTTGCTGCTGACATTGTGAAGCTGGAGGAGGTATGCCAGTCTCATGAGGACTTCTGAGAAATGAAGCATTAAAAAGTCTCTCCAAACATTTGATAAGGTCCATTATAAAAATTAGGCTTGATACAGACAACTATTTCAGACTTTCAGCGTCTCTAAATCAGGTCTTAGAAATACCCAAAGTGAAAAGAAGGTTGATTCCCTAAACCAGAACACAGTTTCACAGTCCCCCTCTACAGTGCTTAAAAAACTTGGCTCCTTTTACTGATTCCCATGTCAGCAGAAGGCATTGACATGCTGTAGCAAAATAACAAAACAGAAAAGGAATAAAATAAAAAAAAACCCCATATTTATCTTATAATTTTTCTTTCTCTGTACTTCTTTTAGAGGCTAATTTGAATTTAAGTACACGTGGTTGTTTTTTGCACATTGGACATTCAGTGCCGTCTAACCTCAGACCTGTGGGGCAGCTTCTGAGGGGATGTGTGGGACGCTGGCAGGGGGTCCACCACATGGCTTTGGTGCCCCATGCAGCACATAAAAGAAACATTTAGCAGCTTTGTGTTGCAACCACCATGCTCAGCATCGGCTTTGGCAGTCTTGCAAGGAATGAAAGCCTTACCCTGTAAATATTATACACTCCTGACTATGAACCTGATTAGGCTGCTGAAGACAATGGGACATATCAAATGCTTTAAGTACAGGTAGGAATGATATACAGGGCAAGGGTTGAGTTTGGAAGCTTTGTGTTAATGTATCTTAGATCAATACAGACACATAAAAGAGTAATTAAAAAAGAGTCACATAGCTAAACTTATCAGCAGCAAAAAATGCAAAACTGATTTCCCAACCTGCTGGCTGACACTCAGTCACAAGCATCACCTGCTTGCCTTTCCACTGGAATGATTTACATCAAATAATTCACATTCATAAACTAAAGAACATAAATGGAACACTGCACATGATGGGTTTGCAATGGCCTGAGCTGAAAAGAACTCACTGCCTAGTTCATAGAGGTACTTGGATGACCCTACAAATTTGCTATAATTGTGTTCAAGGTGGTGGTAAAAATGATGGATTACAATCACATTTGTGTGCTACATTACTGAGTAATGAACTGCACTGTACTACATGTTTTGCCTCCAGGAACATCTACTTATGTCATTCTTTTTAGTCATCTTTTTGCAGCAGAACATCATAGTTTGATAACCAACATCTTTAGTTTCAGGAGTTCAGAACCGTGCCAAATCTTTAGTGTCAATTACTGTGTGTAAAATGAACTATTTACAGATTCTATAGACAGAAATTTAAAAATCCAGCATGAAAATCCATTAGCAGAAGTTTTTCACTTTTGCTCCCTGCCTCTGAGTTCAAACCCTTGACATGTCAATGAGCGCATTCACAAGTAAGTAGGTGTGAGAGGAAAAGTAGGGCAGCGTCCTCCCAACAGCATCCCTTTTCTCAGCTCTATCGTTCCTTTTGCATGGTCTTGATGGCCTGACTTCCAACAGTGTCCAAATGCTTAAAGAAGTAGAAAATAATTTTAAGGGATGCCAAGTATCTACGTGAATTAAGAGTGTCCCATCTGGCTGTCTGCTTCAGGAATGAGCTTGCAAACTTTGGTGTAAGGAAAAGCTTTTCCTTAGGAAAAGAACTGAGCCTGAATGAAGAAATTAGTAGGCTGACATTTGCTCCTGCCATGGATCACTGAAAAGGCCTCATGAGCAGCCTGATGCAGTCCTCTGGCCTAAGGTAATGTCTTTATTCCTCATCAAAGATGAAGCTTATTTTCATTTTTAGCATAGTGTTTTTCAGCTTAGGGACTTCACGTGGATCAGCCTTATTGGAGTAAGTGATACCAGCTGTTATGTGATAGAGAATGACTCAGTAATGATTTTTAATGTGGGTAAACGACTGTATTACAATAAACAGAAAATATGTTTATCCTATTACAGCTAATGCCAAGGATAAAATCCTCTGTGATTCCTCTGTGTGCACACAAACCAGATGCTGACAGGCCCAGCTGCAGACCCCATTTTACCAGTTTATCCAAGTCATCCTCAGTGAATAATGGTATCTTGTCTTGTTTCTAATCTAATTCCATCCATTATCCAAGATGGATAATTTCCAGAGATACATTATAGCGGCAGAAATGTCTGCAAAGAATAAAAATTGTGCAAATCGACTTTCTGATATATGTAGTGCACAAGTCTTCTGCCATCCTTTCTTCCATTTGAGCAGGTCTGCACATGCAGGAAGAAGAAAATGAGAAGCATGAGCCACAGTCTGAATATTCGGTGTTTATGTATCCCACATGGCAAAAATCCCTGACGCTGATGATGGCATGCTAAGATCACTGCCTGTAGCATGAATTTATATATTTAGCCACACTCTCTGCCTGTCCATACCTCTGGTTTTTGCCTTGTGTTAGATGGGAAGCTTATTCACTCAGCTGTCACTTTTTTGTTGTATGTGTGTATTGCAGCCAGAACAGGGCAGTCGTGGCTCAGAAAGGATGGCCTGTGCCAAAAGGGAGCCCAAGTTAAAATGCCTCCATGTAAAAAACACATGCATTAGGTCATTATCTATATGAGGTAAAGCAGCCTGGCAGGGGAAAACTGTCCAGTTCTGGTGGGGCAGAGGTCACCTCTCTCCAGCACTCTTTTTTCAGCATTTTTTGTTCATACAAAGCCATCTAGGCACTTTGGAATGTCCTAACACCTTTTCAATAAATGTCCTCTATCATGGTGCCTCAAAATTCAGCCAGTGTTTTAACTGGGAAGTGTCTTCAATTGGAAGAGAACCTGAAGGAACAAAAGGTAAGATAATTCCTTGTCTCCAGGAAAAGAAGAGCAAAGCAAAAGAAGCAGGGAGTTCTCTTTTCCAAAGGTGTAAATCAGACTTTTAAGCTCACAGCCCCAGGGAAACTGCATATCCTATCCATAAAACCAGATTGGTTATGAAATTGGATGTTTGTTTAATTTAACAGCACTCATGTACCTGGCTCATCATAAATCTTAATACGTAAATCATCCAACTACATGGATTTCAGCATGAGCAGATTTCACACTAATTTCCATGCAGAAGACATTAGAGAATTCCTGATTAAGTCATTACAACTGTTTTAAGGAGTATTTACAGGGGCAAAAATGTGTCTCCTATTCTCAGCTGTCCACTCAGTGGCCTCAAATCCTATAAGCTGAGGTGGGGTTAGGGACCACTTCAGGTGCAAGCCTGGGTGCCAGTACAGACCGTGCCACCTGATTCCCGGCTGGGGCAGACATAGCTCTAGACCATGCCCATGCACTGCTGGGACCTTAAGCCCATGTTGTGGCTTGGATCCCTCAGGAGTCTCATTTGGGCATTAGGAACCTCTGTGCCATTTTCTGAATCAGAGAAGGGCTCCAGCAGCCAGTGGCACCGAGAGCATCGAGCAGATGCACATCTCTGTGATGCGAGGAGCATCACATGGACAGAGGGAAATGGGAGACATCGCCAACTCTGCTAATAGGTGGTCTGAGCTGCATTTTTAACACCGACTTTATCATGACAGTTGATGTATTTCAGGGTTGGATGCTGCTGAGCTCATTCATCTTACAGAAGGCGGCAGCACGATGGAGCATAAAAACGCACCACTGACACAAAAGCAGACTGAAGGTAATTTAAAAACAAAGCTTAAACATCTGCTCCAGGAACCAGCTCTCTAGTGCATAGATGGGAGCACTAAAGTTTGAAACATTACAGAGTGTTTAACCAGTACCACACCAGCTGTTAGACATTTTTGGCAATGGTGTAGATATTATCTGGCAAGTTCTCATGAGCAGCTGACAAGAATGAAGAGTGACATATAAGAAACAGAAAATGCCAGCCATATGGCATGAATATTATGCTAATGTTTCAGGTGTCAAGCAGTAGTCACTTGTGTTTAATTTGAGTGAGCAAAATTTTTATGGATTTTAATGATTACACGATGCTATACACAATTACATTTACATCCCCATATTGTTACAGCTGTAATTTTGCCATTTAACAGTAATATACATTGAACTAAATTTCTCCACTTAGGAGCAATGCTGTTATCTTTATGGCTTAATAACACATCTCCACCTCACAGGTATAATGTTTATTCCTACAGTGCCACTGCAGTAGGTGAAGGAGCTGTTATCCAGCCTGCAAAGCACCACTGGCTGATGCTGCAGCCTGAGGTTGTTTGGTAAATATCAACAGCCTAAGAGAAATGCAGCAACCAGGCATTTTGTGGGTGTGTCTCCAAGAAAATAAATTGCCATGATTTGACCCCCAAACCTCTTCATGCTGGTGCTGTATTTACCGTGCATTTTCAGGAGGGAGTTCTCGCGGCAGACTGGGTGTCTGAGATTCAGACACTGAAGGGGAGCCCCACTGGCAGCTCAGCTCCACCACATCTCCTGAAGGAATGTGATGACAAGCTGCTTTACAGACTACATGCCACATCACAACTAGATTTTTTCACTGAGAAGTGGAAGTAGCAAAGCCTGGTGCCATAAAATTGTGTGTCCTACTTGCTCTGCATCTCACCCTTAAAGAAGCTTAGATCAGCTTCGTATCTCTGACAACAAAACCAGCCTGAGCTGCTGGATTGTCAATAGCTGTCTCACATAGTCAAGGCATAAAAATGGCTGTCTGGTGAAAGTGCATTTGTTTGATGATTCATTTTGGGCTGAGGCCGCTTCTTGGTCAATGCATAGAGCAGCACGTGACATGCGTGACATCTGTGCTGAGACAAGAGGGCGATAGTTGGACTGGCTGTGAAGAAGGCCAGCACCACTTCTGTGTCTATTTATAGGAGGAATACAAATTATAAAAATTAAATTAGAAAAGAAAAAGGAAAATAAAAAGAAAAAGAAGGGATGGAGATGAATTGAACAGTAGCAAAGGTCCTACTAGGGATGAGATCACAGATTGCTTACTGTGACGTTATTTGCATCCATGCAAGAGGTTTAAGTGTAAAAAATCTCCTTATAAATGTATTTGTGGGGGAAGTTTCCACTCCTTGTGCCATTATATGGTGACTATATCATGCAGGTATAATCAACATAGGCTGAAGTGTATTATGAAGAAAGGAATTAGAGAGACACAGAGCAAATTGTGGAGCACACCTGGGAAAGACACAGGTGAGATAGAAAGGCTGGACCCTCCCCGGTTCTGAGAGGAAAAGAGGAATTCTTATGTCTTGCAAACACTCCTTGATGTATTTATTTGTGATGCAGGTCTTTGCTATGGGCTCAAGGTATGCTGAAGATTAATTGAGTAGGTAGAAAACGTCTGCCTGGTGCCACCTGCCACAGTTACAGGGTTATTATTAAGTGGATGGAGGATATATTGGCTGGAGTGAACACTTTCTCATGAAGGCTCCGAAAGTTGGCTCAGATGTTGCAAGGTGTTGCAGACTATCTGCCTGGAGCTACAACTTGTGCCGTTCTTTGTTGAGCTCCTCATTACAAAAGCTTGATGGAGGACAGGTTGCCCTCCACATCACTTTGGCAGTGGCGTTGCTGGTGTGATAATGTTTCCATTGCCCTTAGACGCAACACACAATTTCCAGGTTCTTTGGGAGCAGCATCTTCTGCTGCTTCTAGCAGGCTTTGGAGTCTAGCCAGCATCACAGTCTCCTGTAAGCCCTCACTGAAAGCCCACTAGAGCCCCTCAATTTACTACCCACTTGTCACACTAATGCCATCTCAGCATGTCTGCCTACTCTTGACTGCTGCACTGGCGCTCCTATGAGCAGTGTGAGGCAGAGTCCCTCTCAGTGGTTTTATTTCCTTATTTTCCTAAAGGGCATGACCAAGTTTTTTCGTGAGCACAGTCTGGCTTCTTCCTCTTTGAAAATCTTCAGACCAAGTGTGCATCCCATTTTTCTTCTCAACAGAGTTTTGTACTCACAGGAGTGTTAGATCTACAACATTTTCAAAGCATTGTTCGATGTATTATTCATATAAACCTAGCGCTGATGCTAGTCCACACACTCATTTTTGAGGCTAAGCTCTGTGAGCTGCATCTTTATGAACAGCTCTGGTCATAATGCCAAATGCAATAACAATTACAAAAGGAACAAAAAATGTTACCCTCCAATTATCCCCTAAGTACTGCAGAGGCAAAGCAAGGGTGGTGTTTGGGCAGAGCGAAAACTGAGATCTAAGCCTCATAAGTGGGGATGCAGCTGTCCCACAGAATGGCCCTGAGCTTTCAGCTTAGTACACTGTCAGTTCTTGCACCAAAGATATCTTAGATCTATATATATATAAGATTACAATCATTTTAAGTTACCTGTTTTATATTGATCTGAAGAGAGGTGAAGCCATCTTCAGTCACTTTGGAGGTGACAACCAACAACTGCTGGTAGCAACAGCTATCACCTGAGTGGTGAAAGAAACACTCTCTTCTCCAAGGGTAAGAAGTGACAGGATGTGAGGAAATGGCCTCAAGCTGCACCAAGGGAGGTTTAGATTGCTTGTGAGGAAAAAAATCGTCACTGAATGGGTGGTCAAGCACTGGAACAGGCTGCCCCGGGAAGTGGTGGAATCACCATTCCTGTAAGGCTCCAAAAAAAATGTAAATGTGGCACTTGGGGATGCAATTTAGTGGCAAACACTGTGGTACTGGATTAACAGTTGGACTTGATGATCTTAGAGGTCTCTTCCAACCTTAATTCTATGATTCTATGAAAATAATGGAAGTTTAATAATTTTGGGAGTGCCACAGCAGCAGCATTAATGGAGCAGCTGCATGGGAGCAATGCAGCTGCAGCACCCAGTGGGACAGACAGACATGTGTCTCCTGGGCAGAGCTGTGATGAGGCAGGAAGGCGGCAGTCCCCTCACAGCCCCTGGAGAGGAGGACATGGGGAGGAGTAGCCAGGGGACAGGAACGCTGCTGCCCCCTGCCCTGGTGCTTGTCCTCAGATTACAATGGGTATTGCATTTCACATCTCCATGTTTCTGTTCATCTTCCCACCTTTTGTTTGTGATCTTTTCAGAGCAGAACCGTCTCCTAATATGTGTTTTTACAGTGACTTGCACTGTGAAGCCCTGATCTTGCTTGAGGCCTCTAGTCATGACTGTAATACAAATGATAACCCATCATAAAACAGGACTGCACAAATCCTTAACTCCTGTCATAACTCAGGGATGAAGTGTCAGCAGCTCACAGACGTGTGACATGTGACATTCCCCATGAAGGGCCAGAAGAAGTGAATGCTCACAGAAAAGAGGAGGTGCTGAATGTCTTTGAAATATTTCTCATACGTGTCAGTGTTATATCCGTGTCAGTTCACAGCTGATTTCCTTTATCAATGTCACCTCCTGACAGCAACATGGCCAGGAAAAGGATTGAGGCACACGTCACAGGCAGTCACCAAGATGCAGCTGCATGAAAACATGCACACACAGTCAGTGGGTGCTTCCCATCCTTAGGCTGCTCTGAGGGCACCGAGCTGGCAACCAGGCTTCAGCAAAACCATATCCATGTCCTTTTACTGATGCCTAGAGACACTTACTTGTGTCTCCTCTCTTTTTTCCCCCTTTCCCACAGAGGAAAGCTGGTCGGTATCTCATGCAGGCGATTTTGATGGTTCTAGAGACTCTCCCTTTCACCTGTGAGTCAGCTCAGACATACACAAGGATTATTGGCCAGGGAATTGCTTTCCCAGGCAGCCTCTGGGCCCATGGCAAAACTCCCTGACAGACCCCATCCATTGCTTCACTCTGTACAAGTCAACAACATGCTTTGCAAAAGCTGTCATCACTCTCTAGGGTTACACATTTTTTTTCAGTGTCCCCTAACCTGTACAGGCAAGGAGTTTGGGAGACCCAGAGCGTAACAGGAAAGATTTGCTGCAGGAATGTGAGGAGATGATGGTGAAAAACCCAGAGTTCTGTCCATTCATAGCAAACCAAATAAGCATAGAAATATCTTAAACCATTTTATCTGGCAAGAAGCCATGCTGTCTTTTTAGCCAAAGTGTGATGCTTGGAGAAAATGTAGCTTCAGTGAGCTGAATAACAGGTGAAAAAGAAGCATGAGGAGAGAGTCAAGCTGTATATACAGAAAAAAAATTTGTCCTTGATGAACTGAAGGATTTATGCTCTTCCTTCCTTTAGTTGCACAACTTCCAGGCAACAATTCCCAGTCTTCCTCCTCATTCCTGAGATTAGAACTTTAAAAATATTTTTTAGTGTTTCAAAATAAATGTAGTCTTTAAAGCCTTCCCTGATGTAGGCTGCTGAAGGCTACACTGTCTGTTACACTGGTTTACTGGCTTACACAACCAGGAAAAATCCATCTTGTTCCCAGTTATGACTGCATTGTAAGGAGCTTCTCTAGTGACTCCTGTTTGCCAGATGACATAGCTTGCAGACACACAATTACAATAAAATGGTTTTTTTTCAGAATTTATTGTTAAATTTTACTTTTGGTACTGAGTACTCTAAAGGAAAGTAGGTTCATTATTCAATGATATTGCTGAAATCACGCATGCTATTGCAAGAAGGAAATTAATCCCAGATTTAGGTCCTGGTGTATCAGCAACACCAGAATAATTGCTCTCACCTCATCTTTGTGGGGTAAATTTCCATAATTAGGATGAGAATTGGGCCAAATAGCTTTGGCTTAGATGACACAGTAAATCAGATGAACACAGAGAATTAAAACAATGAAGCAGGAAGGAGAAAAGCAGGAAGGGCTAAGAAGTAACATCAAATAAAGAAATGTGAAACAGATGTGCTTGAACCTGAGCAAGGATATGCTTTGGGATAAATGAAACAGACAACAGTACATGAGGCAGTTTTCCCTGGAGAGCTACCCAGAAGTAAAGTGCTTTAAAGAAGAACGTAAATTCAGGGAATATGCCATAGTCAGTATGATTACACTGCATTAGGCACTGAGACAGACTAGCACAGAAAGTGACCCAGAGCAAGAAAAGGAGAAAAAGTATTCAAGAAATTGGAAGTCCAGACAGAAAGCAGAAGCTTTGAGAATGTACAGGAACCAGACTTGGGAAAGCTGGACACTACCTGAAGGCAAAAAGCACATTGGTCTTCATAAAAGAAGTACTTACAATAGTTTGAACTGCACTTCACTATGATGTAAATGGGCTATTGACTTGCTTAGCATTTGATGCAGTGCCACTAAAACACTGCTTGAGCATTCTTGTCCTTCATTTTATTGCTGTGACAATGCAACAGCCCGTGATGCACCACCACGAGGATGCTCTCTCTAGGCTGCCAGTGCTTTTATCTTGCTCTAAGAAGATCAGATCCTGGCAATGCTAGGCCAGAACTCCATGCACATAGTAATATTCAGGCACCCTCTGAACCACCTCGTTTAAAGCCATACAAAACACAGCTCTTCGCATCCTGGTTTCAGGAGATCAAATTGCCATCCTCTCTTATCCTCCTCACAGACACAAAAGTGTGGTCCTTCCTGCTCTGAGCATATCTTTTCTATCAAAACTTACAACTATGAGGCAGACTATTCCTTACTTTTCCCAGTTAACAGCAGCAGACTGAACTTCCAGAATAACACCTGCCTCTCTGGTTTCCTTTTCCCCATATTTAAAGTTAACACAGTTAACTTTAAACAAATCTTTTATATATTTATATGATTTACATAGTTAAAATCTTTAAATATAGTTTAACTTTTAACATAGCTAACATAGTAACAATCTTCAAAATAACGTCTTCAAAACCAACTTCTTGTAGTACCCTGCAACTCATGCTCATCTAACCATGGTTAAGTGAATGTGCACTTCCATTCCTCTTTCTTCTTTCTATTTTTTATTTCTACTTCTAGCTGTTTTTTTCTGTTTGTTGATTTGGTTTTTTGTTGTTGCTGTCATTTTACTTCCCCAACTCTCAAGTGAATTTGGAGCAAAGTGGGGCTGTGAAGCCATCTGTCTGTTCAGTCACTGTGCTGCAAAGTCCTCCTACCATAGAAAGCTTTCACTATGGGCTGGGCTGGGAACTATTTGCTCTCATTACCATCACCTCTGGGAAGGCTAGGAGACATCTGTTGCATCTGTGTAATAGGCCTGACTTCCATTTACCCTTTGTCTTTCCAGCTGTAGAGACCCACCCTGATGTCTCATTAACAAAGTAAAAATAATGACACTGCTTTGTTTTCCCACCTCCAGGCAGCTGCAGAACCTTCCCTGACCAACTGTAAGCCAAGTCTCTTGTCCCTGGAGTCTTAATGCTTGAGAAACCCACTAAGCAGTCTTAGTTTGCAGTTTGTTTCCCTTGTGCTCCGTGCCTTTCAGCTGGCTTCATCTGGGATCTGCAGTGGGGGGAGATGATACGGTGTGGGGGAGATGATGCAGACTGAATTCACGGCAAAGGAATGCAAAGGACAGAATGTCAGTGGCAGAGGAACAAACTAGATACTAGGTAATTTTATTCCTCAGCTGCATAAATTGATATTTTAAATGACGGCTGTGATGAGTTGTCCTCTCTTTTGTGGATCCCAGTGTTTCTCTTTCTTTACTGCAGTGGCCTACAAGGCTTGGGTTCCTCAGAAGGGCTTTCTTGGGTATTTTGGCTTTACAAGTTGTTGACAGTGACAGTCCTGGAGCTGTTGGATGAATAACGTAGCTGGCAAAGGCTGGCCTCCTTAACTAACTCAGCCACAGACACCTCACGTGCAGAAAATATGTGGGATTTAGTAATGGGTGCAGCTGTACCAGGAGAACCAGGTACATAGTCACTAAGATTTTTGCATGCTTTCTAAGCCCTGACAGAGTTCCAGAGACTTTCCCGTAGTTGTTCTGTCCCCACAGCATCTCTTGGAGAAAAGGCCAGAGCACAGAGAATAATACTCCCCCAGGTCACAGAAAGATTTCTCTCCAGCAGACAACCTCATGGAAAAAGAGGAGAGGGACTGGGAGTTAATCACTCCCACTTACACCGGGGCTGCATCCTCACTGGCAGTGTGGCCTTATTTCCATCATTTTCTTGGCAGTTTGGAGGTTTGGTTTATCATCACATAGGATTTCTGGCCAGATCATGGGTGGGTGCCGCAGCTCCAGAAGCACAGCACCAATTCCTTGTCCCTGCTCCTGCTGAGGCTGGGCTAGAGTCCCCCACAGCTGTCACACAAACAAGGATATGCCTTTAAAATAACAATTTTTCAAACATTTTTGAGGAATACAGTTTGCTGACAGAGAATTTGAGGCAATTCAAATCTTAAGCGAGGACAAAAAAATTCTGTGAAGCTAGCTTCAAATAAGATTTAGTTTGACCATATCTTTAACCTGGGGGTCAATTAAAAAAAGAGAAGTTTCAGTGATTAATTTCTACAGCATCTGAAATATAACAGGCTATTAAACGCACAAGCCAACAGCTGCAGAATCTGACAGAGACATTGTTCTCCCTAAGCATTTGGTAATAGAGTATTTCAGATGATTAAATAGCTAATAAAGTCAGTCTTTGCTAAGTAGATGGATACCAGCAATATTGCAAAGGTAATTATAGATTTCTATCAAAAAAATCTTGACTCAAAATATTTATTCTCTGAAGCTAACACGCAGGTCTCAGTTAAAGAAAAAATATTTTAGCCACTATAAAAACGGTTTCCAATTTCCTCTACTGTAGTGGCTGCCAATTACAACCAATTTCAAGGTGTAAGTTTTCAGATTGATTATTCCTTTTTTCAAGGTAAATCCTCACCAGTTGTCACATAAAACTAGTTTTCCCATTACTCATGTTCTTATGCTTTTTGGCAGCACAGGGATGCTTATTTCCTTTGCATTTTCTCAGGCATTAGCCAGCTGTGATATCCGTACCTCTATAAAGTAACAAAGCGGTAAGAAAGGGTCAGAGGAGCAAAAAACAGTGTTAGGGATGCTTGCAAAAAAACCACAGGAGAGTCCCTCATACACAAAATTATTCATTTACTTCTTTGTTGCTATTTCAACCTGTGGTTTTGGTTTTTTTCCCATTGATCTTTCAGATCCTTTACTCATTCTCTGCGAGGACCACTAGAGAACCAGGGTATGTTTTAAAGTCTTGCATACTCAGCTATGCCAGCTAATTCACAGGCTGCAGAAAAAATATTCTTTACATCTGTAACTTATCCCATTATCACGGTGGAGCATGCAGCATAGCTTGTACTCACACTCTAGCTAGTTTATCTCTAACTCTGATTATTTTTGCCTGGTTTATAAAAATGTAATGGATACTCATTTCCATTTAGTTGAGCCAACCCACATCATACAGTGCTGCCCATGTCTGCTTTTCTTTGCATTTCTTAGTGTCACCTCCTTTGCAGGCTTTATTAACCCCATGCCCTACCTCAACACACTCCATTTTCCTCTTTGAAACCCTGTCTCGAGGACTCATTGCTGTTGTTAAATCTGTGAGAAATGAGATGGCAATGGCTCAAGTACAGAACAATCGAAAATATTTCAAATATATACAAAGAAAAGATGTTGCTGTATTCTTCTCCTAGCATTTGGGTAGTGCTGCATTTCTCAGAGAAAGCATTTCTGAGAAGCAGGGAGTTTTTGGGAACATGTGTGTGGCACCTGGGCTGGAGGAGGAGCACTGGAGACCAGTAGGCTCCCACTGCAAATGTGGCTGCCTCTCCCACCTGCGGCTCCAGTGCATATTAAACAACATATTCTTCTGCATCTAAATATGGCTGCCAGGTAAATTGAGAATTAGGTCCAAGCCAGAAATTTGTATCAAAATCCCAATTTGTATGACAAAGTTCAAGGAGACACGGGTTTTTTGTTTGTTGGTTTATTTAATTACTAGCTGTGGAAAGAGATGCTAGCTGCTAAATGTTTGCTTAAGTTTTCAAGGCAATTTCACTTCATGCTGTGCTTGTATCTAGGGTTTTGTTCCCATTTCTAGCAAAATTTGTGCCTAATAAAGAGTATTCTAACCTCCATTTCTTGCAGTGGCCATCAGCTAGCTAGATCTTTTATTTCTATTGTCAGCGACAATAAGAAATTGGCGACCAAAATTACTATTGTGGCTGTAACTGCAGTGTTATTTATAAACAGCTAGATGCAGAAAAAATGCAATTTAAATTTCATTGTGAGCAATATTCAGTTCTAGAGCTCTCTAATGTACAATTCATAGCTGCTTAAATTGTAGTCATTACTCTCATACTACAATACTCTTTGTCATGACAAAGGGAAATTACTTTTCTGTCAATTACTTCTGCAAGATTAGTCAATTTACACTTGCAAAGGGCATGGAGCAGCATCTCAGTTCCATGGAGATGTTTCTCAGAAGCATTTGGCAATTAAAGTCTGGGGGAAAAGGTAAATGAAAGTCACCTTCAAAATGTTAAAAAAAAAAGGGGCAGTGCATGCATCCCAAGGTGTCATACTCCAGTGAAGAGCAGCAATGAAGAGCAGATCTATCACTGAAAAACTGCCAACCTCAGTGCTGCAGAAACCTGAGGACCTGCAAGAGGAATGCTCCTCTATGTTTCAGTACTGAGCAGCCACTGAAATCACTGGCAGCACTTGAAATCACTGCCCCTGACTACATGTGAGCTGTGCATGCGATTATCTATATAAAACATCCTTCTCTTTGGCATCTCCTTCTGCTGCTATCTGTGTGTTTGCTTAATCCATGTCAGAATGGAGATACGAAGAGCCAGAAACATGAGGAGGAATGTTATTTTTGCACACTTGCTTGGAAATTCTATGTGAGCTTTAGCATGACTGGCTTGGGCACCCGCCTGAAGCATCACAGCTCCTGACCCTAGCAGCATAATTTAAGGTGCTGAAGTTTTAATGCCTGAATTCCTTGGAGGGGTGATGGAGTAACTGTGTGCAACCTTGCCTGAGAAACAACACAGTGCTCTTCTATCACGCTTGAAAAACTGCCTCAGGAAGGTTCCCTCTTCTTTTTCCTTCATGTGCCTCCACACGTAGGCATGGCACTTAGGGACATGGTTTAGTGGTGGGTTTGATGTTGCTGGGTTAATGGCTGGACTCAAAATGACCTTAGAGACTTTGTCCAACTTCTCCACTAATTCTATGATTCTGTGAATGAGTGCTGGAGCATCACCTGGGGCTCTTCTTGCTGAGATCAGGGGTACTGTGAGCGAGAGGCGCAGCTGTGCATTCTGCAGCCTGTGAGATGCTCTCAGGGGAGAAGGCACTGGCTGTGGTTCCAGCACAACCTGGTGCTGTCGCTCCCCAGCCTGCAGGGATTCACACCCACAAAGAGAGAGAGAGCAGGACCCAACAGAGACAGCAAATCTTCTCTTCCCTCCATGAAAATAGTGGAAAGGCCTTTGGAAAATGGGGCATTTGAGAGGGGCCTCATATCTAGCATGAAGAGTGGGTGGGGTTTTATACCCTACCTCTGCCCTGCAGCCAGGCAGGGTTGCTTAAATCACCTCAAAGTTGAGGTCACAGGTATTTTTTTGTAAGTGGAGCAGAACAAGTGGAGTGCAGACACACCGTGTAGCTGTATTGTCATGCACTGCGTGCAGCTGGCACAGCACAGCTTCACCTCTAGGTATTATTGCAATTAAAGTGATGAAATAGCAACAGCACAGGAATCCTCCACAATGATGTTTGTGTTTAGGCATGTCAGACTATGCTGATACTGATATCCCGGTCCTATACTGGCATCATACCTCTCATGGAGTTTTGCAATGTTTTAAATCCTAACTCCTACCAAATTCCAACAAATACAGTCACAGTCCTCCTTCCTGGTACTGCTCTCTTGGTACAGCAAGGGGCAGAGCATCCTTATCTTTCCTCCCCAGCCTGAGCTGCCTGCAGGTGCTGTTGCTGTGCTTTGGTGCAGAACATTTCAAAGGCAGAAAATACACAGGAGGGAGTTCTCAGCAGAGTTTACAGAATGTTTCAGGGCACCTTAATAATATGTTATTTTTGTTCCCATTCGGTTAATGGATTTGCAGCACTGCTCAGCCCAAAACTAGACTCTGCTCCAGCCACCCATAAAAACTTTACATAGTATTTAAAAATCATGAATGTTTATGTTGCCTTTAATTATTTTCCATTTCAGTTGCCTGGATCATCTTTTAATACACATGTTCTTGGTTTACATCAAGGCTATGATCCTACCTTGCACAAATGATAAATCCACATTTGTTTCCAAGAATTAGGATTAGGGGGGACTAAATTCTGCAGGTTAATAAAGATAGGTATGAAGACATGAACACAAGTGTAAGAATATAAGAGTGTAAAGATATATATCAGGGTATAAAGCTGCAGATTGGAATTTTTGAAGTTTCAGCTTGAGACAGTGACAGACAATATCGAAAATATATTTTTTCCTTTGGCTAAACTCCAAAATATTAGAGTCTGTCCCACTTGTTTTTTCACAGCCAGTCTTTAAATACCCCGTGTTTGAAATATACTTAGTTCACCTATTTGTGTCACTACAGTAACATGCCAGGGAAAGAGTTCTTAGCTCGTTATTCACAGAGGGACAGAGAGAAACCACATCAGTTTCTGGTTCTATATGATATCAAAACTGTTGAAAAAGGTAGGGTTTTTTATGATGTCTAGATATGCTGCTTAGGCCGCTGTAATTTCAGGACATAATCCAGTGGCACTAAACCATCTGGGGTTTGAATGTTGAAAAAGCCAGTTATAGCTATAAAGGTTTTGGGATCAACTGTGTTTGGGATCCCTTCTAATTTTTCTGGATAGAGGCAGAGAGCTTGTGGTCTGGGTTCCGGGTGCACCTCCCTCCAGCCCTGCACATTCCTCTTTCATGTGTGATCTCAAATGATGACCCTACCTTTGACATATGAATGCAGTTGGGTTTTTTTTTCTGAGAACCCACAACCAGCAATTTAATGAAGGTAATTTAATTTGTCTTCAAAACAATGCGTTATGCATTAATTAAAGTAACTTAATTTGTCTTCAAAACAGAGTATTATTCATTTACCCTAAGGCATGAGACACATAGCACAAAGGGCAAAAAACATCAGAGGTACATGACTCTTACTCATACCCTCATCTTTCCCCTTGACAGCTTTTGTGCTTTCTCATTTTCAGCTCCGAGGAGCATTTGTGTTGTATTAGCACCAGTCTGTTTTTACAGTGCTTTCCTTTGCCCTTAACTCCCTTCCTTTCACACGTTGCTTCTGGACAGCTTCTCTCAGGTGACTCAAAGGCCCCAGTTTTGCAAAGCTTTTGTGAGAGTGTACTGTGATACTTCTCAGTCCTGAAAAAACAGAGATATTAGCAGCGTTGTGACCAAGGTGTTATCTTTTAGGTCCACAGACCTCCTTGACTTTGTGGATTCTTTTGTATGTGCTCAGCTTCTCTTCACCTGCTTGGTCATTTTCATAACCCTTGTTGACTAACTGCACAACAAATATCCTCGTCTCACAAATGCACATGTGGAAGCAGAATATTCATTTTAAAAATAAAAATATCAGACACATTTTTCTAGTTTCCTAGTGAAGCTACTTGTTCCAAAATAACAGCCTGTTATCAGCAACAAAATGCTGCAGAATACGAAATAGTTATAAAAGGTAAGGTTTTATAAAACCTTAAAGTTTTGATAATTTTTTTAAAAAAATTATAAAAGTTTTGTAATTAGGCTGCATACATNGTAAGGTTTTATAAAACCTTAAAGTTTTGATAATTTTTAAAAAAAATTATAAAAGTTTTGTAATTAGGCTGCATATGAGTATTTTGTAAGGTAAACCTTGTACTCACAGACAGAGTTTAGTAAGTTATTTTTGATTAATAGAGGGCTGGTTTTGAGAACTTGCCCACATTGCACAAAAATATCTGATATGTAATGATAAAAAGTACTTCAAACGAAACTATTTTAGCTACAGTTCAGCCAAGTCTTAGCTTCATCTAATCCCCACTTCAGTGGTAGATATGAACTCACTTCATTCTAGGAACTTGGGAAACACCAAAGAAGAACAGGCCTGTTGGCTTTGCTGGTGTGTTTATTTCTTGGAGATACTGAATATTTAGAGACGTGTGTGCTCCTGGAAGTCCTCACAGCAGGTAGCATTTGCCATGAACTCCTAAAAATCTGAACATAGCATGTTCTTTTTTGCCCTTGGGAGTAAATAGGAAACCAGCCTCACCCCACAGCCTATGCAGAGTTGTCCCCTTCAGACCCTTCTGTAGCTTTGGCATTTCCAGCTAGGTGAGATGAATTGCTATCAGTAAAAATATCACAGAATTCAGTTCTTTACTGCAGCAAGACAGGTATAAACTGGGTATTTGTGACCAGCAAGATCAGTCAGAGCTGGCTCTCCCATTTGAAACAAGGCCAGCTAATGCCTTTGGGATGAATCTCAGGAGATAGGACAGAGCCTGCAGAGAGCCACACAAAACCTCTCCTCTCTGTAGTGCAGGAGCTCTGGACTGTCCTAGCGTGCCGAACAGGGAAATCAAAACGGCCGCAAGGAAGCCCCACCTATAATACAAAATAATCCCATTAGTCTCTCCACGACAAAGACCTGGGAGTTATTTTGCTGGGTAGGTGGCCATGGGAACAGTGTGGTTATCATCACACAACAGAGACGGAAACCAGAACTTTCTCCAGGAATGGGGAAGCAGCTTCCAGGGGTATCACAGGGAGCAGCACTTTTACAGCAAGAAGCCAAGCTTCCTAAAACAACATCACCACTACAGAACACCATAAACATAAAAATTATCAAGAAAACCTAAAATCTTTCTGAGCAGGAGGCAAAAAAATAAAGAGCAACACATACATTTGCTTTCTGAGGTAGATGTCAAACGTTTAGACAAAGTTTGAAGGCATGTAGCTGGATTTAGCTTCAACCTTGCATAGACTGGAGACACAAAGCTGAAGTTTGTGGAATAAAAGTGAGATTGCTCTGTTTAATCTTTGCTTAAGATGGAGGTGAAAGCACAACTGAGAGCTGGCAGGACCATCCTTCTGCTAGCAGCACACACAACTGCAGTAGCTCTTGGTTTATCTCCTTGCCAGCCTGGCAGGGATGGCAGCTGCCTATATTGAACCACATTCCAGCTCTGGTCACACTGGAATAAATCCAGGGTCATGTCATTGACTTCAATGAAGTTATTCTCTATTCATGCTTGCTAGCTGAGAATCTGGCTCATTCTATCTAGGCAGTAATATCTAATAGAGAAAATACTGCCAAATTAAGGGAACAAGAAGAACCAAACTATGTGACATGAAGAGGAAACATTTTACATTATATGGATTATAGAGGCCCTCATTTAAAGGACAGTTGGCTGAAATGCATTTCTATATATGCCCAGATTTTCTTTTAAGCCTCATTTGCTATTTTAGAAAGTGAAAAGGAAATGTATTGATTTTAACATTATTGAAATAAAAATGCTGCAGTTTGTTCAACACAAAGCACTAATTCATCATATATCTATGAGTAGGACTCTTCCATTTAGGATTTCCTCCACATCAATTAAGAAGGCCTCTCTGGCCAAACCATGTTGAGATTCATGATTTTCTCTATGGGAGCAGCTTTCTGTTGGTGCCAAATTCACTTTTGGGAAAAACCCTGTGTTTTGCTCTGTTGGGTAAACCCAGGTGGTCCCTGCTGTAGTGACCAACAAAAGATAAAGGGAAAGAATCAAGGAAAAGGAAATTTATCATCACTGTATTATTTCCAATAAATTCAGATTAATTCTTGGCAGGGCTAGATAATACAGTATATCTGACTTTAGAGAAGCCAGTAGTGTAATAAAAACTCTGCAACCAATGATGTATGAGTAGCAAAAATGTATAGGTTTACTCCAGCAGTTAATTTGTTAAAGAAATACTGACATTTACATTTTAGCAGGCAGTGGACTGAATTGCCTCACCGCCTGTTGTACTGAGTTGGTATCATCCCATGTTATGTGCTCTGACTAATGCAGCAGAAATGCACTTGTATGCCCACACCTCATCTGGATGCTGTTTGTGTTGCTGCATGATCTGGAGGCCCCCAGACGGAGGATGAGTGGTGATGGATCCCCCAGGGATGGGGCTTTTGCTATACCTGGTTTGCAGTAACATGCCACTTACCCACAATTTTCACTCAACCTTTGGATTTCACCCGGACTCACAAGAACATAAATTTATAAACTGATGCAACACCCTTGCCAAGAAAGAGAAACATGAAGAAGAGAAACATGCCTGCTTACTAAGGAAAATGTATGCTAAATTGAGAAAGGTGCTTGATTGTTTTGGGGAGCTAGAGAGAGCTGTGGAACAATCCAGACAGGATTTAAGACAACTTTTTTCATTTTCTTAATTTTTTTTTATTTTTTTAGAGCATGTATCTCAGCTTGCAGTAACATCGAAGTGAATCAAGAAAAGTTGTAGCATATAGCTCTTTCCACAGTGTATATAAAATAACACCCTAGGATGACAGGGATCATCTTAGACCATCCTGGACAGTTCCCATAAGAAGTGAAAATAATATCACAAGCTTGGAGTGGCAAACTGCCTGCTCAGGTTTGGAGTCCTGGTCTGGGTATCAACCCCTAGAGCTCTCCCACAGAAATTCATTTAATTATTCCTATGCAAGAAAGAGCAGGTTGTTAATGTTTCAGCTACAGAAATGATCCTCCTGTGCTAGGCAATGTATGTGTTAGAATTAGTTCTGTAAATCTGCATCATAATGGACAATATTCTCTTAAACTAATTTCCTGCAATCATCATTAATTGGCCAGCTTTCTAACACCTGGTACCAACAGATTTTTCATCCAGCAAGTGCAGTGCCACACAATGGCAACAGCAGGTTCTTACCTAATCCCACTCCATACACAAGCAAACATCAAATGTGCCTGTAACAAAGACACACAGACCAGCCTGACATTTGCTGGTAACTCCCAGGAGATTCTCCCGCAGTACAACTAGTCCTGCTCTAACAGATTTTCCAGTGGAAAAGATGATTTTAAATAATTTCCAACGGAACTAATTGCACTCACTTCAAAAGAACATCCTTCTCTTCCTCAGAGTACACATATATTAGTCCAGCTGTAAATGTAGCTAACTCTTTGTAAAGTTTTCCAAAGCAATAATTATTTCATCTTGGGAGAACTCACAACAGCTTGCTTGGTAATGAAGTTATGCAGATATATATGTACTTCGTGCAAAGTTGCACACACATACATGCACACACAAAATAAAAATAATAATTAAAAAGTAGGCATTTAAAACAGCTTTTAAATTCCACTCACAGTTTTGAAGTTCAAGCATAAAACTTCTTGCCTTGCATCTGTAGCTCCAAGCTGTCTGTAAAGATAACACAGTCCATCAGATATCCTGGTTTTGTTTTCTTGCATAAAAATATCATCTGTCACAGGCACAGGAGCTGACTTCAAGGACCAGCCCCTTCAGCGGAGCACACCAATCGGGAGACCCCGGGAGCACATGTGGAATGCTGCTTGCCTGCACGCCGGTCACGGCCACGGGCAGCATCTGCTCTGCGGGGACACGGCTGCCAGATGAACCCGGCTGCCACTGAAACACCGCGCTGGAGGTGCCACGGCCCCCGGGGGTGCCCGGTGTCCCCAGCCCAGCCCAGCCGCGGGAGGCTTTCACAGAGCTCCTCAGTGCCACTGCTCCTGCTGCACCAGCCACAGGGACACCAGAGCCAGAGGCCAGGCGGTGTGCCGTGCCCCTTCTGGCGTTATTCTTTAATGTTTTAATAGAAATAATCTCATTTACCAATATATTTAATGCTTCTTCACCTTTTCCTCTTAGTTGCTACTCTGACCCCATTTAGATCTTTATATTCCAAACTTAGCCCTGGAAAACCATGCCTGTGGGAAAAGTCCTGAGCGTTGAAAGCCCCTCATATCAGGGGGGCTGGCAGTGCTCCTCACCCTTTGGGTCAGCCTCACCTGGGGTTTCCTCCCTTTGCTGAAGCCGCAGGGCTGTCTGCCCACAAGGCCCCTGCTCCTCCTGCCTCTGCCACAGCTGCCCGGCTGCTCTGTGCAAGCTCCCCACACGCAGCTTTGCTCTGTGCCTGTCAGACAGAGAGGTCATTTTCTTCTTGCGTCTGTTTAACTTGGGGACACTTAAATGCAAACCGCTGAGAAATGGTATTTAGGGACACAGGCCCCCAGCTTCCCTGCTCTGTGCTCAGCCCTCGCACACAGTGGGGCTGAGGGGAGCGCGTGTCTGCTAACGTGGCTTGGGAGCGCAGCAGGAACGCGGTGCTCAAAGCCAAAACTCAGACCATACCTAGGTGAGCGTGATGAACTAACATCTGTAGAACTGTTTTCACTCCTGGAAGGGCAAGCCACAACATGCTGGGAAGGGAAACCAGTAAACATGCAGTGCAAAAGCCGTGCCTTTTCCAGCTGAAGTGAGAGACCTAAAGGCTCATACTTGCTTACCCCCTCGCACCTCTCATAACCTCAGTGCTGGCTTTATTAACTCGGAGTAGCAGCTTTACTTCATCAGATAGCCTGACTTTTGCATTCAGGGTGCAGGTTAGAGTGGACTGGCTGTAATATATACTGTCTCTAGTCTGTGAATATCTTGATGGTTTAATTAAATTATTTTTGCTTCTAATTTCTAGTGTAGTAGATTAGTAATTCACTAAAGGGTCTTTTACAATGTTTTCCGATGGTGGATTAACCAGGCTGGTTAAAAACCTAGGCAAAGCTCCATTTTCCACTCTCAGAAGCCACAGGTTTCTCAGATGAAAAATTCCCACAGAATGTCACTGAGACAGGACAGACTTTCGGTCAGTGAAATAAGTTCCCGCCGGATTCAGGGTGGAATTTCCCATTTCCAGAGCCTAAGGCCAGCACAGCCCAAGCAGGAAATAACTCCCCGTTAGCAAGAGCCAAGAACCTTGGTGGAAGTGCTTTCTTTCATCGGCCGCCGGTGGGGCGGGGAGGATCCAAGAAGGGACCGTCTTTGGCGTGCGGAAGGTCTTTTGCAAATCTACAATAAGGAGTGAACTCGTTTGCAGTTCCCAGCCGGGAACATTTTGTTCAGAGGTTTCCGAGCTGGGAGCAGCTGGGGCAAGGCTGGCCGGAGGTTTTCCTGCCTGATCCTGATCCTCGTTCCGCACCCAGGGCTGGGCAGAGGGGTGGAGCTGGGTCAGCCTGCCTGGCTCTACCTGGGGCTGGGACAAACCTTCACCCTCTTTTGCTGCCGAGGAAGATGCATTGTCTGGCAGCACTACGGAGGGAGAGGCAGAGGAAAAAATGTTGAGCCTTGTAAAACGGGTATTTCCACTGTGTCTGAGACCTTGCTGGGGTGATACAGGGGAACCTGAGCAGAAACCTTCCTGTACAGCCAGGGCAGAAACCTTTTCAGAGGCTCACCCACAAGCTTTCAAAGGGTCTTGCTTCAATTTTCTTTTTTTGATCTGACAAGAGGTCAGACCTCCCAAAGAGACAGTTTTGCCCCATCCAGACCCATGCCCTCATGGTAGTGACAGGCGGGACTGTGAATCTGCACTGGCACATGGGAGAGCTGCCTGAGCCCTCTGCCTGTGGGTACCTGCTGCGGCTGCAGAGGGGGTGGCACAGGTGGCCCAAATTTGCATTGGGCCTGGGAAACTCAGCCTGATAGTTGGTATTTAATGTGCAGCCAAGCCAGGTTTTGAAAGCTAAGCATGTACACACATAAATGGCTGAGATTTAAGAAGTCACCTTACCACAGCAGTGAGAGATGGACAGCCCTGACATCTCTCTCAGCCTTTTACTTATCAGCACTTTCTTCCCTGCAGGATAGGTGTGCTATCTATTAATTCCCAGCTGTATTGCATATTGGAACTGTCCTTTTCATTAACTCCCAGCATGTATTTTTTTCCTCTCCTTTTAGTCCTGATTATGTCTATGTCCTACAAAATTTCTGTCCTTCGTATTTACAGCCTGCAAATATTTGTCAATTTATCACATTGCCTCTGAGCAACCACTTCACCAAGGTCTGTGTATATTTACCCTCATGAATCAATTCCTCAAGACTCCTATTTTTTGCTGCTCTTTCCTGCAGAGTTTGCAGACTTAGTTTGCTTTTAAAAGACAGAGGAGGGAAGTTAAATGCTCTTTTCTTTAAAGAGAAGGGCAATAGCTGGATGAAATTAAGTACATATTAAGGAGAGTTTCAGGCAAACTTGCATTTGAGATGGCCAGTTCTAAACTTCATACTTGACCCTCTTATTTGTCACATTTGTTTGGGTCACTAGTGTTTTATGCTGGAAACCTTTGCATCTCCTTTTAGTCAGACACACTAATACATAGTTCACTGTCCGGGGTAAATTCATTGGCTTGCATGAAGCCCCCTGGACAGGCAGGGACGTGTGTGAGCAAACAATTGTTTGATTACAGTCTCAGGATGAGACCCTCAACAGTACCTAGGAATCCAACTTGCACCATTGCCAGAAAGGTGGGGTCTTCTGCAGCCAAAATGTACAGCCCAGGAGAAGCTTCAGCCCTGCCTGAAATACCAGTCACAGGTGGCTGCTGGGTGAGTGGTCACTGAGAAGGTCACACTGGTACCTGTCTCTATCTCTGTCTCTGTATCTCCCCTGCATTACCCCAAGGCCAAAGTGCAAACAGGCATCTGAGTAAAGAGAAATCTGTTGCAACATGATGGGAATACAAGTCTCTCCAACCTTTGCCACCAGACGCTGCGTGGTTGCCTTCGGCACAAATTGTACTTTACTCTGCTAAGGATCCCACTGGAAACTCACTATGCTTACTAAAACTTAGTGGGAGCTGAAAGAGAAAAATATAATCTCCAGAGAGTTTAAATAAGGTTTGATTATTCATGGGAGCAGCAGGGGAAGGGTAAAATTCTCCTGGATTTGTTGTGAGCCTCTGGTATTGCACCAGACTGCTGTTTTCCAACCACTCTCTTTTTTTGGATGCCTTTAAATCCAGACTGTAACTTTAGTTAACTGAAATTCTGCATAGATGATGAAGAATCATAGGACAATTCAGGGCTGCCCTCCCTCTCGTGTATTTTGGGTACTTTAAGGATTTTTGACTCCTTACAGATTCTGTAAAAAAAGTTAAATCATGCACCTTTTGTATAACTCTCCACCAGGGGCTGTTCCCTGTGGACTCTGTCTGCAATGCAGCAGCCAGAAAGAACAAGGTCTGTAATTTTAGTTCAGGTATATTTGGGCTTATTTTTATGCACATGAGCTACAGCAAGCTGTAGCAGGGCTGCAGATGCCACTTCAGCTGCAGTGTTTCCATTAAGGCTGATTTACTACTCAAAAGCAAACAAAAGCAGCCTAAAAACCAACAAGATAAAGACAACTAAATAGGTGTTAAACAACTATATCTACTTGTCTTTGCCATAGTTTTCATGGTCTTGTGGTTTAGGCCTGTTTTATGGTCCTTTTAATTTCATAAAATGTGTGGCATGCTGTCAGTATTTTTTTCAGCTCTTGAAGTAACTGATAAGCAACATTTTATCAAAAAATCTCATAGCAAGGATTTTTAAATAATACCTGAATCAAATTCAATCCTATCTTGTTGCCCTAGAATGATTTCTTAAGAGTGTGAAAATGGGGAAAAACAAATTCCTATCTAAAATTCTTCATAACTTAAATGAAGAAAAGGCAAGAATGCCTTCCCGCTGGTCTGATCAACAGCTAATATGCCATATAATGATATCAGCATAAAAAATGTATTTCATTTTTCCTTAGACAATTTTAGTTAGTAGCTAGAGGTATCATCCAGGTCAGAAATTACTTTTAAGAAAATAAATATAATTAACTGCTGAACTGCATTTCCCTTCCAGAAAGTAAGGTCAAAGTTCTGGTTTAAAAGACTATTTTTCCAGTAAAGTTAGCAGTTTTCAACTGCATAAAACTATCACTTTGAGGATGAATCCAAATATTGTATACTGAACTTCTGAGGGTAACAGTTTCTATGAATCAGCTCCCCTCAGCAACAGAGCACTTGTATCTGCCATAGCACTGTCCACTTTTCATTAATAAGCAGCTATCAGTGTGGTGAGTTGTACTATAAAGCATTTAACAACTGTTCTCATAAATACCATACACCATCTGGTAACTGAATCAAAAGGCTATGTGCCAGTTTTTCTTTGGGACAGAAAGGTCTGCTTTAAATTGTTGCCAGTAGTGTCAGGGTGCACAGATATTACAAAAAAATTAGTATAGAAACATGTCATCCCACCCAATTCCCCAAAAGTACAGCTGAGAATGAAAAAAAACAAATTCAGTGGGATATTTTTACATCATACTGTTTGTTCTCGTTGCAAGTAAGAACGACAAGTCTTGAAATTTTCTTTATTCATATCAAAAGACATCAAATTTTTCTTTTTATATATTCTTATGGAAGATATCTACATTAGGTTTCTTACTAAATTATATTGAAATTAAGTGTTCTGACATGTCCAAAATACAAAAAAAGTTTTCTTCTGAATTTGCTGGAGTGACATAAAATACTTTGCTTCATAGCAATTCAGTCTGAGATTTCCAGTTGGTGACAACATCACCTCATCTTGCAGGAATGCTGGCTCCTGCCATCATCCCATCACTCAGGCTGGACACTGATTAGGTCACACAAGAAGGCCTGGAAGTCCCCTGATGCAGCTCGCTCAGTGACAAAGCATGGGGGACTTAACAAGAGGAAGCTTTGGGCATTATCACTGCATTGGCAAACACTGCACAGCTGGAATTCAATTTCTATAAAGCCCAGATAACTCAGACTGCATAGGTTTATTGTCCTGCCATAGGAGTTAAGGGCATTTTGGTCAGAAAGTATTTGAATGCTTCTAAGATGTATTAATTAGTCTAATGAAATGTACTTGCCAGAACACACTTCTCCCCTGCTACTCATAGGTTTTCAGTTTCCATTTCCCAGAAATAAACCAATTATTATCTAACCATTTTCACTGAAGCTGCCTCCAGTCAATTATAGAGTGTGAACTTAAACTGGCTGCACTCCAGAGGTTATGGTGGGAGGGAAGGAATTGTAGAGGTGATGAAGGGACTGAACGTGCCTCGAATATCCCATGGGGAGCTGGAGGTGAAGATGTGTATGGGCCCAAAGGAGTAGATATGCAAGAGGTAAGCAGGAACAAATCAATATTTAGAGTATAAATATAAAATCCTACCAAATTATGTATATCTCCTTTTCTCAAGTGATTGTTAGAAAAAACCTATTCAGAGGTTTCCCTGGGCACAGTTTCAGAACAAGGGATGCAAACTCCCAGGGGAGGGAAACTTATGGGCAAATCACATCTGTCCTGCTCTGGAGTGCCCCTCAAAGACCAAATATTGCCTTCTAAATGCAAGCAGAAAACTCTACTTTCTAAATGTCCCTGTTTCTCCACCCCCACCCTGTCAGCTGGCTGCAGCATATTCCGTTTCTGAACAACAGCTTCACAAAGTACTTCACAGGCATATCTAAAAGCCTTCCACATTCCCCACATGGAAATGTTGGCCTTCAGAGCGTGACACCATCAGCTTTGACCAATTTTGCAAGGCATTGGCAAAAATTTTAAAGAGAAATACTGAAGTATTGAAAACTCTCAATGAACCCTGCAAAGAAAAACAAAATTGAAACAACTTCCCTCCAGTTGTGAAAAATGCTCCATTGCTGCTGATAAGACCTTTCTTTAATTATAAAACTGCAGGCAAAAAAACTCCTGTGTGTTTATTTTCTACACTGCCACCCAAGCAGCTATATACATTTTGGCTAATTTGAGACTTGTGGCTATAGCAGTAAGAATTCATACAATGTCTAAGAGATCATCATGTGCAACTGTGAACAAGATGGACAGCCCTTTCATTCTCAGATAATTTTTGCACAGGGCAAAACTCTCAGAAATGGAAGTGGGAGAAGATTCAGAAGAGAAAGATGCCCTGTTTCTTCCCAGTCTAATCACAATAATTATATTGAAAGCAGAGGTGAGATAAAGTGACTGGCATGAGATCTACTAAAACAGGGCCCCAACCTGTGTGGGGTACATACTTCAGGACTTCTACAGGGCTCATAGCATTGTTCTTTACATATTGCGATATACTGTTCTTCATTATCCCATTTAATGTAGTCTTCCTGCTTCTTAGAGCACCAGCTTCTTTATCTAGCATAAACATTCTGGAAATGAATTGTATTTGAAAAAAATCACTTGAACCCATTTGGTTTATGAAGTTGTGTTTCCATTCATCTCCTCCTTGGCCACCTCCGTCTTAAAGCAAATGAGTCACAGCAAGTGAGATAGCTCCTTGTCATGCCTCCACACACTCGTTCTGGCACAACAGAACAGCTCTGACGCTTCAAACTCCCACCTAAACCTTCCCAGGGATAGACTTTTGCCTTGGTGCTCAGGTTTCTTGAACTCACAGAGCAAGAGTAGAGCTGTGATCTGGAGTTTCATCACAGAGTCCTGGGTTGCAGCCTGTGTGCTCCCTGAGAAGCAAAGCCCCCAGCCACATATCTTTGTTCTTAGAGCTGAACTTCTAATGCTGTCAGAATCAAACAGAATTCAGAATTCCCCAATCTGTCTGTAACATTAAGATCTCCTTGTTCTATGAGTATATTAAAAACACTGAATGTGCCAGATCAGGCTCAGTCTCACCACCAGTGTGCATATTGTGAGAAACACGTGTCCTTGCCACGCTCTGGGCAGAGCTGAACTACTTCTGCCTTTGATCCAAGAAAAAGAAGGGAAAGTGGATGCCTTAGGAACATGCCA
Organism: Bombycilla garrulus; assembly: GCA_013400315.1. Lineage (NCBI taxonomy): Eukaryota > Metazoa > Chordata > Aves > Passeriformes > Bombycillidae > Bombycilla > Bombycilla garrulus. The sequence continues at coordinate 126,785 of VXBU01015042.1, read as the reverse complement.
GACGTAGGTTCATGCATTATTCTTGCCAAGATTGTATGGCTTTCTGCTTTTGGCACAAAATTGTGGCATGCTTTTCTCTTTCTGGCAAGTGGACACATCTTGGCAATGGCACATTTCAGGCTTGTGTGTGCTTGCAATATGCATGGAAAATGTACTGTCCCAACAACCCACATGACTCCTGCAGGAATAATAATCCTAATTTTTTTTTGCCAGAGGAACATTCTCAGGAACATACCATAAGCTCACAGAAATGTTGGTTGGGAGGGACCTCTGGGGTTCACCCTGCATCTCTATTGCCAGCACTTGGTCAGGTCATCAGTGCTTTTTCTAGTTGAGTTTTGAGGACCTATTCCAAGGATAAAGATTCCACCACTGCTCTCATTAGGCTCTCAAACTGTTTCCCAAACTCTATGCTGAACCTCTCAGAACACAATCTGTGGCCATTGACTCTGCTGCAACTGGGCATCTTCCTCTTCCAGGAAATCCTCGATTCTGTAGTCTTTTTAATGGGTATTGGCATAGCTGTTGGCTGCTATTTCATGCCCTCCTGGTGTCCTTTTCACCCTAAACACCTCAACATCTCTTCAGGTAATGGGCTTTAGGCCCGAAGCTGGACACTGCTGCAGATGGGCCAGCGCCAAGCAGAAGGGATAGTCACAGTCCTTGTTATATTAGCTTTGGTCCTGGCAGTGGAGCTGAGAAAGTAGTCTTCTTCCTCTGTGATGGAAGCTCAGGCTGATCTTATTTAACCTGGCACCTGGGTCCTTAGGATCTTTACAGAGGGGCCAGCCTGACTCAGCCAGTTGTTTCCACTCCGTTCTGGTGCAGGGGTTATTCTGCCACACACACAGGGCTTTGCTGTTTTCCTTGCTGAAAGGAAAGTGGAATGACCTTTCAAGGCCCTCAAAATTCTCAAGATCATGTTGAACTGAAGCACAGGAGTTGAGTACCAACTCAAAAAGTACCAAGTACTTCTTTACTTCACCTCCAACTAGTGTATTGTGAAGTTTTCTGTTAGTCATTTCAGAGACAATTTTCAGTATTTAACCTATAGTGCTAACCACAGACCTCAACAGAATTATGGAGGCTTCATGCCTCTGTAAAAGTGGCAAAACTGAGTTATTTTATCTTAGAGACATATAATAGTTCAGGTTGGAATGGACCTTTAAATGTCATCTAGTCCAACCACCCTGCAATGAGCAGGGACATCTTCAACTAGATCAGGTTGCTCAGAGCTCAATCCAGCCTGGCCTTGAATATTTCCAGGAATCTGAAGGATTTGCATTCAAGATGAGAAACAGAAGAAAGTACATAGAGAAGCAAATAAGAGATCCTGAGGTAGGTTTTGTTGATATTACACATTCAGGGACAGTCAAGATCATAGAATCATAGAGTCATAGAATCATAGAGTCATAGAATCACAGAATCATAGAGTCATAGAGTCATAGAATGGCTTGGGTTGGAAAGGGCCTCAAAGATCGTCTAGTTCCACCCTCCCTGCCATAGGCAGTCACTAGACCAGGTTGTTCAAAAGCCCATCCAACATGGGCATGAACACTGCATCCACAACTTCTCCGGGAAACCTGTTCCAGTGCCTCACCACCCCTCACAGTGAACAATTTCTTCCTGCCATCTAATCTAAACCTTCTTTCTTTCAGTTTGAAGCTATTCTGCATGATCCTGTAAGAAATTTCTCTCCATCTTTCTTGTAAGCTCCCTTCAGATGCTGGAAGGTCACAATTAACTCATTCCAAAGTCTTCTCTTTTCCAGGCTGAACAATTCCAATTCTCTCAGCCTTTCCTCATAGGAGAGGTGATCCACTTCTCTAATAATCTTGGTGGCCTCCTCTGGACTTGTTCCAACAGGTCAATCCTTCCTGTGCTGGGGACCCCAGAGCTGGATGCAGCACTGCAAGGTGGAATAGAGGGGCAGAATCTCCTCCCTCACCCTGCTGGCCGCGCTTCTTTGGTGCAGCCTGGGACACGATTGGCATTCTGGGATGCAATCACACACTTTGCTGGCTCACGTTTAGCCCCTCATTCCCCAGCACACCCAAGTCCTTCTTGGCAGGGCTGCTCTGCATCTGGTCATCCCCCAGCCTGTGCTGGTACCAGGGGTTGCCTCAACCCAGGTGCAGCACCTTGACTTGGTCTTTTTGAGCCTCATGAGATTCCCATGGACTACCTTTCCAGCTTATCCAGGTCCCCCTGGATGGCATGCCATCCCTCTGGTGTGCCAAGTGCACTGCTCAGCTTGGTACCATCTGCAAATTTGTTGAAGGCACACTCAGATAATTTGAGTGTTCCTATGCATGTTTACATGCTTGAATGCTGTATCCTTTTTTTTTTTCATGAATTATAACCCTATCCTGAAGTGTGGCAGGATGCATTAAAATTCCTGAACAGTATTTGAACTTTACAATCACATTGAACCACTTCATTGCCAATATACATTCAAATTTTGTTTCAACTCTATTTTCAATATTATTAGTGCAGGCTGCTTTAGTCAGTATAGTAGCATTTATGGAATCCAATAGATTGTAAAATAGAATTGACCTTGTCTTTAACATAGTCTGTCCTAGAAAGTAGGGAATGTACTGTTCTCAGCTCTTTCCATTGTCGTCACATAATAAGATCTCAGAAAATACAAGCAATTTTTCCTTTAGCTAGAGAGATTTCAGGAGAAGATGGTAAATGCTGTGACATTGGTGTTAAAATCAGACTGTGGTGGTCATAAGAATAAGAAATTCTATTGGGTGAGAGAGAGAAAAGCTGCTTTGTTCTTAACATATTAATTTCTATTTTCCAGAATGCTGCAACAAGCTCAAACTCTGTATTTTTTGCAGCAAAGGTGTCACTAATGGCTTCTGCAGAAAATTTTAACTGTAGAAGACCTTTTACCAAACTTGTACAAGTCAGTACTAGTTTTATTTTCAATGCATATGAAATACTGGTGCATGCAGTGGTGACAACACCATTTCAACATGTGCTTCACTTCAGCAAAGCGATTCCAAAATACTCAAGAAATATCTAAAAGCTGGGCACACAGAATTTGTTGTAAAATACAGAGCACTAAGAGGATCACTCAACATGAAAAGGAGAGAAAGTTTTCAAAGAAAACCAGAAGTAACAAGCATGGGTTTTCTATATTCCAGTATATAACTTGAAACTGGAGACCAGTGGTCTTATTACAGTGCAGTTCAGAGCTCTCAGCAATGTGTTTTCTCTTGTATAGAATAACATCTGTCAGACACAGCCTATTAATTGTAGTAAGAAGGGCGTACAAAGAAGGGGTGCTCAGAGAAATGAGGAGTGAGAGATGTTCAGTTCTCACTCAGGTACACAATGAGCAGCAATCATAGCAGCCTGCTCTGTAATCCAATTGCTCTTGTTAACTACGAGATCGCTGCATCCTCCAGTCTCCTGAAATAGCCTCCTACCAACTCATTATGATATGATCCATCTGCTAGATTTGTAGAAAAAGATGTTCCATCATCTCTAAACACAGTCCCAGAGCCACTTTCCATGTTTAATCCCCCTCTTGCTCTCTGAGATTTTACCTTTGTGTGATTTCTAGAGTCCTGGTACTAGGTCTGTATATACAGTTGCAAAGGATCTTTGAGATATCACCAATTCTTTAATGTGTCATCTTTATAGCCAAGAAGTCCTTGGAGAAAAGACAGTGGATAAGTGAGAAATGCATGAAGTAAAAGACAGAGTCCAGCTTGGGTAAAAAAGATGAATATTCTGTTTTAAATGGGATAGATCACACCAGTATGTGACAAGGCCAAAGTGTTTCATTTAGGCGAGGAGTGGTGAGCTGCCTTAGTCTGTAGAACATGTCTTCTGGGTCTATTTTCTATTTCCCCACTGGAGAGTTATCAACATCAAGGAAGCATTCTGCCCAGATTTTATGACACTGCTCAAGAGAATGTCTTTTGATGAGGCACCAAGAAGAGATCTCACTGTATCACAATGCATTCCGATCCTGTGAGCGCACAGCATTTAACCTTTTCTTTCACAGGGAAGCACATCCCTGGAGATGCTGTTCTCACCAGGAATCTCTTCTGGTATGAGCAGGCGTGCAACCACCAACAGGGCTGCTTAGCTCAGCTTGTCCTTTGTAGCAGAAGGTTGAGAGACAGCCTCACGCACCTCAAGTGTTGGCCACCGAATAATTTGCGGTAAGTACAAGAGCACCACCTTGTGATCCCCGAATGCCAGCATGCCAGCTGGAGGAGGAGGATGGCAGCAATGGGCTCCTGCCACACCCAGGGCTTCTCTGTCCCTGGGACAGCCATCACCACGAAAGCCTGGATGCGCTCCTGCTTCATTGCTTACTGCCTTAGCAATGGGAAAGACCGCAGAGACAAACGTGGAGCAGATCACCACTGATACTGATTTGATCCGGGAGAAGATGTAGTCCTGCTGGCATTTCCTGGTGTGCATGTCTGGGACAAGAACAACTTCCAGTGCAAGCAATGTTATACATCCACCCAAAAGATGTGCCAGTAGCAGTAATAAATCCCCTGGCTGCAGCTACAGCCACCAAGCAATTGCCCATACGGCACAACAGGATGCAAGATTTATTAAACCAGACTGCTGTAAAGCAGGCAAAATCTAGGCTATGGCAACAGATTTATTTTTCTGGGTTTTGTACTGCTAACACTGGTTAGACAGCATCTTGCTCTGCATAGATGATCACCCTTTGTCTTTTGCTCTGCCTTCAGTAGGACCATTAAAACGGCCAGACCCAAATTACAGTTGCAGCTCTTAATGAAGAGACTCCACTTCAGACAAAAAAGAAATATATTTTCCAAGATTTAGAAATCAGCACATTCACTCAGGGAATGCTCTTCATATTATAGCTGAATTTCCATTGCTGTGGGGAATTTAAAAAAAAGTTTTTACAAGCTGAGGATGCTTGTCTGGCAAATAAGATGTAAAGGTCATACATAAAATTAAAAACAGTACCTAGGTGTTATCTGAAACAATATTCTGGGACAACAAAAATCTGGCCTCGGAATCACGTTTGCCAAAGAAAAGTTGGCAAAACAACTTAAGAAGTCCTGAAATACTGTCCAGAAGTTTTAATGTTTTTAACATATAGCTGTGGTCAAATCAATGAAAAGCACTTTGGAAGTGCTGAACTAATTTAAGTCCTGTTCTGGGAATCGCATTAGGAAAATGAAGGAATCCAGAAAATCCAAAGCATCACCTCCTACTCATTTACATAGAAAAACTGGAAACTATTTGAATCCCTGCCATATTATTGAAACAAGATTTATTTGTAAATTTGAATAGTTAGGAAAAGATTCCAAAAGCCTTTAGGTGCCTATGGCATAGCAGAATTTAGATGCCTGCATTCAAGGGAGTGAGTCACAACAATTCTGCCTGTGGCAAGCATACCTGAAAGGCACCTAAGCTGTCATCAGTAAAGTTATTTAGGCACCTAAAGTACTTCTAATGTGCATTCCCAGAGGCCTTCTTATCTTGGAGGAGATGAGTGTCTCAGCAGATATTTTGTTTCACGGTGTTTTTAGGCATTCTCTAACTACTTGGTGGGCTGCCTAGAATCCTTTGTTTATCAGGGGTGGTTACACAACACCTAGCCCGTGCCAACACCACTGAGCTCAGCACAAAGCAGGGAGTTCGTGTGCCTACTGCTGTTCCAAAGTCATCCAAATTCTGTGAAATGGTGTCCATCATCTGCTCTATGTGCAGGGTGAGGAACAGTTCCATTACTCTAGGCATCCTCTTTTAACAGAGTTATTCATACACAAGCAGCAACTGAAGTGGCTGCAGATTTTCAGAGTTAGAAATCCCTCTCACTCATCTGTCAGATGCCTCGGTACATGGAGAGGGAACTTCAGACTCATCTCTTGTTTCAGCATTTTCTCTGCATCCCTTTGCTTGGAACCCTGCTTGTTGTACATCCCACATTCTGGTGCCCCACTCTTTTCCTCATCTGTATCAGATAACTAAGATGTATAACTCAGAACTGCAAATTTCTGCCTCTGAGATGGCACTGGAAAGTCAGGTTGGATGTCATCATGCTGGGGTCTCTGTGTATCTGGGTTTTGGTGACTTTTCATCCTAACGTATGTGAGTACAAATCCAGATTCTGCAACCAGTTTTCCAGAAATGCTAAAAAAAAGACATGACTGTCCTTGTACTGCCATTCATTCCCTGAGATAGTTCTGGAGGCCTTACAGAGCATCAGTATGCATGACATTTCATGATCAAAGGAATAATCTGAAACTTTGAGTTACTACTATTTCAAAAGAAAAAAAAGTAAGTGCTTTTGAAGGATACCCCTTCTAAAAGACCCTAAATGGAGCACCCTAGATCACAGCAATCTTACCAAGTATTCCTTCAGCTGTATGGAGATAAAAATGCCCTCACGAGACTGAAATCATTACTGGGATGTTTTTAGACACCAGACAACATGGCAATACTCTCTGTAGATAAGAAATGTTCTAATTATAGAGCAGCAATACAGGAACTGTAATGGTGAGGACCAAACCTCGTATGTGAGTATCTCAGCACTGTGGCTGGTAAGGGCCCAAGGGGATTTGTCACTCTGCAGACCCATAGTGTGTGTTGTAAGCATCTGAAGGAGGGAAAGAATGGCCAGTTTGCATCTGTCATCTGACCACCTTAGGACTGCTGGTTTTTTCCCTTTCAGAATTAAAATAACAGCTTCTAGAAGAATGTGACCAGAAATGTGATTAAAAATAGCACATCCATAACAGACATATTCAGAAATGTGATTAAAAATAGCATATCCATAAAAAACAGCTCTTAATGTTGTGAATAAATACATTCACATCAGTTAGCAGAATTTTTTTCTTTACATGAAAACACTTGAAAATCATTGCGGCCCAAAACATAAACTAAGGAAAGTGTTCCTTTGTTTGGGGCAAGAAGAGAGACACAGTAAAATGAAGGTCATTATTTCTTTAGGTATCTACTATAATGATGCTGTTCCCTCTTCACTTTTTTTTCTCAGTTTGTTTTGGGGTATTGCCCTAGTATGGGCCACCCCAGTACTATCAAAACCACCCCAGATGCAGATGTCCAGCAGCCTATTCCACCTTCTCACAAAACCCACAGTCCTGACCACTTGCTGCTCAGGACAATCAGACACCACCCCATCCTCCTGAGAAGGGACTGTCTCAGGCCCAGGGACAGAGGTTGAAATTAAAGTTACAGCTAACAGAGCTTCCACAGGTGCCTGAAATGCTGCACTAATTGTGGCTCTACCTCCCAGTGACAGCTCTTTGAGCTCTGAAGGTCACGAACACTTACAAATATTTAGCAGTAATAACCCTCCAGAAATGTCAAAGCCAGGAAGTGAAATGCTACGCCCACAGTTCTCTATGCATTGTATTTTGCTTTCACTAAAGCATAACAAAGCAAAGCAAATAGCCTCAGTAAAGTTCGTTTAGCCAGTTAGAGAAAGATGGGAATTTTTTTTTAGTATGATTCTGGCTTATGTATGTATCCATTTTCTCTGGCTGACCTTTTCCATATCAGCCTCTGTTGCTCAGAAAATAGGCTGTCTTTTATTCATGCTGGGTTTCCACCCGACTTCAAAGAGGTTTGCATATGTGGATCAAGAGATCAAAGGTGCTGATAATCTCCTGAAATCTGCTTGGTTGTGCCATTCAAATTAATAATACACTGGTAAGAGTTAGCTTTGGTAGTTATTATATTAAAGAAGATGGTGAGTTTGGGCAGTTTTGTTTGCAGGGTTTGTTGCCATTCACAGGTTTGAGACAAACTCAACTGCGAAGTATCCCTAATTAGCCCAACTCTCATGTTGATTTCTTTAGCAATAGGTGTTACATTTAATTTCTTTTCTTAAAAGTGAAATTGCGAACCAGGAGAAGTTTGCAGCCTGTAAACAGGCATTCTCAGTCTATTGAGGCTTGAACAGATGCACAATTCATGAACTGAAACTACATGATATAACAACTCAACCATTTATTGACTTGGTGAAGCAAAGCTTGTTACTAACAATAGCCTATTCAGACTATCTCTCTTTCCTGATAAACACGCTAGGACAAGAAATTATTTGGAATTCTGATTTTTGAAATACAGATGAACCCAGATTAGCTCTTATCATAGATGGAAAACATTTTCTGGTTTATTCTTCAGATAATTTTGAACTTAAGGTTGTTTATAAAATACTTCTGCAGCTTTTCCTAGAGAAAGATGTTCCAGAGCTACGGAAAAACTTTACATTGGTTCATATTCTCCACCAGCTTGCTCATTTCAAGGTTATAACAAAGTTCATCTCAAAATGATCTCAATAATTAATGGCAGTAAACATCTGTGTTCCTAATACATGGAATAGTTCATAATGTACATGACTCATACTTACTTCATTCAATCCAAGTCCTTGAATTATCAAATGGAAAACAAAAAGCTTGGAAAAAAATTGCTGCAATGTTTTAAGAGAAAATCAACTTTGAAAAACCGTAACATTCTGAAAAATCTCACAATAATTTAAGATGGTCTGCAGCAACAAGAAAAAGCAGTAAATGGAGGTCTTGTTGCAAATTGTGTTGCAATCAGTGTTAGATTCTCAGTGATGCTGGAAAAGCATGCATCTTTATATCTGAGAAACACGCATATTAAAAAGCAAATATTGGATGAAAACAAGCACCAGTCAATATGATACAAACTATGACCTCCTGACTTCACTAGCAAAACGGGAAAAAGCGCTGCAATCAATGCATCAGAGAAGAACAATGCACTGAATGTACAGCAGTTTAAGACCTGCTGTGGATGTAGGTTTTTAATGCAAAGCAGACACTGAATTTTTTGCATGATTAAGAGGCGTTTGGGGCAGGACACAGCTGCATAAATGAAGAATATTCAACCAAATGATTCAGGAGTTCACTGCTGCAGAAACATGTTTTTATTTGGGTGGTAAGCCATTATATATTTGATAAAATAGCGTTGAGACACTTGATTTCCATTTAATTTGACTATATAGACACTTCATCTCCAACAGGAAGGATTGGCGATTACACCAGACAGGAGAAAACTCTCATGGGAAATCCCAGCACAAATTCACTCAAATAAATAAGCTTTCCAAGAGAGTTATATCAAAGTTTTAAATCTGGTGGTAGTCTAACTTAATCGCAAGCCTCTAGATTATCCTTAAGTGGGAACGGCTTTTGTCCTTCTTGTGGTACTTGGTTGATTTTTTATGACACATCCAAACAGAGATGGAAACATGAGAGTGAGTGTCAGGACACATCTCTAATCCAGTGGGCTAGAGATGCATCCAAGATGTCCTCTTGGAAATCTGCTGCCTTGGGTTCTCAGTAATGTTTCCATGTGAAATCATGTCATCAGGAGAGGAAGACTACTTTCTCCTTTCCTCTTGCCACACTCAGCTGGCTGAGATACTAGTCCAGGGTATGGGAAGTTTTAACTCAGCCCCCACATCCAACATGAGTTTATATGTCCAGATCCTGGAAAACAAGTCCTGAAACCTTGGGTAAATTCAGCCCAGCAGAGGTGATATGAGCAGTTCTCATCCCATGAGGCTGTTTTCTTGGATTCCCTGCAAAGGTAGGGCTGGGGGTCCTTGAGGCCAACCCTGGCTGCCACAGTGGCAGAGAAGAGCAGTGGCAGCTTGTGGGTGGCCCGTGGGCTCTGCTGCCCCTTTCACTGCTCTGCCAGGCACTGAGGGTGCCTTGGGATCTCTGCTGTGGGCCAAGCCTTGGCACTGAGTCCCTAGGAAGATATGGCTGCAAGGACACAGAAGTATAGTCCCAGGCTTGCTGTGCACTCCCAGCAGCGTGGCTGTGGCAGAATATTTCCCTGCCCGCCTTGAGGCTGTTCTTGGGCAAGGGGAATCTGCTGGGAAACAAAAGCCACGTGCAGCTCGAGGCTTTTGGAAGTAGTCACCAAGAACAGAAAAGCCATAAGTGCCTTGCTGTGCCTGCTGCTCTGACATCGAGGCCAGGCAGGAAGATTCCGCTATCAGTCCTTAAAAAGAGACATAAAGAAGCTAGAAGATCATCTCCAAGCAGAATGCTGGGGTCAGTTCTCTTACTTCCCAAGAGATCAGTTCTGGTGATTATCTTCTCTGCTGCTCTGGCTTTTTGATGTGGGATTGCAAAGATACTTCACATTAGCGCTTGTGATGCATACATTGCTTTAAACACAGCATATTGTTTGTGAGATCTTGTAGTCAGACACACTTTATTAAACAAAGAATGTAACAATGCCATTATTTATAACTAGATATTGCAAAGAGTATACGTGTACCAAGGAGAATACATTTCTAATGCAGATCCTGTGCCAAATCTTATAAGGCCATAAAATTCCCTAGAAGTATCTTTACAAATCATTATTGTTTTCTGCCTTCATCAGTTCATGAAAGCTCAAAAGACCCAACTAAATTTCTTTTGAAAGGAATTACAAATTCTGAAAAATCAATAAATACAACTGTATTCCCCGCAGAACATTTTTATACTGTGCTAGACAAGGACGAAGATGCATTTCCTGTAAATTTAGCTATGAAAAAGACAGCTCAGAGACTACAATTTAATTACTAAGATATAACAAGACATCTGGGGAAATTGCTGGATTGGCAGCTTTTGAAAGTGTTTATGAAGTGATTTTACAGAAAAAAAAGGAAAAAAAAATTTTGTATAAGGTATTTTTTTCACTGGGGAAGTTTAGATGTTTATGTGGAATGGAAAGTTTGTCAGTATTTTAAAACAGGAAAAAAAAAGATTTCAAACTAAAAGGCAGATATAACTCAGTAGAAGTATGCTACTTCAGAAAAGCAGTAGTCCTTTCATAGCCAAGTATTTGTTCTTCCTCTGTTGTGTGGATGACATTTATAGCAAATTCTACAGCACAGTGTTTGTCAACATGAAGAACCAACAGTTGAAATTATCACTCTCTTAGCCTTTGAAAAGTTTACTGAGCAGTGAATTTATCATCAATGACATTTCTGTATAAATAGCCTTGCTAATTTTTCTAACCTAATCATATGTTCCATGTTCTCACAGCATTTATTTTATTATCGAAGTAAGCACATCCTTGATCTTGTTTTCTCTTTGAATTCAAAATGTCTTTTTTTTTCCATTGTGTTTTTAATGCTGGTGAAATTCCACTGAATTTATGGGCAGCTACTCTGCTATAAAACTGCCATACTAAAGTATTAAGCTTTTCTAATCAGCTTTTCTTTTATCACCTCAGATGAATAAGACTCTTTCTAGAAACACAGCCTCTTTCTTTATGACAACTCCCCCTTGTCTAGTTTGTTGTTCAGTAGATGTTTATCCAAAGTTGGACATAATGGTTGTTCTCTCCACATAGATAAATAAAATGTCACCAATTTCCTTTATCCTACAAATTTACTTCTATTCCTCAAAATCTGCAGATACTTCTTGTCTTTACATCATGCCCTAAAAATAACTTTGGAAGACGTGTGTAATTGGTCAGTGTCAGCAGGTCACCTTGCAAGAGCTGCCCAGGTCTTTGCAACACCAAAATCACAGACTTCAGTTATGAGAGGCCTTGTAAGAGGCATCAGTACGAAACCAATTTAGATTTACTGCTCTAGGCAGCAGCAGGTCTTCAGCACTCTGATTCATGAAAGAAGTGGCAGTCAGCTGGCATTCAGAAGTGCTCCATGTTTGTTGGTTTCCCCATCAAGGTGCCATGAGCGGACAGGAGGAAGGCACAGACCTGAGGGCCCATCAGTCCATGAGACAGTAAACTCCCATTCTCCATTCTTTGCACCATGGCTTCTGGTGTCTGATGACCCAGTCATGTCCAGAGAGATCCACCACCATCACCTGGATCACATCAACAAGGGAAGCAGAGAGGACCACAAAGGAAAGATTTTGCTTCTGCCTTATAATGAATATTACGTAATCTGGTGAAATCCCTATTTGGTGTCATCAATAGCTGTTAGAAAATCAGAAATTATGACTTTTTAATCACAGTTGTGGCAAACAACCCCCAGTTAAATATGTGATTCACAAGGGGCAACAGTAGCTTGTCAAAACCCCTTCAGATTATTGACTAGGAGACAATCAAGATTGTGTGTGACATCGGGACACTGGGATCAAATCATGCTGGACTTCCTGTCCATCAGTGGCTTTTGTCCTCACACAAGCAGCATTCCTAAGCAGTCACTCATGAAAACCTCCTAGCAGCATTGTGCCATCAAAGCAGGACAAAGAAGCTCGAGTGTCCTGCCGAGTGGGGCCTTGCCTGCCCAGACACAGTTTTGGAAAGATCTGATACATTCTGTACTCACATGATATTCATTACTCATTCTGAGCACAATATAGCAAGTGTTACTGGGTGCTAGGGTGACTACACGTCCTGTACTGAACACTGCAATAAACAGAGTGTTATAATAGCCCTTTGGCAAGGGCTTGTGTCTCTCTCAGTGACAGTATCACCATTAAAGCTACGCCTGTAGGCCTAATCTCTCTGGCTGCTCTTTTTAAGCCGGCAGTCTTTTCTGAAGTCCGTTTTCCTTCCTTGTGATGTTATCGTTTATTAATGACAAAGAGTGAAAAGCTCAAACATTTGCAAACAAATGTGGTAAGACAGTCCCTACTCTGAAGATAGCATCATTTACTTTGGATATAGATAAATTAGTAGTTTATTCTGAACTTTTTTGCTCCTTTATCAAAACTTTACCCGCCCTGATGTTCAGTCATCCGTGCCAGACCTGTACCATGGGAGCAGAACAAACCCCAGCCTGACCTGTGGGGCAGGAGGGACATCAGAACAGTCCCAGCTCCGGTCAGAATCTGATCTCTGATTGCAATTCACACTGAAACTGCTTCTGTTTTAATATTCTCACCATCAGCCAAAAGGAACTGCTTTATATACAAAATACTTGCTTTCTCAAAATCTGGCTCTGCTGAATTCTTGATATGACCTTCTCTAAAATAAAAGGCATCTCTAAATAATTCAGACTTTGTAAGAGGGAAACACAAGTGAATCCTATTTTTTTAAACTTCTATATTAGCGAAGAAAGGCACTTTAAGAGAAAAATAAAGTAAACTTTCCTACCACCTTGTTGTTCAAATGCTTTTTTTAGACAGCTGGCTTCACTTTCAAACATGTTTTATAACAAGAGCAAATAAACACAAAAAATTTGATGGTAACCAATCCTAAGTGCTTGAAGTTTTTGACATGCTTTCACATGTACTTTTGGCTGCTATAAACAGCAAGTTAGTGTCAATGTGAGTTCCTCCTGTCTGTTGCCCTTCTGAGTCCCCAGGAGGCAAAGGCATTTCATATCAGTCTTCCTGAAGGTCACATTTGCTCCTGCTCACATGTTCTGCAAATACAGAGCTCAGTTTCATATCAGTCAGGGAGGGGGCACCGGTAAATCTATGTGTTCTGCAACATCAGAGGAGCTGTTATTACTGTAGCACTATATTGAAATTCACTCTCTCTGTGTCCTGACTGATCAAACTACATACAAACTCTTTTCTGCTTTCAGCTACTGTGATCCCATTTGGACTTCCTGTATACTTGCAGGAGTATAAAATCAAATGTTATTTACATGTATGTGTGAACCCTTCTCCTGGACTCTGTGTGTTTGTATAAAGGCTTTTTTATGCTTTTTTCCTTCATGCCTTAGCCCTTTAATAATGTTCTACTTATGACTGTACAGATATGATGCTTTCACTGGGACTACACTGCTTGTCCATAAGTTCAGAAGTTCAACCTTTCAAATGGTACATACAAAGGCAAGAAATGGTGCAACCTGCAGGTGCAGGTAGGAGCACCTGAAATTTTAGGCATGCATAAACTGAGGCCAGTGTTGGAGAGAACAGGTCCCACTCCTCACAGTAACTGTACATTTACATACTCTGACAGGCTTCTGGCAGTAGGCAGCTGAAAATGTTGAGCTGTCTCAACAGATTAAAATTAAATTCTGTTGAAGAAAACAACATACAAAAATTATGTTTCTGTATAACCTGTGTGATTAAATGTTATTTGTTTCAAAGCTAATGTTTCTGTCACTTTCAATTACAGCTTTTGGAAGCTTTATTCTGCATCATTTAATCTCTTTAAATAACTCTCCTATTTGGCTTTGTTGTAGGGATTGGCACACTTAGTATGAATATTGCACTGCTACTAACTCCTACAATAACATTGCTGACTCTGATTTAGAATTACGTTAATCATATCTGCTCTCCCTATCATGTCTGCAAGTTGGAAAAAGGAACAAAATCAAATGGAGTCAAATGCTGGAACTTCTTTACTGGTCAAGTTATACTGAACAGGCTCATGCCAAATATCTATGATAATCAGATGAAAATTTAATAATTTGTAAACAGTGACAGACATTTCTTGTTGGGAAAAGATTTTCAAAGCTTTTTTTAAAAAAATTATTTGCTGTTTTAAAAGCTGAAGGGTTGAACATTTTTCACTTGGGTTTGCAATTTCCAAATTTTGAGACAAATACTGAGTTAAATTTTAGCGAGGTTAAACAAATTACAACTTGTTCAACTAGTTTGAAACTCCTGATATAAATGAAGTTAAACAAAAATTCCTGTATTTGTTGACAGAAGAACATTTGAATCAAAACCAATATAAAAACTGATCTCCATGTCTACATCTGGCTGAATATTTTCCTTTATTTGTCTAAAGAAATTACGATTTATGTGCAAAAAGGAAGCTACATTTGCAATTAATGAGAAAACGGAAGAAAGCGGGGGAGGGAGCTTTGCTAGTGAAAAAAAAATAAATAAATTTTTTTCTCTCCAAGGCGAGCTCTGCCACCTTGTGGGCTGCAGCCCTCTTACAGGGTAGCCCAGAGCTGGGGGCAGGAGAGCACAGTCGTATAGGTAGATGTAGGTCTATAAAAAAACCCAAACGGCCCAGTATCTAAAATAAATTGTAGTAAGAATTTCAATAACATCGGGGTTTGAATCATAATTATTAAAATCAGTCTCTCGCTGAAAAGGAGATTATGTCAACAGGATAGCAAGCTATATTGGTCTAGATGATTTTTCCAACCATAATTCCCGGACTGTAGCTTTTAAAGCAGCATTAGATGTAGTGCAGATCCTCAGTGTCAGTATTACTGGATCTTTGCAAGTCCTGGCACGCTGACTCCCAGGTGAATGAATCCATGCAGACCCCAAAGCATCACAGGTGGCACCACAGCAGGCAGAGGTAGGGGTGGTCCTAGTCCAGCTTCATGACACAGATGTACCTCTTTCGCAGATGTCTGTTATTTTTTTATAACAGAAGGTCACAGAACCATGCAAATCACTGGATTTTTTTTTCAGTTTGCCAACCTAAACAGAAACCTGAATCAAGTTACAAGCAAACAAGGAAAATCAATTCTCTCCTGTGAAATGAAGAGCTGGAAAAATAGTTTGGATCCACCCACAAAACTTCTTTGACCGAAAATAATAATCACTAAGCAGTTAAAAATAGAAGCTTGGTGATTTCCATCTGAGAACACTATCTGGTGGATGTTCCTTTTCAGAAATGTTGTGCTGCTCTGACTTTTCTTGCATTTTCAGGAAGAAATAAAATCAAGACAAAACAAGCAGATACTTTCAGTGGCCCCCAGTTTTAGCATGTTCCTTAATCAACAGCTATACTCAAGGAGGGCAGACAGCTTTGGTCTACGACTTGAGATCCTAATTGTGACCTGCCTGGCTGGCAGCACCAAATGGGAAGAACTGGAAAAGCATGAGGAGACCCTTTGCTGTACAGGGGTTTCAGTGTTACCTCAAACAACAACCTCACTCTCATCTGGTGACATAAATAGCAGACACTGAATCACATACATGCTATTTTAGCCATATCGACCCACCAACAGTTTGCAGGTAACCTATGACTAGAGAAACAAACAGATTTTTAATATTTAGTTTAACCATTTAAACTGAAAAGCCATGAGAAAAAAGGAAGAAGAGAATCTCCGTGAAAATGCCAAATTTACAGGGACTAATCTTTTTATTACAGAGTTTGACTATTAGTGCCTACACAAACATGCTCAGCTCTCAAAGAAAGTGATTCCTTTGTAATTTGTCTGTCACAAAAGTAAAAAAAGAATGAGCTGGAAGAAAATTCTCTGATATATCTATATGACTTTGATCATTTAGGGGTGATTTCCAAAGTATGTTGAGAACTTCAAACACCAGGTGCTTTTTGGAATTGTAACAACTTCTTATAAGACAAATCTCTGAGTTTTGAGCACTTGACAAATGGCTAATGAAAACAAGGAGCTAAAGGAGATGTGTACAAAATGCATTGCTCAATTTTGTTTCTCCAGTGACCAAGCATATAGACAATTTTGCCTGAATTATTGGCTGTCACTGTAATACAGTTAAAAAAATAAGGGGAGGGAAAAGTGTATTTCAACAGATGTTAAGCAATATACTTGGAATAACATTTATATATTATATATTTTAAATGATGAATTAAATATATTGAAACATCAGAGATGCTAGGTGACTTTGCCATTACAGCTGCTTCAGTGTTGAAGGCACATAAAATAGTTAAAGGGTAGCAGTACATAAGGAAGATGTGATTCTACTTTATTTATTGATGAATCATACTTCCTTGATGGGGGCTAGAAACTACATTTCTGTGATGATACAAAAGTAGGAAACTATGTTTCTACTGAATATTTTTCAGTGAGCAGTGCTTTTTAAAATAAAATGGTCATATGAATTCCTGAGGTAGTCCAGATTTTCCTGTTAACAGTAGAGAGTTTACATGACAGTTTGTTAAATTTATTTTTATTTTTATAGTGCTCATTTAATAGTATGATTGATGAGATGATTTTGAGGATGAAAAATTCCTGTAGGTAGCTTGGATAAAGAATACATATAAATGTTTACCATTAACCAGTGGCAGTAAGAACAAGTCTTTAAGTGATGGAACAGAAAATTAAAGATCTCCTGTAGGAGCTGACAAAACCTTACAATTTAATCTCCAGTGAAGAAAAAAAAATCCTGAGGAAAGCCTTTTTCTTTCCTAGCACCACTAGCAGAGCATTTATTATACATAGGACAGTTATATTTTTAATAAGCACTATACATTGTATTTGCAGTCACAGAGATTTAAACAAGGGCTCCCCAGATACATGGAAACAGCAGGCAATGGACTCTAGTTGTCTCTCTGCATTCTCTCAGCAGTTGTGTGACTCCTACCTTTTTCACTTCAGAAGGACTGGCTGCTCTAGGAAATAAGAGGTGCCACTGGACCCTTTAAAACATGACCAGTATTCACCATCATAACATCCATATTGTAATGGGATTATTTTAATCTTGGAAGCAGAAGCAGAGCGAGGCAGATTATTTGCATCTTTTCAGGATGATTAGGACCAACCTAGATCAGCATTACTGACACTCAACATCTCTGTGGTGGTTTGAAAAAGAATTTGATGGACTGCTTCCCTTGGCTGTTGACAAGAATCTACATCATAGAACCCTCCCTGAATCATACAAGTCTGATACCGTAGTCCAGAGAGAGGACAGCAGAGAAATACAGCAAAAGGCCTCAAAGGGCCCACAACACTCTGCCTTCTCTGATTGGAGAGAGAATTGATTCTGTTTGGCTTGGGGATGTGAGGTAATTCTTGCAAGAGCTAAAGTCAGGACCAGAGGAATACACCCAGCTGCAGCCGGATTTGAATCACTTTACCCATGGGGAAATGATCTGATCATCTAGGGCAGCACAATAAAATCTCCTGTTCTGTACTATAGACGAGTACTTACATTTTTGTTAACATTTCAATTCTGCCACAGTAGGAAGCTTCTCGTGTTGCACATTATTCTTGTGTCAGCCATGATAATAAAATATCCACCTCCTGAAGTTTTTTTATGAGCGATACTTCATTTTTACAATAAAAAAGCACTTTAGATTATTTTTAAACAAAAACAAACCTGTGAGTGTATGAGTAGCAGCAGCTATAGCAGAAGGATCTAATTTGTTTTTCTCATCCAGAACCTCATGAAGTGTCATTTTTCTTTTTCACATCCGTGTGCTGTTCAAAACACCAGCTTATAGAGCTTACAAATGCACTTTCCTTTGGAGCCTGGTATGTATTCTCTTGAGGGTCTCAGACAATTACAGTAAAAAATAGAAGCATCAATTGCAATATTTTTGCACAGCATGGTATTACTCCTGCTGAGGTTTTAATTTGCCCCAAGACTGCATATATCAGCAGATTTTCAAAATTACATTATAAGCTGATATTTCATTTGGCCTAAAATTTTCTTCATTTCTTGCTGTACCAAGGTTTCCCAGACACCAAAATCAGTGTGATTTTCAAGCTCACAGGCAAAGGAACTTGGGATTTGGGATTCAAGAGTAATTACGGAACCTTGCTAGACTGGAGAAGCAGCAAGGGACTAAAAACCTTCCTCTGCACATCACCACTGCCACTACCAACAGAAAGTGTCAGAGTTAGATACAAGACAGTGTTATATCCTGGCACAGAGGGGAAGAGAACAGGGATGGAAACTAGTTGAAGAAAGGGAAGAAAAAAATCTCCCACCTGTATTTCTGTACATTGCCTTTGCTATCTTGTCTAAGCCAAATTTTTCAAAGCCATCTCTTGCTCTCTGCAAAATCTGTGGGAGATTTACTCTACTTGCAGTGACATGAAGACTGCTTGAAACCTCCTCCATTCTAATCAGGGGAAACACTTGAATTTACATAGATTTGAATTAAACTGCATCTTTGCATTCGCTTTTAATATAATAAAGAATCCTCAGCGGAGGGAGCTGGGTTTGTTTAGTCTTGAGAAGAGGAGGCTCAGGAGGGACCTCATTGCTCTCTACAAGTCCCTGAAAGGAGGTTGTAGGGAGGTGAGGGCCGGTCTCCTGTACCATGCCTGCAGTGAGAGAACCAGAGGAAATGGCCTCAAACTGAGACAGGGGAGACTCAGACTAGATATTAGAAAATTTTTTACTGTTAGGCATTGGAATAGTTTGCCCAAGGACAGAGAGGAGTCGCTATCCCTGGATGGGTTAGAGAGGCATTTGGATGTGGCATTGGGTGATCTGGTTTAGTGGCTTCGGGGTTACAGTGATACTGCTGGGTAGACTGGATGATCTTGTAGGTCTCTTGATGATTCTATGATTCTATATTTCTGTGTCATTAATCAAGATATTAAATAACACTGGTCCCAGCACAGAACCCTGAGGGACAGCACTGATGTCCATCAGGACTCTGAGCCATTGCCCACTACCCTCTGGATGCGACCTTTCAACTAATTCCTTATTATCTGCTCAATAGTCCACCTACCAAATCCATCTCTCTCCAATTTAGAGAAGAATGTTGTGGGTGATGGTGTCAAAAGCTTAACAGATGTTCCATAAAAAACAGCTCTGTCCTTGTCCACTGACGTAGTCACTCTGCTGGAGAAGGCCACTAGGTTGGTTAAGCAGAACTTGCCCTTGGTGAAGCCGTGCTGTCTGTCCCAAACCACCTCCCTGTCCTCCGTGTGCCTTAGCACAGCTTGCAGAAGGATCTGTTCCATGGCCTTCCCAGGCACAGAGGGGAGGCCGACAGGTTGCTTGTTCACAGGGTTCTCCTTTCTAACCTTTTTAAAGGTGGGTAAAATATTTCCTGTTTTCCAGTCACCAGGAACTTCATCTGACTGCCATGATTGCTCATATATGATGGGGAATGCCTTGGCAATTACATCAGCCAATTCCCTCAGGGTTCTGGGATGTAACTCAGAACAATCCTCAGGTTTGTTCATAAACATGATATTCTCTTACAGTCAGAAGCACTTTGCTCCCCAAAAGACAGTGTTTCACCCAATTTCAAACCACCTTTCATGATAGGCAAATGTGATAACCATGACATTACAGAAACCCCTGCTCCAAATGAAACTCTGTCCAAATGAACCACTATGTAACAGAAGTGATTTTAAAATCCAGGATTGCCTCATATGACATATAAAAGTCAAAGATGACATTCAGCCAGATGAAGAATAAAGCAGCATTAAATGGAACACATTTTTGGAACAGAACAAATAATCAGTCCTAAGAGTAGATCAACATTAATTTAAAATAAATTAAACAAATGCACAAAAAAAAAACCCAAAAAGAAAAGAAAAAAAACAAAGCAACCCAAACCAACCAAAAAAAGAAAATAAACCCAAAACTGTTGTTACTTCCTCAGCTCTTGTAATCTACTCAATACCTTAAAAATATTTCTACAGAAACTTGTAACTTTTACAATGCTGACAAAAGTGTAAATTTTGTGTAAATTACATCTGCCCTCCGCCTTGGCAATCCTAATAAAGATGACTGAATTGCAGAATAACTTATTCTAGCATGCCTGTGTGTTTCTTAGTTACCTACAATATAATTTCAAGGCTTAAAAAACATAAAATTCTGCATAAGAAAGACAGCAGATCAACAGATAAAATCTTGTTTCAATCTCTGATCAATATCTGGTATTGCAGGATGAAGAAAAAGCCCTGTTCCTAAACCACCTACCTATTTATCAGTTACTGCATGGGAAGAATGATTCTTTCTGATCCTTTCAGGCAATCTGTTACTCTTTGATGTATAACATATAAACAGCTTTATTTTTACCCTATAATAAATTTAATGGGCAATAATTAAGTTTACATAAATAATTAAACAACAGTGTTTGATTGTTGGAAACAAAAGTCTTTGGACAATCCCTTTATTCTGAAGCCAGGATGACTGACACCAGCACGTACAACAGGGGAACAGAATGCATGATGCTATATTGATGAATGATGTCAAGAACGTGCACCATATGGCATTCAATGATAAACAGAAGTTGCAAAACCAAAAGGGAGAATAAAGGAATGACACTTTACCTGAGGGTGCTTCTCTAACATTTAGCAGAACAGCTGAATTGCCCAAGAATAAATATTCCACTATATTACTAAACATATTGCCAAGTTAGTAAGATTTTAATTCTAGTAAATCAAAGTTTCTTTGTACACTATAGATAAAATCCTGACCCTACGGAAATCAATAGCAAAATAATTATTTCCTTCACTGTGATAAAAATCCTTCTTTCTATATTAATTTAATAATTAAAAGTTTTGATAGTACCAGAAACTTTAATGGTATAATATTTTAAATTTGCATATCTGACTTTTTCTCAGGGGTTCTCTGGCTATAGATACAGGATGGACTTCACATGATCAGTGAAGCTGATCAGCTGCTTTCTGAAGTCAGTGGAAGGACTCAGAATTTTTTTGACAATCACCAATTAGATAAAAACAAGTTTCCTGAAATAACAGTATACCTTCTAGAACAAGATGAAGACTTAAGATGTCTATTAAAAATACATGAAAATTTCTATTAGAAACAGAAGCAAATTTCGTCTTTTTACTGTCTTAAACATCTAGTGCCTATATATGCTTGTGAGTTCACATTTGTATCTATGTGCAAATAAATTTTCCTCTGTGATACTGCTATAACTCATTTACCCTTATCATGTTCTCTCCTTGTTGTTTATTAGCACCATTTGTTATGTCGCATTTAAAATTAAATTGGGAGATATTTGGGGGAGGAATCATTAGCAAGTTGCAATCAGAACTCTAATTATGCTGCTACTGGAGGGTGTTGAGGAACCCATAGCTGAGTGAACAGATGCACTCATTTTTAATAGGGGAAGGCATGTCGTAGTAAATTACAGCTCTATTTTCTAGAATATGGGCCTATTGAAGGATTTGCAGGTAAAAAGTGGTAGCAGAGCTGAAATTGAAAAGCTGTGACATATCTGACACGCTAAGTGCAGACACTTCATGCTGCTGCTCAGACACTGCACACTGATGCAGAATGCAAATAGGCCCAAGACTCTTTCCACTGGCTACCAACAAAGCTTTAGAAAGGCAGACTTTCTGGAACAGATAAACAAAGTGCTGATGGGAAAAGTTACAAGAGAAAGGAAGGGTTTATTGCCTGGCAGTGTTAAAGAATTATAGCAGCTTTCTCTGGGGGCAAGATAATTTACAAGCAGAGGCACTAATGGCCTAAAAAGCCAAATTTCTGCTTCCTAGAAGAAATGGTCTGCTCTGGCTGAGTTGAAGAATGACAGAAAAGTTAAAGAAGAGCCTACTAAGCTAAGCAGGAAGCTTGTGATGACAAAATGCCCTAGGTCTGCAGGTGCTGAAAAAGTGCATGACTTGATCCTGTCTGAATCCCCACAGAAAAATACTGAGCAGTCCGAGCAGCAGACTCTGTATGTCTTGAGGTCACTGGATGCAGGCACAGTGATGGAGATGAGACTGAAGATAAATATGGGAGAGCACTGCAGCTGGGCCAGGCAACTCCAGCTCAGTATCCTGTCTCTGACACCAACCACAGAAGGTACACAGGACAGAGTATATCTGTGGGGCAAATATAGAGTGGTAATTTCCCTGAACATTCTCCCAAACTTCAACAATGCTTTTTTATGGTCTCTCTGTGCCAGATGCAGCTTCCACAAAGCCAGTAAAAGCTGCAGCATTTTCTTCTGTTACTTTATGTGGCCCTAAACTTCTGTAAACTTTTCGCCTCCCCTGTATCCTGTGTCAAGGACTTCTAAAGCATGGCTGTGACCTGTGTGAAGAACCATAGTCTTCTTATTTTGAACCTTTTGAAAATGCTACTTTCAGTTTGTGCCTCTTAGTTCCCAGAAGCAAGATAAGCAGTCTGCTTGCTGTGCTGAAGGTTTTCCAAGAGGCCATCAGCAGGCTGGCCAGTGAGTACTGCTGGCTGCTAGGATCAGCAAGTCATACAAGACTCATGTTCCTTTACATTGGTTAGTGATAAAGGCCAAAGAAAATGTGTCACCACTATACCCCTGCTCATTCATACTCGCCAAGACTAAGCACGTTCCTTGGCACCATTTTGGCCCATTCGAACGTTCCTAAGCCAATGGCAAGGCTCACTCTGGAGGACAGCATGTGCTGTTTCTAACAGGCAGCATAGAAAGACTGCACCATGTCAAACTTCCTTCATGCTACCCCCTCCTCCAGCGCTGCCCTAGCAGGCTCCTCATGCCCCAAAATAAGCCATATGCACTGATGTCATACCCCAAGATATACGTATGTTCACCTCATACTATGAAAACTTTACTCTGGTGGGATGCAACTCAACCCACAATTCAGCATGTCCCATGGAAGGGAACAAACATTTTGGTGTCTTCCTCCATAACCTCTGGTGACAGCTCATCTAATTTACTGAGAGTGTACAAGTTTACGTCGCCTTCCAGACATGATCTGCAGGTAGCGTGTCTAGAGCACTCCAGCGGAATCCACTGGCCAGGTCCAACAAATTGTAGTGGCAGCCAAAGAGGCAAGATACCCTGGTCTTGCTCTTTACCTCTTTCCTATCAAGCTTATTAACTTATCCTAAAGGTACAAAGACTTTATCACAGTTTTGACCTCTGATACAGATGTCTAATTAGCCATCAAACAAGGATAACTCAGACTGATAAAAGGACACCTAAGTGCAGAGGGCATACTAGAAAAAATACAGGTTCCAGAAAGGAAAAATTTATAGGAGGCAGAAAGAGTAACAGTCGGTGGTTTGAATGCTACTCACAGCCACAGTAGCCCTATAAACAACTGAATTAAAGATGATCTGTTAATAAATTGGAAGGTCCCTCATTAGATAATTTAAAAAATATATGAATTGTTAGCCTATGCACTTTATTTCTCTATTCTCTAGTGCAGTCACATATGTGCAGCTAGAAAACAATCCATAAATTTTAACAATTGCATTTCCAAAGGATGGACTTAATGGTTCTTCCAGGTCTGCATATGTTGTTGATTTAAACTAGTTCTTCCAGATGAGAGACATCTGAGGCAAAACAAAATAAGAGCACAGCTTTATCATGAATACAGCAAATCATTCACATGAACTCAATTCTACTTGCACTAAAGCTTGAAAAGAGGCTCTTCACACAGTTGAAAATGAGTTCTCTTCCCTGTAAGGAAGTGTAAATTCAGGCTGATATCTGAAAAAGTGGAAGAATAGATTAAGAGAATGAAAGAAAAATGTTGAATCCACTATGCTTTGTTTTCCTTAAATTCAACAGCATAATAGACTGTTCCTCCAGGTGTGCTTAGCATTAAGAGATGGTTCTGCACTGCCAACTTTAAAAAAACTCCCTAATTTTAAAGAATCTTTGTGTAAGAAATGTAAGGCCCAGAGGAATGATCAGAGGACCTTATGATACCGTCCTTGCTTTTGTTTGACAAAGAAAAAAAGAATAAAAAAAAGACCAAAGAAACAACAGCAGTTTTGTCACTATAGTGTTGTAATGCTGAAGAACAGAAAGTCAATCACTTAATCTCTGCTGGTAAAACCTTCCAGCACCAGGAGCTCTGGGACTGTGATTCATTCCCACTCACATCAATAGCAATACAACCATATGAAGACTTATCAATACTAACAGCTTTTCATAGTGAGTATTGCTCTGTGGTAATTTTCCAAGACCTCAGCTAGGTAATAGTGTTATGTGCACAAGCCTCCTATTACCAAAGGTGGATAAATCTGTAGTAAATGTTTTTCAAACTAAATTTCTACTCCAGGTTTCCTTTATCATTGTGCATTGGACATTTTAATGTATAAAACCAGGAAGTGTAGCATGATGTAGCTTGTTATGTTGTTATAGACGTGTTTATAACAGAAATACATTTACAGTGGGAATGTGAGAATATACTGCTTTTAAGTTCCATCTACTGACACATGAACAGAATTAGCTGGTAAATTTGAGTAAACCTCTGATGACTGACATCAAAATAAAACTTGAAAGATTAGCAAAATTTATGGAAACTGACATTGAACATAAGATGAAAGCTCTTCTGATATGGAGAGTCCCTGGAGAAAACGAGGAAATTCAAAAGCTTTGGTATGTCCATTGATTCAACAAAAATGTAATTAATCTACAAGGGAAAAGACAAATTAGGAGACATGAGCAAGACTGCTGTGGCTTGAATGAAAGAGATTCTACAAGTGTAAGTTGTTGATTTTATTGGAGATGAAATTATGATAGGATGTGAAATATTACTTTGTTCATAAAACATAATATGTGCTATAGAACCTTTGAATTTCAATAAATGTATGGAAACCATGATTAGGACAAGCAATGTGGTTTGTCAGTGGCACAGGATAGGCACAGGTTAGGGTTTGTTACTAGAAAACATTGTTTTCTAGTAACTTACTTTATAGGAATTCAATACAAATCTGATTTTTATGTGCCACATTAATTGCCATCTTTGGAAATACACCAACATGTGTTCCGAGAAATTTAATTGATTAGCATTCTATGAATTCAAAGGAGCTGAGACATTTACCATCAAGAGAAAAACTTAAGTTAGAAAGAAAATGTTATCAAAAGTCAGAAATCTAGAAAACACTTATTATCCTTGCCACATTAGTTAGGATACAACAGCCAAAGTTATCTAGGATGCAACTTCTTTCCTCTACAATCATCTAATTTTTTGCAAAAGTGCATTATTTGTCATTATTTTTTTTCATTGTAAAAGTAACTCAGGTAAATAAAAAGCAATTTCTTGTTCAAGTCCTGATGAGAATGGAAGAAAAACATCTACACTTAAAAATAATCCTTAGTCAACTGTCAGAGACATTTACCCTTATCTAGAAAATGACAAAAAAACATCACATGTCAACATCTTCACAAAACTGACTTCTAATTACAGGACAAGCACCACATTTCTTTATATATTTAAATATCTGACAGCATGTCATTCTTTAAAGACCTTTTGGACTAGTTTCCATAAGGCACTTCTGTGTCAAATGTAGAATACACCCAGAAAAGAATGCCAAATAACTCTTAACTTACTGAGTCATGTTCAGAACACTCTGGGGAGACTTAAGTTCAAATCTGAAATCCTTAGTGGACAAGAGCTTCCTTTCCGTTCCAGTTCTGTTATTGCAAAATTCAAGCTGGTGGAAACTGAAGAACATAAGTATTTTAGTCCGTGACCTTATAAATCTCTGGGGGAAAGACCCAAAAACTGTATGAAAATAGCCAATGGTTTTTAACAACACCCTCAGTAGACAAATGGGCATGTATGCAGCATAGCTGAAGAATGGATCTGTAACTCTACATGTCCTCAGACACATGTTTGAATTTATGTTCAGGCTATTTAAACAATGTCAACAGCCTCCTTATGTTTTTCTATTATGATTAACTATACTGTGGTAAATCTTTCTTTAAACGTGTAGCTGGACAATTCTTACTGCTGGGAAAAAAAAAAAGGGGGTCTTAGGTTTGCATAGCTATGCACAATTGAGGCCACAGAGGGCATAAGAACAGCAAGACATGGCTCACCTTTTTTTCTTGGCTTCTCCAGGTACATTAGAGACTAGGGAAGCTGAGCAGGTTCTGGTTCTTAGCAGCAGGATTTGGAACATGAAGAATTATATCAGATTATATCAGAACAAGTGCCCTGGGTGGGTTTTTCTAACACATCTAATTATTTTCACCTTTCCACATCTTTATGAAAGGGCTTTTTAAAAATCTTTTCCAGATGGACAAATGTACAAAAGACTTTACGGTAATGACTGATGCACAGGATATGTCCTCCAATTAACTCCATAACCTTTTCCAGAATACATTTTTAATGGCTGTAAAGAAGTATCTCACACCTTTTTTGCTTCATCCTTGCATGGAAAACTTCTGTAAGGTATCTATTACTTTAATTTTCCAGGTTAAATAAAGAATTGTAAGATAAACCATCAGACTCCTAAAAAATAAAAAAAATTTCTTGGTTTTACTTCTCTTACAATGGAGCAGTCTATTTGGTGCTGCCAATCTATATGAGATAGGCTTATTTTAGATTTTTATTTTGCTATCACCATTAGTTGTTTTTTCCACTGTCAAATTCAATCTGCATGACATCAGCATGTCACCAGTAGAACAGATGTCACTTTATTATGGTCTTTTTTTAATTAGTGATGTAGTCTTCCTTGACATACTACAATTTACTTGCAGCAATATAGGTGCTCTGATGAGGATGGGGGGCATAACATAGAGTGACAGCCAACAGAGTGGCAGTGATCTATTGAAATATTTGAAACTGAATAGAAAAATCTATCTCAGTCAGATAAGCAGCCTGAGGGATCAAAGGATGTCAAAAAGTCTTCTGTTTGAAAAATACAAGTCATTGTACAGCAAAATGGTACTTGGACATTTTAATGGCTTACTTGGATTGCTAGGACCAATCATGCTCTAAATATATTTAGGAGGTCAGTGTAACAACTCTCTAACTTTTTCTAATGCTTCAATAATTGGTTTAAAGCCATTTTAAAAAAATACATACATGCATACACACATATATATATGTATATTTAGACGCAGGACACAGGTCTTACAGTTTTGCTTCAATTTGGATATAAGATGGAGCTTCTTTTACAGTGCCTGACATTGTGTCACTTTCTGATAATGTGGCTGCTGGTAAGAGGCTCAAAATGCCATTTGTAGTTAAAATCTCTATTTTCAGATATATTGTCTAGTTTATTCATGCAGAGAAGTCATTTTACCTTTTGACCTTTCTGCTGGACTGAATAAAATGAGTGAAGACATATTCTCAAAGTCTTTGTGTTTGAGTGAATTGTGACTGCAGCTGAAACTGCCAGTCTTCAGTATTATTCACATTAATTTATTTGTAACACAGTTGGCCAAAGCATTCCATTTTAGATAGTTATTTCATTTTGTTTAGATTTATAGTAAAGTTAAAAAATTAATGAAGCAGAAAATCAAAGCATTCTAGAGCATTTCAATCAGATAGTAAGTAGCACAACTGCAATGCTTCATACAGGCACAGGTTTTAAAATGATAAGATTTTTACTTAACAAATTAATTTTGTTCATTTGCCTAATTACTTTCTATAGCATGAAATAAAACAATGAAAGTTTAGGTATAAGCCCATGTTCAAACACACTGCTGAGGTAAGGCATATTTTCCAAGATTTTCTTTGCAGGATAAGAAGAGATCTTATGGAATTTTAATAATAAATAAAGCTAATAATAAAAAGAGCCTAGGGCTCTTCTATGCTTGATCTCTTCAGGAACTGAACGTATCTAAAAGACTACTGGATTCAGTCCTATCCACTTATGTCTGACCTCATGCAAAAAGCATTTGTTTCCGCTGGTACTTTAAAAGTGTGGAATACCTGTCAGAGCACTTGCTGGAAGCTGGTATGAGTTAGCAAAAGCTCTCTGGGGGGCTACAAAAACTGTGTAGGTTATAAGGAGTTATCAAGAAGTTGCAATTAAGTGACATTGATAGACAGCAATACGTCATTCAGAAAATTATTAAAAAGTCAGGCAAATGAGCTAAAGATCTGGAAAAGCATAAAAAAAGCATGCAATAAATACAGCTAACCAAAGAGAATACCAAATAAATTAATGGTCAAATTCAGAGTTTGAAAAGCAGCAGGTACGGAGTAAAGAGACGAGCCGCACGGGAGAAACACTTGTAGACCCCAAGATGTAATTGTAGCAAATGGCAGAGGAACAGGACATCCTGTGGTGCTTGGTAAAAGATAAGCACTGGGTTACTGCTGCAGCCTGCACAAACTCATGCACCAGAGCAGGGCTGACAAAGTACCAAGAGAATCACAGAATCAACTAGATTGGAAAAGACCTCTGAGATCATTGAGTCCAGCCTATGACCCAACATCATCTTGTCCACCAGTNAGAGAATCACAGAATCAACTAGATTGGAAAAGACCTCTGAGATCGAGTCCAGCCTATGACTCAACATCATCTTGTCCACCAGACCATGGTACTGAGTGCCACATCCAGTCTTTCCTACACATCTCCAGGGACAG
The DNA here is from genome assembly GCA_013400315.1 of Bombycilla garrulus. NCBI lineage: Eukaryota > Metazoa > Chordata > Aves > Passeriformes > Bombycillidae > Bombycilla > Bombycilla garrulus. The sequence goes on along the minus strand of VXBU01015042.1, from coordinate 97,954 downwards.
TGACTCCACCACCTCTCTGGGTAATCCATTTCAGAATCTAATCACCCTTTCTATGAAGAATTTCTTTTTAATGTCCAACCTAGACCTCACTTGGTGCAGCTTAAAACTGTGTCCTCTTGTCCTGCTGCTGGATGCCTGGGAGAAGAGGCCGACTCCCACTTGGCTGCGCTCTCCTGTCAGGTAGTTGCAGAATCTGCTAATTCATGGCAATCTGCAAATAAAACTGATTAATGAATGTCCACGAGAGCAAGTAATGTGACTATTTCAGATAACCAGGTAACATGGAATTGATGAAAAGTACTCTAATACCTCATGCCCCCAGCAGATTTTTGTGGTCTTCATGAGTAACTCAAATATCTAGGTTAGAGCAGCTATTACCTGCATTATGCTTTCTGACCGTGTGAATAAACATGCACACAGACCTGATAAAATATGAAAAGCCACATGTGCCTTCCATCTTTTTTTTTTTTTTCACAGAAATCATAAAAACAAAACAACAACAACAACAACAACAAAAAGCTGACACATTTCAGACTATGCATGTGTATAGATATCCAAGTTTCATACTTCAAGGAATTCTACTTTCAACTAATATCACCTTGTGCATATGCTTCATTTATTAGGGCTACAAGGCAAAGGGCCAAATGAGACTGTCCATTACATACATATTTTTTTGCGTAATTCTCTGCATAGATATTCCGGATATACATAAAGCCACACACTCAGATGCAAATTGAAAATTCACTGTATGATACATATATTGTGGGCAACTCATTACTTGCAGAAAGCTGGTTTTTGCCATAAAACAAAGTAAAGTAAAATAACTGGGTCAGGAGATACAGTTTTAAAGATAAAACGTCAATATGAACATCATCAGATCGCAGTGGACATTATCAATAAGATAACAGTGATTACTCCACCGAATAACAAGAAATAAAACCAAGCCGTTTTAGGTGTTAGGAGCTCTTGGAGAATGCACATTCCAAATTAACGTCTTCCAAATTAACTCCTTCGACCGAGTCTTTATAGTCTTTAGTTGCTCCGGGGGAGGTTTAGGTTGGACATTAGGAGGAATTTCTTCACAGAAAGGGTGATTTAACATTGGAATGGGCTGCCCAGGGAGGTGGTGAAGTCACTGTCCCTGGAGGTGTTGAAGGAAAGACTGGATATGGTACTCAGCACCACGATCTGAATGTGTTGATAGTGTTGGGTCATAGGCTGGATCTCAGAGGTCTTTTCCAGCCTAACTGATTCCGTGATTCCTTGAAATGAGCCGCAAGAGGAATGATTTCAGATGGGGCTCGGTGGGTTCGCGCGCTGCACGGGGAGGCAGCGCGCTGGTTAGGGCTGGCGGACAGAGTTAATCTCCTGCGCAGCGCTTGCTAAGGGGCTCTTTTGTCAAAGCCTTCAGGGAGCACAGCGGCCGCTGCTGCCAAGGCTCAGCGGGTGTCTCTGTCCCTGCTGAACGGGAAATCCTGCAGTTCTGGCGCGGCCCGGCCGGGCGGAGCGCGGATCCCGCCCTGCGCCGGGCTGGGGCGCGGC
>VXBU01015042.1:36922-96172 GCA_013400315.1 Bombycilla garrulus | reverse complement strand
TGGGCGGACAAGCACCGGCCCGGCGCCCTCGCCCGCCTCGACTTCCACCGCGAGCAGGCGGCGCGGCTCCGCAACCTGGTCAGTGAGGCACGGGATCGCCTGTGCCCGGAGCCGCTGCGCTCCGGCGGCTTCCCCGCCGCACTCTGCCCGGGGCCCCGGCGGCCTCCAGGTCCTCTCGGTCCTCTCCTCCCGGCAGGGAGAATACCCCCCCCGGAGTCGGTATTGCACCTGAATAAGGGGGAGAACTTGACTGTGCGGGGGACGGAGCACTCAGAGGGATTGCTCAGAGTGGCTGTGAAGTCTCCGTCGCTAGAGATAGTCGGGAACCATCTGGATGCGGTCCTGTACCCTGTGCTCTGGGAGGCTGGACCACTCTGGTCCGTCCCAGCCTGTCCCGTGCTGTAATGGGGATTCCTTCCTGGCCCATAGCGCTGCTCCTGTGGGGCGGCCTCGGGAGCTTTCCCTCCGTGCCTTTCCCAGGAGCGCCCGTACCGCGGGAAGGGCTCCCGGCATCGCGCCCTGCTTGGGGAGCCAGACCTCAGTGCCGAGGGAAAGGCTGCCAGGGAATCGCTGGCTCGGCTCTTTCAGGGGTGGTGTGCACGTGTTCTTCCTGCTGGTTTCGGTGTCCCTGAGAACAGGGCTTGGCTTGTTTGCCTAATGTTGGCAGAAATTTTTGAGGCAAGCAGCTAGGAATGAAAGTCAGGACTCTTCCCCTGCCAGATGTGCCCACTGGCACATTCACTTCCTCAGGGATGAGTGATACCTGACTAATGGAAGTGCTGTCTGTGGGATATGGTCAGATATGTGCTCCAGGTCATGCTTTTTAGCTTTCCAGAAAATAAACTAGACGTAAATATATATATATATATACATATGTAGGTATGTATATCATAACTATATATATAAGCATTTGCTTTAAACTTCGATTCAAACCTTTTTTCTAAGTGTTTTGCACAGCTGTCACTCTGGTAACCAAGGGAAGCGTATAAATGTTAGTGTGGGGTTTGTTTTGTTGTTGGTTTGCTCAGGGTATTTTTTCAAGCAGTGAGGTGTTTGAAGTTAAACGAGTTGCACATGGCCTTCAGAAAAATATGATGTTTTGTAGGAAATGTCGCTGCAGGAAAGGATTTCAGCAGTTTTAATTCTAGGTGCACTGTTGTGATGGAGCTGGAAAAGTCATTTAATGTAAACTTGGGTGAAATGGAAGGATAAATGATCTTATAAGGAAAATACTGTGGTAGCTAACTGATGTTGTTTCTTTTTGTTCAGGTTCAATGTGGTGATTTTCCTCATCTGTTGGTGTATGGACCATCAGGAGCTGGGAAAAAGACAAGAATAATGTGTTTGTTAAGGGAATTATATGGTCCAGGAGTGGAGAAACTGAGGATTGAGCATCAGAGTATAACGGTAAAAAAAAATAAACCTCCCATCTGCTGTGGAGTAATGTGGAAATACTGACATATTTCTGTTGTGAGGCCTTTGTATTTATTTGAGTTTTAAATTAATTTTTTATTTTGCGCTCTGTATCTTCAACCTTTTTATGTAATTAATCATACCAGTTTGGTGATACGAACAAATTATTTTCCAGATGTTCTCTAGGCCTTTAGGATGTGGGGTTCTCTCTTGTTTTCTGTGCCTGGTTGGCTGTTCTTATGGTGTAGGGTTTTTTGTTCAGAGTGAGTTTTTTAATTTATTGTTTGCAGTTCAGTTGGACAATAGCATCTCTGCTGTTGCTATTTTACATGATGGATGATGTGTCAGTATTCCTTTTTCTCTTTGGAGGTGGGGCTGGGACCATAGGACATAAACAAGTCTGTGTCTCGGGAGTTCTTTGATCTCTGAGACTCTTGGTTTGCCAGTGAGTTAGCCAGGTGTAAGCTCTAAGAGATTTTTTTAGAACACTTTCTGAAACTTAATGTGCTTATTTTCTATGTAGGCACCTTCTAAGAAGAAGATTGAAATTAGCACCATTGCAAGTAATTATCACCTTGAAGTTAACCCAAGGTGAGTGTGCAGTAAAAATGCCTCACTTTAGAGGTAAGCTGCTGGCTGTGTTGTGAGTGCCTTCAGCCTGGCTGTGTGAGGGACTGATTGCCTGATTTGTTGCCTGAGCAAGTTAGGTAATGGTCTGTGGGTTTGGTCTGCAAATGAGAGCGGGGAGAGGATTTTTAATTGAGCAGCTCTAAATGAACAAAAATTTGTACTGTTGTATACCAGAGGCAGAAATGTTCTCTTTAACTGGCTACATAAGCATGCTGATGAAGAGGACTGGGTAACAGAAATAACTCTGGATTGATGGATTTCACCCTTTAAGTCGAAATTGAGAACTTCTGCTGGAACTAAGACCTCTGTATCATGAGTTCACTCACAAATACAAAAATTAAGGAATTTGAAAGAGAGAAAGCTTTACCCTATAAACTCTCCAGATAAAGTGTTTAGAGCATGGGAAAGACCACCACAACATACTGTGGATCCTGTCTTGAGTGAGGTCAGATATTGATTGAAACAACAGAAGCTCTGATGGGAGCTGTCTACATCTTCTTTGGCAGTTATGAAATTGCTAGTGATAGTCCAGAGACCCAAAGCAGATATTTGCATTTACCTGAAATCCCATAATGTTGCTTTAAATCACAATAAGTGAATGTCATTGTGCACTGGGAGGTGCTGGTTACTGCTAAACCATAGCTCATGCTGCCTTGGTTTTAGAAGTTATTCCACTGTGCCAGATCTCCTTTAAAAACTCATTCTTCAACTAATCTGTTTATTGATTAGTGAGTCTCTGCTGATGTTCTAATACAGACACAAGTAATTATCAGTTAATTACCATAAAAGCTGAGGCTTATTGGTGGTCACTGTTTTGAATATGTCATTTAGATGATCTCAAATGTGTGACCATTCAATCCAGATCTGATAACCTGATACTACTAACACTTTTCCTTTTACTCTGTACAGAGTACTAGAGCTTGAAACATAAAATAATTATATTTCAATTTAAATACAGAAGTGCTGAGTTTTGATTAAGAATTAATATCCTGATCAATAGGCTTTCAGTGATTGAGCAATGTCTGTGTCTGTTTATATCTAACCAGACAGTAAACCTCTGTGCTGTGCAGTGGCCTGTGAAGTTTGACTGAATTACAACAATTGTGAAGTCGTGTGCATTTTGAGTACCATGGAATGGGGTGAATGGATATCAGGGAGAGGGAATGAATTTCTGGGAAGGACTCTGCAGAATAAAACCCAGCATTTACATCAGTCCTTTGAGTCAGGCATCCTGTTATATGGTTAGGCTTAATTGTTCTTACCATAATGAGTAAAAAGGTTCACATTGTGTGTTCTTGTTCAAACTGTAGGTAGCAAAAGCTTAGATTTCTCATTTGAAGAAAATAAGTTGTATTTTAATGAGCTAATAAAACATTTAGCAATGGTTTCACTACATTTGAATACAGTATATTCTAATCCACTAACCCAGTTGTGTCTGCATAAGCTTTGAGTTTTTTTTATTATAGAGGAGGTAACTTTCAACAAAGTATATGGATATTAGTTTAATTCTAACTCAGCAGCTTCTGATTTTTTTTTGCATTCTTGCTCATTTAGTTGACTTTAGGAGGATGTATTTTATATGCAATATAAAGTTGTTTTAAAACAAGATTTGCTCAAACTCTTGGTACAGTGATGCAGGAAACAATGACCGTATTGTAATTCAGGAGCTCTTGAAGACAGTGGCACAGTCCCAACAGCTTGAGACAAGTACTCAACGAGATTTTAAAGGTGAGTAAAACAGTTAAAACCAGTCAAAATATTTTTTAATTGTGGGGAGATTTCAGTTCACTGTTTTGTTTGTATGTGTATATTGCAAGAAGATTATACAGTCAGAAAGGCACGCAGGTTATCTTAATCTTTATTTTCCTGCCTGTGGAACCATGCTTCCTTTTTTTCTGTGTGTTACCACTTGTTTTGGTATTATTGCTTGTATGTCAAAAGTGCTTTTTCTTAGAAAGATTTGATATTAATACAGAACCTCACTATGTTTAATCCTTTTTCAGTGGTGCTGTTAACAGAAGTTGACAGACTCACCAAAGATGCCCAGCATGCTTTGCGAAGAACAATGGAGAAGTACATGGCCACCTGCAGGTTAATCCTGTGCTGCAACTCAATGTCCAAAATTATAGGACCCATTCAAAGCAGATGCCTGGCTGTACGAGTGCCTGCTCCCAGCATTGAAGATGTAGGTTGAAACAGAAGCAAAAATAAGTTACTTTAAAATTTTTATTAGATAAGTTATAGCTGTGGACTTGAATTTTATTTTCACCTAATGACCTGGTTTTCCTCTGTGTTGGATGATTTGCCAAGCATGGCTTATGAAAGATTGGTCCATCTTTGGTCCAGAAATCTTTCTAACAGGAGAATCTGTAGGTGCTGAACAGTTTGCTAAGTGTTGTATTCCCTGTTGTCTGTTTTCTCTCTAGATCTGCCATGTCTTGTCCAGTGTGTGTAAGAAAGAAGGCTTGACTCTTCCTCAGGAACTGGCTCAAAGGATTGCAGAGAAATCTGGCAGGAATCTTCGGAAAGCACTACTTATGTGTGAGTCCTGCAGAGTACAACAGTAAGTCACTGCAAAAATGAATGTAAGTTATACTGTCAGACACATAAATGACCTTGCTTCTAAAGCCTTGTTAAAATAGGCAAGATTTGCTTTGATTTTAATTTCTAAAAAGATATTATTTTGTAGGTATCCTTTTACTGCTGATCAAGACATTCCTGAGATGGACTGGGAAGTTTATTTGAGAGAAACTGCAAATGTTATTGTTGGTCAACAGTCACCACAGAGGTAGGTGAATGCATTTGTTAAGAGTTATAAATGATGTTTTCCTAAAATGATGTGGAACCTAAATGTGGCATCTCCAGTTATGTGTAATTTTCTGTATTTCTGCTGGAGCTGGTACATTGCAGCCAGAGGAGTTGAGCTTTAAATTTCCAGGGATGGCTGAATGAGTATTAGGAACTGAAGAGCTGTTGCTTTTCTCTGTCAAAGCTTAATAATCTAATGTGACCATAGGCTCAGTTGCATGTTATGTTTCCTGGGGGTTTTTTGGGTGGGTGTTTTGTTTTGTTGGTTTTTTTTGTTGGTTTTTTTTTTTTTTTCTTTTTTTTTTTTTTTTTTTGTGTGGGGGGGGGGGGGGTGGGGAGGTGTNCAATAAAATGTCTGAACTGCAAACTATAGACAGTGTTTATACATTAAAACATAGATTTCTTTTAATTTCAGGGCATGGTAAAGAGATGTAGAATACAGCACTTCTAAAAAAGCTGGGGTGCTTTTTTTTTTGTTTTTTGGGGGGTGTTTTTTTTTTTTTTTTTTTTTTTTTTGTTTTTTTTTTTTTTTTTTTTTTTTTTTTTTTTTTTTGTGTGGGGGTGGTGGGTGTGTGTAGTTGTTCTGGTTTGTTTATTTTACTTAAAGCTTCTCTGTGGCCATCTTTAGAATAAAGTGCCTTTGTAAAACAACTGGAAGTGAGAAATCATTGCTTTTCTTGAGCATGTCAGGAGATGACCCCTGTATCCATCTCACTGTCATATCCAAAGCCCGATCCTTTTAGTCTGTTCCATGTATTACTTGAATGAGATGTCACTTAATTTAAATGCTTGTAGCATCTGCGCTTCTGTTATCAAAAGCTGAGCACTGGCTAATTGTGTCAGTTCTGCTACCTAATTGTCTTACCCCTTCTTATAAACAATGAAGACAGAAAAACAGCATAAAAGAACTCTCTGGCTCTAATAAATTGTTTGTGTCTCCTCAGTAGTCTTAAGCATGAATAACTTAGATATGAAGAAGAATTAGAGGGAAACAATCCTGAGACAAATTACAATAGCCTTGTAGCTTCTAGATTAACTGAGACCATTGTAACTAGATGTGTCATTTATCTTTTGAGTAAAAAGTGATATGCAGCCTTTGAATTGAAATGACTTATGCAGAGCTTTTGGTTTTAAAATAACGCCCAAAACCAGAAGCAGAAAAGAAGCTTTGCTTGGATTGCCTTTTTTCCTGTAGTGTATTTCACTGGTGAAAAGACATTAGTGTGCTTTGGGATCTTACTGCTCATATTTTGTGGTGTCTTTCCAACAGGCTTTTAGAAGTCCGTGGGCGGCTTTATGAACTCCTGACACACTGCATCCCTCCTGAGATTATAATGAAGGTAGTTCAACTATCTAGCTCTTAATGTGTTATAAATTTTAATACTGTGACAGCCTCAACTAAAGCATTTTTTTAAATACACCAAAACATCATAAATTATCCAAATATTGATGAAATGCTGTTTCCCTTCCAAACAAACTAAAACTTGTTCAGTTGTCAAAGAAAGGCAGCATCCTAACTGAGTAAAAATGAATGAAGACAGTCCCCTTGACTTCTCAGGCCAGTTAATATATTAAAGTATAGTTGGTGATCTTGATGGTCTTTCACAGCCTTAATGATTAGAAGATTCTGTGGGATAATCTTGATATGTTTGGTTTTCTTTTGTAAAGGTGTTGTTATAAGTTGAATATTTCCTGTATCTTTGTGGAGAGGTGTGCTGAAAGATGCTAGACCAGCAGGACTATTCAAAAACAGATGTGACCTTGGGAGGAAAAAAACAAGTGGAATGTGCATGTTTTTATGTTAAGCAGGACGAAAGGATGCTGAGGACAGCTAGAGTAGGACAAAAATCAAAAACTATGCAACTCAACCTAGTAATGTTTGCTTTACAGTCAAACATAATTTCTTTTCACATTAACAAATTTCTGCTTTCTGATGGTTTTGGTACTTAGATGTTTAACTGCGATTTCTTACAGTAGATTAGTGGATCCTGCATTGCTGTGTTTGAGAGGAAGTGTTGTCTACCCCCTCCCTCTTCATAAACTTGAAATAGTCTAGAGATACTTCTCACTTAATCCTGGCTGTTTTAATTGAGATGGATTTGCAATGATTTTATTGCTATCTCTAAAATAATGCATTTTGGGCTTTTTTAACGGCTAAAGTATTGCAGTCAAGTCGTCTTCTATGTCTGCACATAAATATGTTCATAAATAGAGACAGAGCCACTTAAATTCTAAATAACTCTTTCCTTGTTTTTTATTAATGCTGTTTCTCTTTGTGCTTGGTGCTGTCAAGATAGAAGTAAGTGATTTCAATACACTTGCTGTCTTACTAAGAATTCTCCTCAGGCCATGAGCCTACATGCAGTAGAGGTTATACTATTTGGAGATGAGGCTAATTAATTTTCTTTTATTAATACATAAATTATTCCAGTAAATTAATATTTTTTTTTCTATTGGATTAATGAGTGAACTATTGGTTAATGCTTGGCTATTTTCAGAGAACCAAGGTTATCCTCTTAACAAAAAATATCAAAGTTTTCAAATATTGCCCTGTTTTTTCCCATTTTAGGGTCTCCTGACAGAACTTCTAAATAATTGTGATGGACAACTGAAAGGAGAAGTTGCACAGATGGCAGCCTTCTATGAACACCGCTTGCAACTGGGCAGCAAAGCCATTTATCATCTGGAAGCATTTGTTGCAAAGTTTATGGCAATTTACAAGAAGTTCATGGAGGATGGGCTGGATGATATGATGTTCTAACTCTGATGCCCAATCAGAGACTAGATACACAGAATTTTGGGTCAAGATACTATGGTGTTGCAAATGTCTACTTGTCAGTGCTTGATTACGTGTGGGTCTAGTTCTAAGTCAAATACTTTTATTTTGCTATTTAATAAAACAATGTTTGTTCAGCTTTAGAAACCAGATGGATTGTTTGACAGCCACAAATCCATCTTTAGATCCATACAAAATGCATTGGCCTTTCAGAAAGACAACACATTGCCTTGGAAGATGTGTGAGATCAGAGCTGCTTTGCAGTATTTGTAAGCTGACATTAAGAGAGAACGCAGGTGCTGTGTGCTTGGTTTTTGTTTGTTAATCACAGATGGGCAAGACTGAAGGAGAAAGATGTTTTTTCCATGTTCTGCCAAGTTCTACCTTGAACATGTATGTTCTGCCTGCTGATCTCTACATCTTAGTGTTTGTCTGGCTGTTTTTTTTTTTTTAGCCTCAGTGTTTTCTATGGTGTGCTCACACCAAACGTTTCCTTTTTTCTTTGTAAGCAGTTGCATTGAGATTGTGGAGGAGCAATACTTTGGTGTTTCTTGTAAATCACATGGAACACCTTATTTAGAAGGATTATACCTCCGTAAAGCAAGTTCACTTGCTGTCTGATACTCTTGGGTTTACCTCAACCTACATAATGCTGTTCAGATAAAGGTTATTCCTTTGATTGTTTTTTTAATGAAAGGCAAAGTTTCAGCTTTCAACAAATATCTTGTACCTCTTTAACTGATATGTGACATTTTTAAAATGGCAAAATAAATTGTAGAAAATATGAATGAAAATGCTTTATTAGTGTTTTATACTGTCTGTGACTGCCTAGGTGCATTCATCTGCTTTGATGTATACATCTTTCAGGAAGGTGGGATATCCCACACACACTGTAAAACTGAAGGGAGCCACTGAAGTTCAAAAAAATCCAAAGAGCTACAAGCAACAAGAAAAAGTGAAAAAACAACCTTGCAAAATAATAATAATGACATTAGTAGAAAACCAACAATACCTGTGCTGCAAGTTTTTGTCATGTTATGTCTTTGTACCATGGTACTCTAAAAATTACTGAATTCATGCTCTTCATTATTTCATTATTTCACCATGCTAGTTGAGGCTATTACTAGACAGTATTTAAAGCTTAAGTTGATTAAATACTGTTGCAGGTCTCAAGGACTTAAGGGTTCCATGTGGCGTGTTAATGCACAGCTTGCATTTGGATTCATTGTCAGTAAGATGGTGTTACCCTGTTTCCTGCTCAACTGGGCTTCTGAAGAAACAGATGAGAGGTTTTTTTTCCTTCCATATGCTTGTCATCCAAATCCACAGCACTGGTAACTTGTCATATTGTGAATGTCTTCACTGTCAAAAGAACCGGGAGACACATTAAATTAGTCAGTGATAGTGGAAAGGAACACTTAAATTTGTTACAAAGTAGGGCTCAACTTTGTAATAGATAGGGTGTATTTACTTCACTTAAAAACTGCCCTGCTCTATCCAGAGCCTTGCCTTACCTACTGATTTTCGAAAACTGAATCTCTGGAAGTGTTCTTGCTGCTTCTTGTTGAAGCTTCATTTTTGCCCTTTTCTACCTGGGCTGAATCAAGAGTAACCAAGTATGGAAAAATGGTATGAAGACAGGATTTCTGTGAGAGAAAATGGCTATCACTCTTCCTGAGAGCCAGCACTTCCCCCTGCTCATCCTCTTCCTGCCTCTTCTCTTCTGCAGTCTAGAACACATATTTAAAAACATAGGCAGAGTGTCTTACAAGTCTCTGCACATGTCTTTCCTTGCCAGTAATTTTTCAGGAAATTTTGCCTTAGTATCCATAACAAGCTTCAGGGGAAGTGATTAATGCCACCAAGCCTGTTAGAGTTTAAGGAGTATCTAGGTGTTACTCTGTCATGTGGTCTAGTTTTAGTTCATTCTGTGAGGAGCACAGAGTTGGACTTGATCATTAGGAGTGACTTCACCTTGAGAGATTCTGTGATGATGCTCAGTAAGTGTTCTGCTTTTGGGGAATGTTTTAGAGGCTCGCTGCCTTAGATGCTGCTTTCCCTCCCTTAGGGATAGTTGCAACTCTTGCTTAGAGGCAGAGTGATGCAGAACTGAGGTGCTGGGCTCTGCAGCAGGAAGCAGGGACTCTTGATCTCATGCAGGTGGCTGTCAGAAATAAGATGGAGTTTTCTGCCATTTTTTTCCCCTCATGGGGCTCCTATGTAAATTCTTTTATGAAAAATACAGAATGTTAGCCTGGCAAGCGAGCATCTCCTGGGGTGGGCACAGCTGTGTCTCCAGCCTGGAACAGAATCACAGAATCATTTAGGTTGGAAAAGACCTCTAAGATCGAGTCCAACTGAGCTTGCACACACACGGCCCAGCAACAGTGCTGGACCTACACTGGGCACAGCCCACCTGCCTTGCAGATCATGTGGAAGAGGCAGTGCAGATACTCCTGAACACTGATTAGCACAGGAACAACCTCTAGATGATCCATTTCTTCAGCTGATTTCATCTTTTGAGACCTGCTTAGAATTGCTACTGAAGTGCACGCTGAGAGGATTACCCTTGCTTTCATCCAGCGACACCTCCTGCTAGCTGGAAATGAAAACTCCAAGCTGCACCCTCCCACGTGGGACTTAAGCACTGAAAGTGTCTGAGAGGTTGCAGAGGAGTCAGCTTCATGATAGCACAGAAAGCCAGAGGTGAAACCGGTTTTACAAAAAAGGATCGAGAAACTAAAGGCAGCAACTATTTCTGTTGAAACTTTCTCTGCTCTGCAGAGATCAGCTGTGCCAAGGGTGAATGGCACATTCATACTTTTTTCCCCATCTCTGAAGTCCAGGTGTTAACTCCTGTGAGGAATGTTATTAAAAGAATTTGACATCTATTGTTGAATGTACCCTGACCGCTAATCAATACTACGTCATGCAAAGTGCATGTCAGAAATTAGTTCCATTTGAGAAAATGGTTAAAATTAAAATAATTTGCCATTAACTGCAACACATTGAGAAATTGATTCAGAATTTTCTCTGTCATCAAAATTGAAATTAATTTTTGTCCAAATTAACCAGGACCCCTGGTTCATCCTCCAGGTTTTTGCTATTTTTTTTCCTTTTTAAAGCTGTGGATGCTTTGCTTGTTTGCAAATTCACCTCAGTAACAGTTAAACATTCCTATAACAAGTTGTCTATCTTCTACAGTTGTGTACATGGTGTATGCTAAACTTCTGGAAGAAGGAGTATGCTCTGTTTCAGCAATCCTGGAGTTAGTAAGTTGTGTCCCGATCATTTGAGCCTTAGGTGGTGTTTCAGTGGAGGTGGGTTTGGCACCTCCTAAATAGGAGTGAGGCACCAGATATTACAAGCATGTATTTTCACCACTGACACTACTGGCCCATCTTTGTGACTCCTAGTGATGCCTTGAGAGGTTACCTAGAACAGAGGCTGGACAGTGTTAAAGGAATAAAGTAGTTATTTATTAAAAGACCTTCAAAGGATACACCTTGGAAGTACAGGAGCCCAGCCACGGCTCTACCCAAGATGGACGCAAGATGGACTCAAAATGGACAACTGGTCTCAAGTTTTCACACTTTTATAAGTTTTGGTCTATTTGCGTATTGGAATTAATTGTCCAATTACAGCTTCAGGCTATGAAGTCCCATCCTCCCTGATCACTCTCCTCAATTCGTTGCTGTTTGCACTTTTTGGGTCTGAAGCTGCAATGGTGTTCTTGGTTCTCAGGCTGGAAAAAGATTGTTCTGTCTAACTAAACTGTGAGGAGATCTTGCTAACGCTTTATATGAAGGTCAGAGGTACATTACTACTGCAGTTCAGAATCTGGAAAATATGAAAGCTAAAACTTAAGGCAAGACTAGCAGCCACCACCTCTGTCCCAGCATCTTCTTGGAGCTATCTCCAGTTCTGTCCCAGGACATGGATTAGGTGTTGGTCTTTCATGTATGTTTTAACCTCTTTGCAAGCTACTGTATACAGTTACAAAGAATAAAGTTTGGGCATGGGGAAGTTGAAGACTGAGAGCTGGAGACCTATTGTGCTGCTCTCTCTCTTGGCTGACCTCATGTATCCCCAAATAATTTTTCTTAATTTTCCCTGGGACAATATACTTTGCTGTAAGAAATGTGATGCTTTTAGTTGGCAGTCTGTGACAGCTAGTGAATGGCACAGTTTCACTATAGCTAAAATCTGCAAATGTGGGCTTTCACTGCAAGCAAGCTGGTGTTCTTTTTTTAAACTTGTGATAGTATGTTCATGTAAAATGATTTCTGTGCCAAAGTATAAAGGCAACACTTAGCTCACTCCTGGTCACAATGAGATATGAAAGGCATGCCAGTAAAGCATGTGCTTTGAGAAATCCATGGAATATTTCCTGTACTTTTTACCACTCAGAATCCTTCTGAAAATATTATTTCAGTCTTGAGTGAGAAGGAAGGAAAGAAAATCAGGAGCCCCATCAAAGGGAAGAAAGAAAGAATCAGAATGACAAAGCAGGCAAGGACAGATCCTGAGGGAAGACAGGTACGCTCATTAATTGTATTTACATTTCAAAGATGAGTCACCTGCGGTGTTCTCAATCATACCCTACACTTACATTCCCTGCCACATACCATGAATAATAAATGCACTTTTGAAGATAGACTAAGTGACCAAATAGGCTTCTTCCAGTTTTAATTTTGTGGATGATCTTAATTTGAGAGGTCAGCACAAATGCCTACGGTAAGTGACAATTTTAGGCCGGTAATTGCTAGTTAAGACAGAAAGCAAGATGGTGGCTAAGGCACTTTCAAAAAGATCACAGATAACCTTGCAGGGGCTGATTAACTCAAACGGAATGCCTCCTTAGGTGATAGCTACCAAATGACACTTGGAACAATTTTTAAAATTAAAAAGGATGAGGGCAAAAGATTTATGAAACTCTTGGCTGCATTTTCTCCAGAGAAAGAGTTTTGATAATAAGTGAGGTTAGCTGTTTGCCAATTAGCAAACAATTAGAAGAAAGACATTTATCCAGCAGGCAAACATCTTTTATGATAGACTCACACTCATCAAGCCTGTTTATGCTGGAGGAGGATAAACATTGCTCACAGTGCTCACAGTGTCACAGTGGTGTGAGCAGCACTGGCTGCTGCTCCTGTGCCACCTTTGCATGGGCTGGGTGGGACTCAGTGTGACAGCGCTTAATGTGGCAAGCACAGGACAGAGGACCCCTCTCTGTGCTTGTGATCCTGGGGTAGCTGTGGACAATTTCCCAGAGCTCCACAAAATAAATTAGGAGCAGCACAGCAACCATCTGTGGAGAAAACAGAAATCTCCAATGTTGGGGAATTTTTTGGGACCTGCAAATTAGAAAGTGAGAAGACGTCAGTTTTATTTATATTGGTATCTGTAAAGGAGATCATCACTGGTAGATCAGAGTTTGTTCAGGCATTGGAGGCTTTTCTGAAAGTGTCCCTTGGACAGGTGAGGCCTCAAATGACCATAAATTCAGAGTGGATGCTGTAAAGTAAAGCAGAGATAAGACAAAAAGCAGCAACCTTTCTACAAAAGGGGTGTGTTGTCAGCATTGCCTGTGAAAAGGTGGAGGGAATGATGAATCAGTCTGAGTGTTTAAGGCTGAGCTTCTCTCCATGTCCCTTCCACAAGCAATGGAAAGAGATGGGCAGGTGCTGAACATGAGCTTGGACATGACTTGTCCAAACAAGTCTTCAAGGTGTGTTCCATTGCTCATCCTCTAAAGGAACTATTCTTTGCCATTAACTCCACAGGTAATAAAGGAGTACAAAACCAGACTTACGTACAGATCTACTGACTCAATGCCTAAATGTAGCCAGAATAATTGTACCTGTCTATTCTAGAATCCAGCCCAAAGCACAAGGGGAAAACAAATTGAGATGAAGTGCTGCTCAGGAGTGCAGAG
Organism: Bombycilla garrulus; assembly: GCA_013400315.1. Lineage (NCBI taxonomy): Eukaryota > Metazoa > Chordata > Aves > Passeriformes > Bombycillidae > Bombycilla > Bombycilla garrulus. The sequence continues at coordinate 82,607 of VXBU01015042.1, read as the reverse complement.
CATTTCCCTCCTATAACCCTTGGCACACGGGGCTGCAAATGCAGACTGTGTTGAAGGCATTAAGGAATGCACTCAGTTCTGGGTTTGCTACTGGCATCCTAATAAAAACAGGAATTTAGAATGGAGCTTATGGCTTTATAACATTTCTGACATGCAAAAATGTGAGGATTTATTAATATATGATCTTTTCAAACAAGTATGTAATTTTTTCCACTTTGAGAGCCATGTCTGGGAACAGTTTCTTTTGCAAGAGTCTGAATTAAGTCTGATCACAAGAAGCCCAGGGGCAGCCATTGTGAGTGCAAGGCATCCCACCTTGAAGCAGGTTTAACCTATCCCTTAGGCAGAACTTCCCTGCAGAAGTGGCCCTTTGCAGTTTATTTCATTTAAAACAAAGACATTAACTCCTTGTTTGAGGTGTGAGTTGCTTTAAGAGCTGCTAACACTTGTCCAGAGATTAAAAATCCTTCCAGCTAGGCTAGTAGTATCTCTGTGACATGGATCTTGTTTGGAAACAGCTGGCGTGGATCAGGTAGACAGGGGGATCAGCATTAGGAGAAATGTAGCGGTGACTCATTGCACACGAGGGAGGAACTGGAGATGAAGAGCACCTTTCACTAAGGGAATGCTGGAACAGGCCAAAACCTTCCAACAGGAGTAGTCAGGTTCAGTTAAAATACCTGTGTTGTTCCAGGAAAAATCTAAGTGTCAGGTGTGCTTGAGGGCAAGGACTGGCAGCTACCATCAGAGGCATTTTTGTCATGCACCATGTGGGTAAAAGCCTGTTGAACCGGGGGAGCAGATATGATGGAGGGGCTCAGAGGTGCTTTGGGCAATCTGAAGATGCACTAAAAAATACAGAGATGGTGTTAGAGAGCAGTGTTAACAATGCTGAGGTTGTTCAATCCCCATATGGGCCACTCATTTAAGAGCTGGACTGAGTTATCCTTGTATGAAATTAAGGGAATGGTGTCATCAGAGCAGATTGGCAGCAGCATTTTGTGGCTGAAAATTATTTTCTCCATTTGCACAGTGATGCTAACATTTAAGGGGGGAAAGGAGCACTGCAGAGGCAGTCACTACAGACGAACGACACTATCTAGCCTATCTAGCCCTTCCACCTGAGAATACAAGATGAACAGTGATGGTACCATGGAAGGAAGCAAAGGAAATGTTATTACAAATATTATATCCAAATTGAATTAAAGCTGCATTAAAAACCAGAGATTACTGCACTTTTTCATGCTAGGTCTGAAAACATGATATGCAACTGCTACTGACAGGCACATAAAGAAGATGCAGGGGCTTATTTCTCAGAAAACAAGTTTGATCTCTGACATACTGCTTCACAAATCCAAGGAAACAAAATCAGGAAGTAAAATTATGGGCAGGCATTAATAAATAACATCAGCAAAGCAGCTGTGTTGTTTGGGGTTATTGTTTGCTTTGCTTCCAAATATTTACTTTACATTGCAACCTTTTAAAGTAAATTGTTACAGTTTCCTTATCTATAAAAATCAGGTAATGAATCTGATCTTCTTTGCAAAAGGTGAATCTGCAGATAAAGGCATTATGTTAATAAATACTTTCTCAGTTGACTAGCAGTGACTGGAACACTTTGCTGTGGTCATTCACTGTAGAGATTTAAATGAGTTACTAAATCCTTCTGACTTCTAATTTTACTGGCAGGGTGAAAGAGCAATCCTTAACACATGAAGCTCCCTTTTAAAACTGTGGTTTTGAGGCAAATATCTCTTTGCTTCCTTGGCTGTGGCTGCTACAAGGCTGTGAAAACATCTCTGGAATGTGACAGTGTCATGAGTTGCTGCCTCTGCCACGAGGGCTCTGTACACCCAGTAATTCTCATAAAAGTCAGTCTGTCTCATATGACTGGGAAAATCATATGGGCTGACAAAGTGGAATTGTAATAAAATGGTGTATCTTTCAATTATTTCCCATGTTATGTTATATCAAGTGGCAGAATACAATAAATTTTAGAATAAAAAGTTGACATGAATGATTATATAGTAATAAATGAACAACAAAGACTTTTGATGCACACATAAAAACTAATCCAGCAATCACCTTCCAACTGTATTTTATCTATTTTCAAGCAACAAAACATGGCTGGCAGCTGATTATGGAAAGGGATCAGTGTGCTAAAGTGTGCTTAGCCTGAAATAATAACTCTAGGAAAAATTTCAATGAAGAGGTATTTTAGGAACAAAATCAAAGCAAACAAAGTCACAGAACCTGATAGTTTCAAAGCAGTTTCTTCCTCATACATGCCCTTCTCACCAAAACAAACCCAAGGCTATAAAAATTTCAGGGACGGTTTTCAAAGGCACTGAGCTTTCAAAAGAAAGAAAACCCGTAAGTATTCCCCGTGTACTTCAATAAGGGAATTTTCCCTAGAACTTCCACACTTCAGTGTTTTCTGTGATCATGCATCAGTTGGTGTGGTCGAAGTAGAAATGAGTAATGCATAGCTCAGGAATGTGGTGCTCTATCAGCTTGGCCAGTTTTTGTCTTTAAAAATGTGACAATACCTCAGTCAGGCCCCACCAGGACCTGTCTGCTGTCAGCCGTGCATGGTCAGGGCACTCTCACTGACTTTCCTGCATAGAAGCGCCCACTCTGCTTTTGCTCTGTGGTTAGCAAGAAAGCTCCTTGGTTTGGGCGAGGGTCTATTTTAAGTTGTTGTCTGACAGCTAATTCTTTCTGATGTAAAATCAGGTCAGGTAAATACACTCTGCTGCAAACATAATGACTTCCTGCAGCCGTTAGGGAGCTTTACAGTTGCTTGCCCTAATTCTGAATAGCAGCTTCTGAAAGCTTGTGACATGGGCAGCCCAGGCTTAACAGCCGCTTCAAAAGTTGTTGTATTTTAAAAACTCAGTTTGCAATGTAGAAAAAGTGAGAAGCATTTTTCAGAAAGCCATGCTCTCTGGGTTCTTTTCAACTTTTTCTCCCCTTTTTAATTAATTGAGCTCAACACTGTAATTGCCGTAACTAACGAGCCCTTCTTGGTGCCATTGATCACCCAAAGCTAATACTGAGCCAAGTGATCTTGAGAACAGAGACCATCTCAGAGATATCTGTGACACTGTGTGCAGTGCTTTTTTCTCCTCTCTGCAGGATGAGCTCCTTGCTGTCCTGCATAGCTCTGAAGTCCCATCCGACTTATGACAGGGCTGTTTCAAAGCCAGTTCTTTGTCCCTGTGAAGAATTGATTTTTGTACTCCGTGTGAGCAAGGCTCACCTGAGGAGCAGGAAGGAGGTGAAGGTTTCCGAAGAACAAAGTTGTCTTGCTCTTCAAATCTTCCCCCTTTTTGCTCCATTGCCCACACATATATCATTATCTGGCCTCCTACTCTCAAGATGTGAGCCATCTCTTTTATCACTTGCATGCACCTCTCTTCCACTTGAAAAATAGGGTATTACTAGAACAGAACAGATAAGGTGAATAAGCATCCCTTGAGGAGCTAATGAATACAGACTGCAGGGACAGGGACTGCCTCTGACACACTGGAAGCCGATGGTTCGCACCACAGGAATACACCATTTATCTTCTGTTGTGCTACGTGTGGTTGTACCACCTTTATCATCTCTGACATTGTGCTAACTTTAGAGAGTCCCTACCACACTGACATATTTTAAAAACACAGCAGAATTTAAAAATTTTGAAACAACTGGCATCTGTCAGGCTGGCAACAATGAAATGATCTTTTCTCAATGAATGGCTACCACCTGGTCAGTGACAAAGCAACCTGGACTGTTGAATCAACACACTGGTGAAAGACACTTGGTCAACTAGCATTTGTCGTCTTCTTCCCAGTAACAAATCTATATAATTAAAACAAATAATTAGATAATCTCACTTCTGCGTGATACCCCCCTCCCAGCAGAAAAACATGTGAGATGTGGAGAACTCCTCATTAGTAAGATGGTGAAATTCAAGCAATAAAATTTCCCTTGAGCCAGATCCCAGTTCAAATTTTACTCCCATTTAAATAAATTTTTTTGTATCAGAAAGGTAATTGGCCACAGACTTTGGCAGAAATTTGCAGAATGACAGTGCTGCAGGTTAGCTCCTGCTCTTGGGCTGAGCAGCTTTGGAGCAATTCACAACAAATATCGAGGCTGATTAGGTCTTGGTGCACAGCAGGGACTCCGGCAAAGGTTCTGCTACATCCAGGGAATGTTAAATCCTGTAATAGTGCTGGAAAGAAAAGGGCACATATTAACAATGCTGAAAACAGAAAGCAACAGAATTAATGATAATTATCCAACCTCATGTTTCCCTCAGTGAAAATGTCCTGTGCTAGACTGAGCAGACATTTCTACACATGCCACTTCAGGTTACAATGACAAGCCACCTTTTGAAATGATGGCTTCCACGGAGGAATAATGTATCTTCCAAGGAAAAATAAATAAAGTGCAGGCTTGATTCTTTCTAGAAACATTAAGTATAGAAAACGCTACCAGAAGCTCTGTATGTGTAGCCTCTAAGTGCCTGTCAGGGTAACCAGTCACCATCAGATCCATTTTGTCTCAGAAAAAGAGACACTGTACAATTAAAAGAATAAGAGCATGCAGTCCAGCTGTCATAGGAAAGCACTGCAATGAATGATGCATTCAGAGTCTTGGTGGCAATGTGAGGATCAAAAGGCAAGCTTTGAAGAAATAGGATGTTTTAACATTCAGTTATTCAACTGCTCTGCCTGTAGGTTTCCCTTTTCTGAGATCAACAGAAATTAATTCCAAAAGCTTAGGTCTTCTAGCAGTAGTTGAGATGTTGATACTGAATATTATGGCCTTTGTAATTAAAAATGCATCAAGTATCATTAAGGAAATTACAGTTTATTAATACAATCTCACACTGAACAAAACTTTAGTGTTGTCAAGATAAATTTGTCAGATAATTTGAAAGCTGTGGGTGATGTATTCCATTTAAAAAATGCATAAATCTAGGAAACAGAGCATTTGCATGGGGCAACATCACACTATCCAGAAATCACAGATTAATGTGTGAGTTACTGCACATGGCTGTTTTTAATCAAAGCCAAGCCTGTGAGACTCCAAGACCAACATGAAGTCACATTCACTTAAAGCAAGCAGCTCACAAAAAAAGAATGTTCTTCTTTTCCTTGACATCAAAGTCATTGCCTATTGAACTTGTTTAAACTGAACAAGTTTCCCTGTGCAGTATGGGTGCCGCTTCAGAGATGGAGCTGAGCTGGCAGTGAGGCACAAACACCGAGGCCTGACTACAGCCCGCAGTGACATGAGCCTGCTTCCCTCCCCTCCAGTGGAAACAGTTCAGGTCTGCTTCTCCTGCAACTCCTATCATACTGACAGGTCAACGACACTGAGAGGATATTTCGTAGAAGCATAGGGTAGCTTGGGTTGGAAGGAACCTGAAGTTCACCTACTTCAATCCCCCCACCATGGACAGGGACACCTTCCACTAGAACAGGTTGCTCAGAGCCCCAGCTGACCCGGCCTTTAACACTTCAAGGGAGAGGACATCTAGAACTTCTCTGGACAACCTGTTCCAGTGCCTCACCACCCTCATCATAAAACATTTGTTCCTATTATCTAATGTAAATAAAGTTTAGAAAGTCCCTCTCCATCTTTCTAACAAGCCTCCTTTAATCGTTGAAAGACTACAATAAGGCCTTTCTGGTCTTTCAGGGCTACCCCTAGCAATCTTTCACCATCAGTTCAGCATATTTTAAGGTGATTTTTCACCTTCCAAGCACTATAAAGCAAGGGTCCAGATGCTTAGAAGTGCATTTATTATAGTGAATGGCACTTTATATCAAAAGTAGCTTTGTCCTAGATTGCAATAAATACAGAAACTTGCACGTGGTGAAAACAATATCAGGACAGAAGAAACTGATTCTGGGTCAGAGCAAATATCCCTCCAGCATGGTACTGTGGCAGCAGCCAGCACCAGAAGTACTGGAAAAAAGGGAAGAAGAGTGATGCTCTGTCCCCTTGCCTCCTGTGGCTGGCAGCCTAAGAGCTGTACCTGATAGCCAGGGATGGATCTGCCCTCCTTGGATACTTTCTTGGACTCACTTGTACTTCTGATTACACAAATTCACATGTCAAACTACTTGCAATTGAATTATATAGATATTTCTTTTTCCGTTTTAAATCTTTCCCTGTGGAAAGCACAGAAATTTACCCCTTGTTCACTGATTTAATATAGTTTGTGGATTCCAGGATGCTATCTCCCTCAGGAGCAGTATGAATTATACACTTCCTTTAAGATGCTTTGGTGATGATGCTCTTTTTAATTAGATAAAGAGCCATAGCCCATTAACCTGTCCTCATACATAATCAGTTTGCACCTTTGATCATTATAAAGGCCTTTACTGGTTCACCTATATCCTTCCAGAGATGGAGAAAACCTGAATTTCAGAAAGTATTCAAGATATAGGTGCATCAAGTATTTATCTTCTACCATTATTCTGCACTTTAATTTTTGTTCTTAATATTTGAATATTTTTTGGACCAGGTTTGAACACTCATCTAATACTTTTCAAAGCAATGAAAATGCATCTTATGACAATTTCAGTTGCTTTCCTGAACGTGAACAGAGGGTACCTCTGTGCCTGTACCCTTAGTGATTTTTTTCTATGCACATAACCTGGCAATTATCCACAAATACTTTTCTGAGATGTTGCACCCAGTCATTAGTTTCATGTGAGAATTTTTTTTGCAGACAGTAACCCTGAATAACTCTGTATCACCAGCAAGCTTTATCACTGGCCTAGTAATTTCCTTTGTAATTATAAATTGGTGTCTTTTGAAGAGCAGCCTTTATGTAGGTGCCATACACTCACACTGAGCATTTGAGATTGAGTCCTTCAGCAGTTTCACACTCCTCTACCAGCATTTTTACCCTTCTGGGTTTCCCTTCCAATTTTCCTGAAGAATTTCTTCCTTTCTGGTAGTAAACTTTTATGCAGTGAATTTTTAAAGCATTTTCAAGAAGGTGATTTGATTACAGTCCCATTAAACTTAGTGAGAGGATGTGGTTCTTGCACAATTACTTATTGATGTGGGCCTGATGCACTGTGTCAGACTAATAAGAGTTTTTTCCCTTTTGGGGGTTCTCAGATTAATCTTTTCAAGAGTCTTTGTTGTACCATTTTTTTCAAGAGCCCCTGCTGTACCATTTACACAACCTACATATGGAAAATTGTGGTTTCTCAATATTGTGTTTTCTGCCCCCACTGCCCCTGCAGTCTCTTTAAAAAATCTGCAGTCTTTTTCTCTAAGTTTATCAAAGAGTTGTTGATACATCCTTATTATTACACTGCTCTCCTTTGTAGCTTTCTACCTACTGTTTTTTCTTCCAGAAATTTATCCTTATGCTACATTTTTTCCACAGAGGAATATTTAGATCTCTCTTAGCTGTTATGCAAGCCTTGTAACAAAAGGTAGAAAAAACCCTTAGGGGATTTAATGAACATTATATCATTATCATCCTAAGCAAAATCATGCCATGGCGATGAGGACAAGTAGGACCACTTTCAATTTTTCAAACATGCAAAAAAAAACATTGGAAAAAATTTGCTTGGGTGGAGCACAAGTGCTTGGCCAAAACTGCTGACAGCTCTGCAGCAGCAAAGCCTCGCTTCATGTATTATTGGTTGTTTTAAATCTAACATACTTTTCATTTTGGCAATACATTCCTCTACCCTACCAAAAAAATCAATCCAAATTAATGTTGTGTCATGTACTGCTCATTCCCACTACTTTTGTTTAAATTGAAGACTGATATTTTTTTCTATAGCTGAAAAATACATAATGGAATTTTATATTTTAAATGGAGAAGGTGAGGAGGAAAGAACCGTTCAAAAATTCTTATTTTCTTCATTTCACAAGAATATAATTAATTGCTTTTTCTCTTAATTGAATACTGTGACTAATCCCACTAAAAGGGATTATTTAGAACAAGCAGACAATGCTAGATACATTTTTGTGTCATTCAACTGTCTTCAGAGAACAAAACTGAAAGCATAAACAACTTTCCTAAATTTTTTTACAAGTCACTTTCAAAATTAATATTTTAGGTCAGTGATTCAATTTAAACCCTGTTAAATGGCAAAAAAAAATCTGTGTAATCAGAAATTGCTTTCCTCTGGTAAATTTCTTTATTGAAGTTAAATCCCTTTGGAGACATTTGGAAAGTATTTAAAGATCACAGAATTTTTATCTCAGAGACTCTTTTGTATATACTATATATACACTTTGGGTGCCACTTTATCTCTGTCAGCCGCAATAATGGGAACAATTGGAACATATATTAAGACATGGTTCTAAGCTAAATGTTATTTTAGTCTCTCCATTATGGTGATATCAAATATAAAAAGGGGAGGAAACTACTAATATACCAAAGTTTAATTTAAAAGCATTATTGAATAAGCTTCAAACACTGTTTCCATTAAAAACTTTTTCCTGTTGAAAACAGAACTCAATCACTTAGGAAGAAAAATTTGTGTTTTTTTTTTTTTCCACATTTATGGTTTCTATGAGGAAATAAGGCTGTTGCCCTTATAAAAGACGTCATGATTGTATAATTTAATTAACCTTATTAAGGCCTTGATTCAGGCATCAAATGCTTTATTTTAAGTACTTGAATAGCTACATTGTTTCAGCTGGATTACTTCTGTGTTGATTAAAGATGATTCTGAAATGTTTGTCACACCAGCATACAAGTGGGTACATCTGTAACTAAAAGCAGCAAATGAAGATCATAAAATAAGGTCAAGTAAAGCAGTCTTCATCAAGTCATCCCTCTCCCCTGCTTTATGTCGTCCTCAAGGTGCCTACCTGGATTACTTCTTCCCTCTTGCCCTCCCAGAGCAGCGTGGCCTTTCCTGGAGCTGCTGACCCTGTCCCACCGGCTGCAGTGCCTGGGGTTCACCCCACTGGCTCTCAGAGAGCAGCTCTGGCTGCCTTCAGCACCATTTACTCTTGCTTATATACTTTATATTAGTCGTCATAGGATAGAGAGAAAATGATGCAGGCAGCTGCTGTCTCTCCTTCCCTCACAGGTGTGCTGGCTTACAGGGTGAGGCTCCTTTTCCACCTCCTTTGGGCTATTTGGCTGCAGGTTTCAAGGGTTGATAGTGGTGGTTTCCCCACCAGTGCAGACAAGTGTTGAAGGACTGGTGCCCATCCCCGAGGAGTAGAAATGTGGGTTTGAAACCCCTCCAGCTGTGGAAGGAGGTGAATCTAGCTCTTCTGCTTTCTGCATCTTCTGCTTCCTGAGAACTTGGCTGTACTAGAAAGAGAAAACAACCAAAGTGTCTGTAATAGTCTGTTGGACACCATCCCCAAAGAGACCTTGGTGCTGGGGATCCTTATTTAGTGAAGAAGATGTAAATGTGCATCCAGGTCAGGTGCCTGGACACTGTTCTGGATCCATTCTGATCACAATGTCTTATTCAGAAGGACAAGATTTTGGCAGTATAGTGTGAAATCCCCCCGGTAGGGGACCCTGCTCTCAGGTCACAGCACAGTCCTGACAAAACTGTGATGGGGAAGCTGCTCAGCCATCCCTCTTTCCACAACCACTGCTGTGTCGCTCTGCACCCTGAGAGAGAGAGGAAAACCACTGTACACGGGCAGCTTGTGCAGCTGCTGAGAAGCTGTCACCTCTTTTATTGACACCCAGCAGCTGTCCAGGACCTTGCAGCCAAGTAACGCTGTTAAGAACATGTAGGTGAGATTTAAGACAGATATACTGTCAACATGGTGACAGTGATAAGGCCACAGATTGTGGCCTAAAATAAATGATTCCATTTAAAAGTGAGAAACAGGCTGCTGGCTGTTACTGTGAAAATAAACGAAATATAAGGGTGTATTTGGAGTTCGCACCAGTTCTGCAACTTGGAGCAGCAGAGTGAACCAAAAGGAAAAGAGTTCTTTCTGCTGAAATGTTTGTTTTTCTAAGTAAAAAAACCCCAAAACCACCAAGGTCTAGTTTTCTGACCAGAACACATCCTGAGATAACTGTATCATACACGGGAAATAAACTTAGGATATTTTTTATAGATCAGTTATAACCAGCATGAAAATAATGCAAGAAACATGGAGCTCCTGATTTGGCTGAGGTAGAAATCCTTGCTGTGAGTGATAATTGACTAAACAGACAACACTGTCAGTTGAATGAGTCCAGAGGAAAAAACTGTGGAAATGACAGAAAAGCCTGTAGCTCCTATGGAGCATCTTTGCATCTCGAAGAATTTGTGATTGCTAGCTTGAAAATACTGCATTATTCACTTTAAATAACACAGTAACATCAGTGAGGGCAAAGCTGAAATCAGGGCTGGCAGATGGCTCAGAAGCAGCAGAGGTACTCTGTGGGTCACCTCATCAAAACCAGAAAATCCCACAATGGGTGGTATTTCTCCTGTGTCTCTAAGACCTCTTGTGATATTCAGATTTTGTTAATATTTCGCACATCTGACTTCCACCAGGGAGGAGGGTTCACTGCTGTGAGAGAATCTGTATTAACATTAGGCAGCCACTGGTTATAGGAGAGTGAATGGATTTTTCTCAAACAGCTCAGATGGGCTTTACATTACAATAGATGCAGAAAAATAGAGGTTATTCATTTTCTGTCTCCATGGAAGACTTAAACACTTGGCCCAACTGTGACCCAATTTCCTCCAACCTGCTCTTAAAATCCTCTTAATATCTAAGGTAAATAACCTTTGCTGCAGAGTAAGATGATTATATTTTTTTTCCTCCTATGTCAAACAAAGAACAGCTTTCTCTAAAAGTCATTTATGTATTTGAAGACTATTATGTTTCCTTCAGTCTTTTATTTTTTTTCTCTTTGTTGGCTAACCAAATCCAATTCCTTCAGCTTCTTCTAAGAATTTAGATTTTCTAAACATCAGTTATTTAAAATGTCTCAATACAGATTGCAAACTTTCTAAGGCATGGTCCCCAAAAGCAGACAGGATATTCCACCTGAGATCTCATACACACCAAGCAGAGGAGAGTGACTCAGTTTTCTGACTTTCATGAAACTGATCTGTCACCATCCCAAGCAGGTGTTTGTGTGATTTTATAGCAGCATGACACTACTTGCACATTTTTGGCCTGTGGTCCATCTTGTCTGGACATTATTTCTCATTCTGTTCATTGAATGTTTCCTTGCTGAGCATAGTGTATCTCTTTTGGTGATCGATTTCAGTGAACCCTTTGTTGTTTGCCTTTGTCAAATCCCACCGTCCAAAAGAATTCTAGCTCCTCCTATATAGGAACCATTCACAAACTGTGCAATATGTTCTCCAGCAGCCATCAAAGTTATTAATTAAAATATTGCATAGAAATATATGTAGGGTGGCTCCGAAGAGCATGCCCTTTTTCAAATGTGTACTGCACGGAAAGTGAACCACTGATTCATTTCAAGAAGGATTTTTTTTCCATATTCTTTTCTCCATTTACTTATTTTACTTGCAACGTTGACACAAGAGTCAAGATGTATCATGTCTTCTCCTGCTACCCTGTCTATTGGGATGATTACCCTGTCAAAAACAGAAAACAGATTGACTTGCTCTTGACAAACCCATATTGGCTGTTCTCCCTTCCATTAGTATTCTGTAGCTTTAAACAATGTAGGTTTAAATAATTTATTCTATTTAAATTAGATTATTTAAATTATTTATTCTACTATCTTTGCATAAATCTGAGTTAGCCTGGCTTCCCCTTAATGTCCTTTCTCTCTCTTTTGGAAACAAATATTCTATTTGCTTTTCTTCACTTGCTGGATATCTTAAATATGATCTGCTAGTTCACAGTAGTTTAAGATTAATTTCATACTTTCCTAGGAATTTGTGTAATGAAATTTATATAAATATTCTTTAAGACATTCTTTCACTTTAAAACATCCAAACTCTTGTTCTCTCATTAAAACTCTCCTAATTTGTTGGTCACTGTTACTAATTTTTTGCAAAGACAAAAAAAAATGCAGGTTTCCCTCTCATCTCTTATTTGCTCTTCTTTCTTTTTTGATTTCCTTTTGCTATGCATATATTTTTAAAACCTTAGTGAAGCTCTAATTCATGTTATTTTTGTAGACATCCTGTTTTTGGTTCTTCACACCATTATTAACAACTAACAATTAACAGTCATGGTTTTTTTTCAACATGATTTCTTTTCAACTTCTATGGCATTAAAGAGATCCTGTCATACCAGACCTCTCTGCCTTCCACTGGGACAGTTTTCTTGTTGTGCCTTTAACATTGCCTGTTTAAGGGAATTTTATGACTTCAGTGCCTTCTTGCTGGGAAAAGTTAAAAAACCCTTAGAAAATAATCCTGATTGATCCTTTGGAAAAATGGAATAAAGGAGGACTGGCAGGTAGTGGTGCCATACCTATCTGACAAAACTCTGTGTTATGCAGTAATCCAGGTTGCAAGGAAATGTGAAGTTTCTTTATGGCATAAGGAGAGTTTGTCATTATGGCAGGGCAATATTGTGCCCATAATAATTGGCACAGCATTGCAGTGTGACTACACTGAGATCTGAGATATTAAGTCTTGGTTTCTTCTTGCTCAGTATCTCTCTGAATTTTACCATAAAGACAGAATGTTATAGACTAAGGAAACTCTCCCAGAGCTTTTATTTGGACTTTTTTTTTTTTCTCCCAAGAGACTCTTCCACTTTGTGTATTTCAAAGAATTATATTATTTGCAATTACACAGACTATTTTCTCAGGCAGTGTAAATTAGAACTATTTACGTTTATGACCCTTAGGTTCCCCTCACTTTTTCTGTTAAATTACCACGAGACTAAAAGATCACAGATTAAAGCAAAGTTAGTTTTCATATATTGGTATTAACACTGCGGAAAACAATTTGATGCTCTTCATCCCAGGAACCCTTTTTCCCACTGGGCTAAGAGTCTCAACAGATATTTCAGTAATATAAAATAACTTCACTGACTTGAGTATCTGACACTTAATTTGGAGAGACAAATATGATGTCTTCACCTTTGCATTTGCAGGAAAGAAAATTCATATCTATATTAACAGAAAAAGCTTCTTCTTATCCCTTGCCCATCTCAGAGTACAAGAGCTTCGTGTATACAAGACTTTATTAATTCAGAACAAGATGAGTCCATATAAAGGGAAAAAAACACATTAACAGAGGTACAGCCACAATAAAAGAAGTCAGCCCTGTATTATAATTCAGAACAATTCCTTGGCCAAAGGAAAACAAGAGCATCTGTCCTCTTTCCATTACTGCAAGTGGCAAAAATCCTACTAATTTCAATCATTCAGCAATGGCTTCATCATGCTAACATTAAAAATCTATCAGTGTCTGGTAAAGGGGGTGGTTTCTGTTGTTTGGTGATATTAAATCTCAAATAAAATGAATACACTGGGAAAGTGACTGATTTCTCTCTGAAAGCAGTGGAAATATTGTGGAATGAATTGCATTTATTCACAGTGCAAACTCTCTCTTGAAAAGAAGTTAAGCATTTGAAAGCAGCATATTGACAACTTTTTCCGATATATCATGTCTACATTTGTTTCTTGTGAGGTTACTCCATGAGGCTGGCAAAAAATACTTCATTACAGATGCATATGCAATAGGTGAAAAGTACAAGTTAAAATCATCAAGTTAGGCCATATCCTCTGCTTTGCTTTAGACTGTTCACCAGTACTCCTGGGGCACAGAGTTTACACCTTCTGAACATTGGTGTATAACCTTATCAACAAATCTGGCTTGTTCTTCACTTACTAACCCTGGATTTCCAAAAAATGCCAAAACATCTTTGGGCACAGGATGATCCCTCTGGGCAAAGGATGTGAAAAACCAGTAATAAGAACTTTAAGCTATTGACTGTGTTTCTTAAATCGTGGCTGAAGAATTTTCCAGTGGTGTAACTGAGCCTGATTCCCAGCCCCATACAATGACATAGCAGTGACAATGACACAAAGTCAGATTTCCAAATGGATTTGGACTTGAAAAGTAAAGTCCTTCAGGACTTAAGGGAAGATCACCTGAGACATGGAAAACAGAATGTGCCAGGATATTTACTAACTTCAAGAGATGTGAAACATTAACATTTTACTTTGATTTAACAAGGCTTGGAGACCTTCACATTCCTGTGGTTGAGGAAAGGAAAATCAAGTTTGCTGAGCACTGTAATTAGTTTTATTTACAGTACTGCCTAACTTTTAATCAATATAGGCTTAATACCAAACTTTTAAAAGGTGGTTGAGCACTTCCAAGACTCCCAAAACAAAAGAACTCTCAAAATGTAAGAGAGAAAAAAAGCAGAGGTTAACACTACCATTCAGTGTTTGCTTTAAATGTGACCAAATGCAGGTAGCTGCTCCCCTGTTAAATTAGGATGAAAATGGCAACTAATCAAAAGGGAGAAATCTGGCAAAAAATGAAATCTGAGGTTATTCAATGAATGCTTTTATGTGGCAGTGCTGAAGTGAGCACTTCTGCTTGATTTTTCATCAGCTCCTTGTTCTTTCTCTACATTATACCCTGTTTTGCTGAAACAGGTCTCTCTGCAGAGAAGGAACAGATAACTGATTTGGCCAAGAACAACCTTTCTTTTTGCTGGGTTACTTTCCAGCCCTATCAGTGTCATGGTCATCCTTCCTCATAAACACAAAAATGATTGTGCTGGCTGACAAACCATGGAACATGGGAGGAAATCCAGTGTTTGGGAAGGTTCAGAAGGCTATAATATTGAGCTTTGAATATGTTCAGTGCTCCTAAGCAAGCTTTTTAGTTATGTCTGTCTCCTGACAGAGATAACATTTCAAATTTCTGCCGTGCAATAAGGCACAAATAAGTCTTGCCTCTTCTGTTTTTCACATTGTAGTTTAGTTTGCTTGGGCTAGAAGAAAATCACATCTTTGTGACTTACACATTTAGTCATTTTTCACTGCGTTTGCAGTAATATACATTTCTTGTGCTAATGCAGATTTAGCTGGTCTACACAACCCAGGATATTCTGTTGGTCACAAAAAATCCCAAACCTAGAAGAGACAGCAATGCCAGCCTAAGTGGTTTAGACCTTTTATAAATCTGTCCTGTAGCCACTGGCAGCACATAGAATTTACCAGCAATGGACGAGACAGTGTTGAAGCTCACTCCCACAAGGCAGATGTGAGCTGTGGCAGACCACTGCTTCATGGCCTCCCATTTGAGCTGATTCCACTGATGGGAAACAGCAGCCACAACCCAGTTTATCAGCTTGGGAGCTGATGTGAAGTTGTTTGCCATTCCTCCAGCCTGAAGGCATAATGAGGAGGAGAAAGGAAGGGCATTCGGCGTATGTACAAAAGCAAATGTATTCCTGACATATGCTGAGATGTATACCCTTGACTGGCCTAGCCTGAAATTCTCCACCCATTTTAAAGGAGATACAATTGCAGTGGAATCCAGGTTATTTTTTACCCTCACAGTACAATGAGCACAGACTGCTCTCTCCTGCCTAGCAGGCTCTCTGCTGTGTGACAGGAGGTGCTCAAGTGAGATTGCTACAGAAGGCCATTTACCTTGGCCTGCCCAGCACGTATGAAATCAAAAATATTTATGGTAATGATGCTACTGCAATTCTGCTTGTAATAGACTCAAAATGCTAAGTGAAGGCATCATGTAGTGGGAGCACAGCACTGAATTATTCCTGTGTATTGAAATGCTGATAGACAAACCAGGCTGCTAAGTAATTAAGTCACTATTAGACCAAACCATTAAATCCATTGTCTGCTGCTCTCACTGCTGCTAATTGCTGTCACCATGACAACAGGGGAGTTTCTTTATCTGATATCTCCATGTATTTTCCTTTTCATAATGGAGCCTGCCACATGGAAATTGACATGTTCCCAACTTGAAATACTTGTGTTGAAATAAAGGCTGACATCTTTAGATAAGAACAAGTTTAATATCAGTAGATCTTATCTAAATTTTTTATAATTTTTTTGCAGAATTATCTGGATCTTAACACAGAGTGCATTTTAAAATTTTAATAAATTATTAATTTAAAAAGCTTGCCTTCTCACTTGCAGGATAAAATTCATAGTTCATCTTAAAATCGGGGAGGTAGATGCATCAGGCTAATTTAATACTCTGTACCTTGGGTAGATTTTAGTTCACATCCCATTTGTGGCTGTGCTTGCATCAATATTAACCTTGGTCAGTACCCAGTCTTTATCTCTACTTCTTTTTTAAAAAAGAAAATTAGTTATTTAGGAGCCTCTCAAATATTTAAATCCTATATTTAGGTTATAGCCATTCCATGTCATCTGTTCTGAAGCCCCACCAATCTGTTATTCCATTTGAATGGGAGGTGAATCACTGCCGAGCCTCAAATAGAAGTCGACTCTGAACTGCTTTCCTAAGATAAACTGCTGATGCCATCTCCTAAGAATGAAGGAAGGATATCCAGAGAAAAGCTGGAGCTCTCTCAGTCCTTCCTATGTCTTACTTCAGCACCAGCTGAGAAGAGGTGCTGTGAAACAGTGCCAACACTTGGCTAATATTAGAATCGGTTTTCCAAGGAGAAAGGATGGAAAGAGGACTACCTGGGAGCTCTAGCTGGAAAAAACCTTCAGGACCTCTTCTGTGTTTGACTTTTGAAGGGATAGGCTCTCATGTAAACTGAACAAGAGCTACTAAAAGGATTCCCTCTAATCCAACACCAGAGGCTGCTTGTCGGGGCTGGAGGGCAAAGGAGAGCCCTGCAGGTGAATCCCTGTCCAGTGCCATGGCACTGCTCTTGGCAGTTGTGTTTCATCTGAAAATCACCTCTGTCCATGGATACCACAACAATTTGGCAACAGCCTGAGCTTAAATTACAGCAATCAAGAAGCTGAAAGCCTGTGACATAAAAATTCAATGTGATGGTTCTCTGTGTGTGTTTTATTTGTCCATATTGTAAACACTGTGAAATCTGCCAAGATCTGTTACAAATATGCTTCCCAACATTGAGACTGGGATAAACTGGGGAAAGTGTATGGTGAAGTTTGAGTGGCACCCAAAAAATGGCCCAGAGAAAGGGAAGGGAGAAAAACATGCACTTTATCTCTTGTTACCAAAGTACATTTCCTTAACTTAAGCGGTATGACATTGTTTATTTAGGAGATAGACTTTCCAAATATTATGTTGCCATTAAAGAGAAGTTGCTGAGGCTTTTAAGGGAAGAAAGGTCACCTGTTGTACATTTTTATATAATATGTTGTTTTCTTATATAAATCTGAAAGGAATTTTATTATCTTTAATACAATGTTTATTAACTTGCTTATACGGTACTTAGAAGCTGTTAGCTTTTGCTTTATAAAGTCCCCCAAAGTTTTTAAGTCCTCCCTTGAAAAAGACATTTTGTAATAAGTACATTGTTTATAGGTACATCTTTAAAAATGGCAGCTGAAAATGATGATAAATACTAAAAGAATCTCAGAGTCTGAAACAAAAGCTCCAAGACATGTCATTTGTCCTCTGCTTCATTCAACAACCAGGAATATCCATACAGACCTCCTACTGCACAATTCATTGGCACCATGTGTTACTGGAGACAAAAATCTTTCCAGCTTTCCAAGCATCCATTTTTTTCAGCTGTTTTGGGTTGGCATGATGCACAGGTATTAGCAATGCCCTCAGGAAAACCCTGTGATATTGAGCCTATCTGATTGCATCCTAAGGCATTTCCAGTTCCATGTAAAGTTTTGTACAGACAAGCTGTAAAAACTGTGATCTTCATTGAACATACACTGACCATGACAAGATTTCATTAAATTATCAAAGATTTGGGCCACCAAGACAGACTGCCCCTACTCCACTAAGATGATGCTAATAACTCTATGCAGAATAAATTCTCTGAGGCAAAAGTATTGATGGCAGAGCCTCACCAAAGATCTCTGCACTGTAGATTAGCCATTAATCTGTATCTCCTGATACAGTCCTTAGCTGGTCCTTGCTTTCAAACCCATGCACATTTTGAATCCCATAAACCCAAAAGACTGCTGTTCTACATTTTCCTGGGCAATTACATCACAGAGAAACACTGGAGCAAACTAAGCCCAAATTCAATCTTGCAGCAACAGCAAGAAACTAACCCTACAGGAGGTTTGGTTATGTCATTTTTTAATGTAAAAAGCTGTGCTCAGATTAAATCTTGCAGCCCTTGGCGTCTTCTGTCATGTCAGATATTCAGTCAGCATCACTGGGAAAGTGTCTAGATCAAAGTAATGAAAAGTATTGGAGTGGGATGAAGAAATTCTTTGGAAGTTCATCACTGTTCTCTTCATTATATGTGCTCCAAATAACAGCCACTCTAGAAACACAGATAATAATACAAAAGACAGCATAGATGAGTTGCCCTGGTTTAGTCTCTCCCGCAGAGCAATGCATATATTTTTAGCTTCTGGTGAGGTTTAAAGCCATCACCTTGCAAGCACTTACACAGGTGCTTAACTCTGTGTGTGCAAACAATACCGCCAGCTGACTCCAGTGGGGATATTCCAGCCACAGAGTTCACGACATGCATCAGTGAGTACAAAACTGACTCTCTGAGGCAGAAGGATTTTTTTTTATTGTTCTTCATTATAACCCAGCTCTGCTGTAGAAGCCAGTTTTTTAAAAATGCCTTCAGAAAGACCTTGGTTGAAATAGCTGAAGTGCTCTACTGGGGAT
The DNA here is from genome assembly GCA_013400315.1 of Bombycilla garrulus. Lineage (NCBI taxonomy): Eukaryota > Metazoa > Chordata > Aves > Passeriformes > Bombycillidae > Bombycilla > Bombycilla garrulus. The sequence continues at coordinate 63,906 of VXBU01015042.1, read as the reverse complement.
CGTTTCAAGAGGAAGCTGATGCACTATCAAATATATGGGGAAAGGCAGAAGGAGGCTGGAGAGGGAAAAGGAAATTGCTCTTTGGAAAAGCTGCAGCATCATTTCAAAGCTTTGCTATTGCTTCATTTGACAAGGGGAAATAATAACCGGTGAATTGATGTAAGATCACAGGAGTGAAGAGCACGGAGCTGTTTAACTCTAGCACACACTCAGGATAGCTCACTTAGGCTGAGGGACAGCCTGGGATTTGCTATTACCTCGATACTTAACTACCAGGAAAAGAAAGAAGGTGCAGATCACAGCACCTAGCAAGAGACACCACACAGCAAGACACCCTTTCAAATAAGGCACAAAAATGTTTAAATGCAAGAAACCCACCATGAACTGTGTGTAATGCAGTGTCTCCTCTGCGGAGGGAGGGAAAGAGGTGTTTCAGCAGCTATGATTCCCACCTAGAATTACCAAAAATACTATATCTTTTGTTTTAAAAGGGTAGCTCCAAGAGTGGGGTAAATGCTCTGGACTCTCTGAGATCTAACAGTCCAATTCTGAAAGGCACTATTGAAATAAATTTTCCATAAGGTTCTTTTAAGAAAATAACCCTTCTGGGAGTGGCTGGACGGAAAGAGCCATCAGGTTGATTCCCAGCAGCCACCAGCAGTCCTGCTATGGACATATCTGCCTGGAGAGCTTCAGCGGATGTCCATCTCCCACACTTACCAAGCTATAAACCACAAAATGCTCAACAGTTCTCCTGAAGCCTGTATAAATTATAGTGCACCAAAAGAAGAGACGAGAGAAATGTTTGAGGGCACAGACACTGAGATTAGTAAGTAAAAAATGTTCTGACAATCTTAGGAAATCAATTACAACCCACATCACAGAAGAAGGGGAAAACCCAAGACTGAGATCGAAAAGCAAGCAGGGATGTCCACCAATCTCGCCTGGGGGAAAATAATTTCTAGGGGGATTGACTCAGGTTCAAATTCATGATTTGTACACGCCAGTCTGAACCTCAAAGACTGCCTGTTTTTCTATCAACCCCAATATTCTTTCTCTAGTCACAGGGAAAGCCATAAAATAATCTGGAAATCAAGCTATGCTTCAGGACAAAGAACGTTTTCTGCCCAATACAAAATCAGATATTTGCTGTTGTAAATGTCATACAATGGCATTTTACATTGCTGTTGTTTGCTTACTTGCATAACAAAGGCTTTGGGGAATGCAGATTTTTTTTTTGAGCACACTCACCCCTACCATTATGTAAATTAAAAAAATAAAAAGCAAATCTGTTTATCCAGGGCTGACTGGAAAGCAAAGCGGTACAGAGCAGCAGTTCAGTCTTAATGCCTGTCACCTAATCTTCAGCTGAATTTGACACAACATGATTGAAAGTGAAATTAAGTTAGAGTTTAAAAGCCATTGAAAACTTCTGAGTTCATGAATTATTATTAACCTCCTGAGCACTGTGAAGGCTCTGACTGTTCTTGTGGGATGTGAGCCTTGTGCAGGCTGTGCCTGATTCTTCTGAGAGCCCATACACCTCCCAACATTGCTCCCCAGAGGGAACCACTGGCTGGAGGGAACTCTGTCTCCTGCATCCAGAACAGCAGCTCATCCTCTGCCATGGTAGCTTCTGCTGTGTTCTTAATGCCTTAAATTTATCTTTGAATTTATTTTAAAATAAATTATTTGTGACTGTTCTGTTTTTGGCTAGCAGAGTTAATTTTCTTCCTAGTAGCTGGTACCTTGCTGTGTTTTGGATTTAGTATGACAGTAATATTTATAACACAGTGATGTTCTGCTTGTTTCTGAGTAGTGCTCACTCTACCTTAAGGACTTTTCAGTTTCCCATGCTCTGCTGGAGAGCAGGTACACAAGAAGCTGTGAGGGAGCATGGCCGGGGCAGCTGACCTGAACTGGCCCAAGAGATATTCCATCCTGTGGAATGTCATGGCTGGTGTGTAAACTGTGGGGAGCTGATTGCTGCTTGGGGACAGGCTGGTGTCAGACATCAAGTGATGCATTACTTGTGTTTCTTGGGTTTTATTCCTTCCTCTACTACTACTACTACTACTACTATTAATATTAATATTATTAATACAAAAATCTCAATCATTAAAGTGTTGTGCCTTTATCAACCTATGAGTTTTCTCACTTTTACCCTTTCTTCCCCCCATCCTGCTGGTGGAGAGGAGTGAGGGACTGGCTTTGTGGTACTTAGTTGTTGCCTGGGATTAAACCACAACAGGGAGAAGAATAGGCTTTCTAAATAATGCCATTCTTTGGGTAACACCCAGTGATGTCAATTTAACTCAGCAGCTTTGTGGTTCAACCTAATAGGAGAGAATAAACTGAATTGGTAATAAGCTTGCTTTTGACAGGGACAGTCTTCTAGAGGGATGTGTCATCAGAAAGCTCCCAGATGGAATGAGTAATTCCTGATTTAAAAGAAAAGCCTATTCTTCCCCTCTGCCCCTGAGCACTTGCAGCTGTGAGGGCAGCCACAGAACTAGACTGCCTGGGGCAGCACCGCGGCTCTTGCCAAACCCTTGCCAGCTCTGCCAAGGCCCCTCTGGCCCCTCCAGAGCCCCATGTACATGGGATATGCCGTGGAAAGTCTGGCAGGAGCACAGGGGAAATGGGGCTGACTCAGAGTTGTGTCCTAGCACCATTGAGCCCTCCCTGATGCCAGCCAGAGAGACAAAACTGGAGCTGCCAAGCTGAGCTGGGCTTCTTCAGAGACACAATTTGCTTAAGTCTTACAGCAATTAGTGCCAGCAAATGACATAGCAGAAAATCCAAAGCAGTGACTCCAGGATCACACTATTTCCAATACCTATGAAAGAGATGATGATGCTTTACTCCCCTCAGCTAAATGAGTATTTTTCTGATGATTCATTTGGAAAACCTTCTTAATCCTTCTCCCTCCCTGTGCCCCCTGCACCATCAGCATTTCCATCTTATACGCAGACATCACATTACGACTGCACTGAAGCAGCTTGCCTGTGAAGCACCAAATCTTTGTGTGAAACACAGCATATATTCATCCACATCTTGTTAGGGTCCCTTCTGAGACCTTCCCCAAGTTTGTTCTTCCACCAGCAGCTGCAACCACCACAGGAACATTCTACCAGTCAGACTATCAGATAAGAGGAGAACAAGAGAGGAAAAATCAGCCTTAAAGCTCTTGAAGGACTGTTCCCATGAGGTGGCAGAATCTGGGGAAGGACTTATTAACAGAAAGGGAAATGCAACATGGGGCACAGAACTGCAACAAGAAAAAGAGAAATGAAAGTACTAGATGGGAAGAAAGTGATAAAAGGGAATTTTATAAATAATAAAGATGGAAAATGAAGAACAAGGATGTAAATGAAAAAGAGGAGACAAAAACTGAGGAAAAGAAGGGGGAAAAAAAAAGCAATGATAGGTAGAGAAACTTCAGGTAGCGTTTCAATCTGTTGGCTTTGGTGCATTTTTCCCATATACCACCAGGCACAGGAACAGCACCACATCTGACAGTCAATCAGCTATTTGTGGATTCCTCATAATGCCCTATTAATATTAGTACAACGTGGTGAAACCTTCCTATAGCCACCCAGTTTCTGCAGCACATAATACTGGCCTTATTCTCACCCTTCTAAACAGCTGAGAGGCAGAAGATCTGCATCTTTTCCATATTCCTAAAGGCTCCATTTGGTACAAGCCTTTCCAAATCCCCCACATGCTGTAAGTGCAGTCAGGGAGGTAGCTACATGCAGGACAGAAGCAGGAAAGAAGAACTAGAAGAGGAAGATGGGATCTGGGAGACTGAACCTGTGCTCACTCAGAAAAAGCCACAACTTTTGGAAGACCTTACACTGACACGGGAAGATGTTCACTTAATTCAGGTAATTAACCCTGAGGGGCAGCCTCACTCATTGGCAATATCCAATTCAGCTTCCAAGACCACAGGAGGGGGCAAGGAGAGAAACCAAGCCCAATGTATTTTGAAAGGAAAATGAGGGCAAAGTTAATTCTAGGGGGAAGATGGTGGTGGTACAGGGGTGTTGTCACAGAAGGCTGGATTGTGAAGGCTGGATTGTGAAGCCTGATCCATAGTCCTAGATTCTGAAATGCAACCCAGAAGCAGGGTTGGAAGCTATGGGAAAACTTTTTGGCCCTTCAGACTAGAGAAAGTGCTGAATTTTGAAGACCTGAACTACACACTGATGCCCTTTGTGACTTTCAAAATGTGAACTTTGGTTGCAACATAGAAACTAAATATTCCTGTAATGAAGGCAAAACCTGTTTAGGGAATTTAGGACACTGGATACCTGAGTATTAAACTAAATATTAACTCATGTTGTTAAAAGTGATGCAATCTGGGGGAGCCACTATCCCTGAAGGTATTTAAAAGACGTGTAGAGGTGGCACTGAGGGACATAGTTTGGTGGTGGACTTGGCAGTGCTGGGTTAATGGTTGAACTCAATGACCTTAGAGGTCTTTTCCAATCTAAAAGATTAAATGATTCTCTATGTGTTAGTGCTACGTTCTTGGACTTCTGTTTTGTTTCTGTGCTGTCTGGACCACCCTGACCTCAGGCATTACCAGTCATAAGATTCCCTTCTATGTTCTTGATGCCTTCATGGACAAATAAATGTCTTCCTGCTCACTAGGCCAGACCACAGTGGCACATTTTGCTGATACCAGCCCTTTGGAGATGTAGCAGTACAACACATCTTTTCTTAGGAACCCCTCGCAAGTCTCTAAGTGAACACAATGCATGAAACGAACAACACCCACCTCAGAGCAAAGGAGGAAAGAAGCAAATCCAGAGTCTTAAAGATAACATAAGCAGGCATGTTTTCTTAGTCCTAATGTGGAAAGAAAATTGACTCCACAGTATTTGAAAACCTGCTGGTGGAGTGTAGGTGTCACCTGTAGAAGCTCCGCTGCTGTGGCAGCTTACTCTCCTCAGCTGCATTTGTGATTGTGACAAAATTCACATCTTGCCCAGTTCATTGGACATCTCAGGAGAATTTTTATAAACACATGTTGGCAACAGCTATGGGTAATAAACCAAGTTTGCATCACAGCTCCCTCTTCCTGACATGGAGCTGTCACTGGAAGGGGGGCTTAAGCAGCAAAACTTCCCTTGGAGATGCATCTGTGCATCCCTTAGAATGCTGATGCTGCCCAGGCAGCATCACCCTAAAGGGGGCAGGAAAAAATTTCCCCAGAGAGCATTGACTCTGCGAACTTTGCAGTGTCTAAAAACAGATACATGTGAAAACAAAGGCAAATATAATGATACAGCTTATTTATGGTGCCAAGTGTATATGTGAATCCATAAAATCATCACACTTGATGGTTTTCTCCTATCTAGGAATAAAGCATGCCTGAGAGAGCGAGCCAGTAATTGGATTAAACTGGATTGAGTGTCTTAGTGCTACTTTATGCCATTACAAAACTGACATGATTATACAAATGGAAAGCATAAAACTGGAAGTATTAACCTGAAAATCTTGTAAATTTAGTGCTTGATTCTTCCTGCTCCAGAGACCTTGGAAAAAAATATTTATTTCTTTAAGTTGTATTATTATTAAGGCTGAACCTTCCCCACCAAACCTGGGCTACTGAGAAGAGACTGTACCTGGGAACAAAGAGGAAGAAAGATTTCTAGCACTCTGCTTAAGGTTTTATGCATTCAATTTCCATTAATAAAGCTAATATTTACACTCAGAATTCTAACTTTGAAGAAGTGAATTATGCTCAGAAAAAATAACAGTTTATAAAAAAAAAAACCCTACATAACCATTGAACTGCATTTTAATTTTCAGTGTCTTATTTAAAGAGTTATTTAAGGGGAAGAAAATAATAAGATAAGCCTCTGGCCACTGAAGATCTGAATAATTTTGTAGATGTAGATGCAAGTAGTCAGCAGAACAAAACAGTACATGACACCATTTCACAGTTCAGGAACTGCTGGAAACAGAGACATCATGTGAAATTATTTTCAATATATAACTTTCTGCATAATAACAAAGAAACAAAGAAACAAAGTAAAAACTACAGGTAGAAACCAGATTGTCAAGAAATTACACATTGACCACAGCTCAGTGAGCTGGTTGTTGCAATGAGAGTTCCTAGAGAAAATTTCATTATCTATGGCATTTTCAAAGAAAAATGAGTTTTCAACACTTCTTTTTGCAAAAACTCAAATAATTTCCTGAGTGCAAACCAGCACCAGGCTTCCTGAGTGCAAATACAGTAGCAAGCAAAGAAAAGAGATGAAACAACATGAACAAGCAGCTGAAACACACCGGAATTAACCAGACACCGGGTATTTTTCCATAGCAGAGCATCAGTCACGTAGTCTTGATATAAAAATATCTAAATAAATTGCTTACATGTTGTAAATGTGAGTGTCTGATAGTCTGTTTAAAGCAGCTAATTATGTGCTTGAAAATACATGTTTTTGTACTATCCAAATTCCAACACTTTCCAGTTTGGGTTAGCAGGCATGGAAAGTTCTTACCCTGTTGTTTTCCATCCTGACAGACCCTACAGCTACAGTACAGATCTCAAATAAATATAGATTGTATAGAAGATCTGATGAGGGTATCAAAAGACTTGCTTAAGTTTTAATGAGATTTATATTTCTTGGTGGCTTTGGGTTAATGGTTGGACTTGATTATCTTGGAAGTCTTTTCCAACCCAAATGGTTCTGAGTCCATCTAATACAGAATCCAACATGGATACATATCCCACGGGAAAGTTTTGCTGCAATATTACTGAAGTATCACATCTCCATACTTTCAGCTCTTGCTTTGGAGTAGGGAAATGATGCTGTGGGAGAGTGGGACTGGCAGCCTGTCCAGCTCTTAGAAATTCCTGTGAGACACATTGTCCTTCATGCAGACCCTGGTGCACGAAGTTGTGGCAGAGTGTGGGCGGGGCAGGTAGACTTGTGAGATTCCCTAGTTGCACAGCATTATACTCTTTAATTCCTCCCTCTTCTTCCCATCTTGGGCTCAAGACAGGGCAAAAATTAGATTAAAAGGCTAAATCACATGAGAATAGATCAAGAATTTTCACTAACATGGTTTACAATGAACTAGGCAGGAAAACACTGCCTAGTTCATTGTAAACTATACATGGGCCAGTTCCCTGTGTTGGTGACTTGTCCACATCTCTCTGTGACAGGTCACACTTCCTTCATGTACAGAATCACAGTCTTCACTTCTTCATACTACTGCATCCTTGCTGTCCAGCTATATAAATGATCACTGCCATCTGTGACTAGTAATCCTTTCTTGCATGCATCCAGCATCCCCTTACAAATCTGTGTTTTTCAGATAGAAGCAATCTATAGTAGCACTGGTCATCTGCACTCAAACACATGTCATCTGATCCCTGTTTATTTAATAAAGGGCTTGTATTGGAAACCACTGGCAGTAATTCAACAGTGAAGGACTGTGGATTTAAGCATTATGGATTTACATAAGTGGAGAGAAAACAAATCTAGTTCGTGCTTAAATGATTATGTTGAGTCCTGCCAATTGAGCTGGGGGGAAGCTCTTGCCTTCCAGCTCCCCTGCTTAGCCTGTGGGATATTTGCCACAAGGGAAAATGGGAGCTCCTTGTATCATATTCCCTTCCAAGGACAAAAGAGCAGAGGAGATAAAATAGAAATAAGTTTGTCTTCATTAAAACTTTAGTATTGTAAACAAAGCATCTTATAATAAACTGGATGAAGTTGCACAATTTTGGCCAAATGGAATGGTGTACTTAATTTTGTTACTCACAGCTGCAGTTTTATCACTGTAAGAGTTAATTTCTTAACTTTTGATTTACAATCATTTAACAAGTTTTTCCTTGCCCCACCTATATTCCTATTTTATTTTAATTGCATAGCCTGAAAAAAAAAAGAGAAAAAGAACCATGAAAGCAGGTATGGAGGCATCATCATGTCCTGAAACAAAAGCCAATGGCCTGATTTCCCATTAGTTTGGACCATCATTAAAGCATCACATCCACTTGGAAATGGTACAGCTTCCCAGCTTAGAGGAGCCATTCTGAATTTCCTGAAGCATCTCTCCCTACCCCTACATCTTCTGCTCCACTGCATGTGCTGAAAAGGCAGCCAAAACACCAAAATGACAGGATGGCAATAAGGCAAAATGTGAAACAATGAGAGAAAAGAAAATTGCAAGCACAAATACATCAACAACATCCACATACAAAGTTTGGGAAGAGACGAGTAATCTAATCCATGTAAGGGCAGGGATAAAAAAGCACTTGTCCAACATATTAGGGCCCCTGTAAAAAAGAAGTGGTGCTAAAAGTTGGATTCTACAGAAATCCTGAAGAAGATACATTTGTGTGAGTGGATGCAGTGTGGAGAGAGCTGTGCATCAGCCCAGGACTGTGGTCAGGCAGGTTTTGAATGTCTCTATAGATGGAGAATTTGTCTGGGCAACTTTTCTAATTTTCATCACTCTTATAGTAAAAAGAGGTTTCTTGTGGTCAGGTAGATTTTTCGAGAAGTGTCTGACTCTCCCATCTTGTATTTATATACACTAATAAAATCCTTCCCTGAACTGAAACAACACAAGGAAACATCAACACAGCATGTGCACAGCAGCATCACCCAGGAAATTGAAAAGCCATGGGACATGTAGCGTGCATGTGGCCAACCCACTCCAAGAGAAGCTTAGCCCAAAGTAGCATGGATACAAGCCTGACTGTCACTTGACCTGTGGGTCAGGAACTACTCCCATGATCTCTTTCCTTTGGCATGACAGACATAAGCCCCAGGTACACCCACACTGAGCAGCTGTTAGCTCAGCCCTGTGCTCTGACTGGTTTTCTCTGTGTCTTTCTGCTATAAAGAGGAGGCTCATGATGAAGGTTGTAAAGAGCAGTATTGGCCTAGGGGCTAGGGTCAGCACTTCACCTTTTAATTAGCAGCATGGATGCAACTGAATTTTCTAAAGGCCTGGTGTTTTCACACAGATGTCCTACTAACTTCATATTAGATGCTGTAGAGCAGAGAGGATGAGTGAAGCCATCATCTCTTTGATGAAGTGCTCCGAGAAGTGCTTTGCTGAAGTTGAGAACTGACATTTCATATTGTCCTGAGGTCTGCTCAGGAAGAGAGTCTGCAGTGTGAATCCCAGGGAGATGGAGACAGATTTTCTTCTGGCTTCACTTTCTTTCACTCAGACAGCCAAATACTGGATTTAAGCAGAATGGAGGTGTCCATTACAGAAGTGTATCAAGCAACGCAGTATTAACATGGAAGGAATCCACAGGCTTTGTACAGTCAGTGGAAAGACAAAGGCACTGAATTTAAATAGGAGAATCCAGTTTTCTCCACTAATGCTGAGCTGTGCAGTTATTTTGAGTGGCCTGATCCACTCCCCCTTCCTCCTTGCTCTCTCCACCTCAGAGCAGTAATGTGGAAGTCCGGTTGGTGTACCAGTGCCCGAGCTAAGCAGGAAGGATTTCAGCATAAACAACTGCAGCTCACTGAAATATGTACATCCAACCCCACTGAAGCTGGTGAGGGTCTCCACAATGAATTCCAGCTGCAGCCTCCCCTCTGCTGGCTTTACAATGCTCAGTTCATCAAATTTACAGGGACAATATATACAACCTGTTCTGCTCTCAGACATAGCCGTGGGATTGCATTGAGGCCTCCAATAACGCTAAATTTTTTTCCTAGATTTAATACTTGAGGGAAGAATAAGGCCTGAAAAAGTAGGAGACAGTGCAAAATAGCTTCCTGCCTCACAGAAAAGATCATGAGAATTTAAACTAAAATATCCCAAACAGGATTTACTAAACAGCCCCTGGCTACAGAACTTCCTCTCCTGCAGCTGCTTTCAATAATACAGCTTCAATGCCTATTGTTTTTTCCTTACTTACAAACAATTCCAAATAGTTGATTTAATTATGCTGAATACAAAGCTGCAATGTCTCTGGCCAGAATTGCTACTGACAATACAGCAGTTGCAAGGCCCCAGTCTCACTGACCTCCAGAATTTAACCTCTCTGCAAAGAGTAGTTTGCTCAGCCCCCAGATTCTTACTTCTGGGATGAAAAAAGATGAAAAGATGCTCACCTTTCATCCTAAAGAAGACAAAATTTTAAAAACCTTTCAAAAATAGAAAATACAGGAGCTCTTGTCTGCTACCTCATATAGCAGAAGGAATGGCATCTTTTTAATTTCAGAAAACAAACCCCTCTATAACTGACTCAAGACCAAAAAAAGGAAGAGTTATGCATAAATCCTGAATTATTGTCTTAAGCCAAACCAAACAAACATGATATAGAGAGAACAGGCAAGATAAAAGGGAATCCATAAAAATTTCAAAGCAGTTTGGAGCCGCTTGTGAGCCAAGGTTTGATCTGTGTCATGATAATGTAATGCCAAAGTAACTTCTCCAATGACATCAACAGAACTACTCTGGCTTTATACCAGCATGGCTGGATTCACAACCTGGCACTGAATGCATTTGTAATTAAACCACCAGTGCACTTGCCATACTCCCCAGGTTTACAGATGTTCTAAAATTGTCGAGTGAGCGGTAGTTATCCACCCAGGATATGGATATGGGTATAGTAAAAGATATTAGCCAAAATGGTCTAGGCCAAACCTTAAACTGATGGAACTCTACCAAACTGCTGACTGACATGAGCTGTGCATCCCCCCCTCTGTGGGTATCTGCACTTCAGTCTGGGCAAGATGGATCTGCAGAGTGATCTCATCTTGCCAAAGCACTAAAAAAACATAGTGAGAGCAGTGAAAATTAGATGTGAGGTCAGCAAAGAGTCAGACCTGGGACTGTGAATATCCCAGCAAATCCTATCCTCTGGCATGCAATTTAGGCTAAGTCAAAAGTAAAGACCTTGTTTTGTTAAGTGAGCTTATGGGATTCTTTTCAGCAGAAGCTTGGGCTTGACTCAGGATGTCCCTTCTCTTCTGGTGAATGCTCTGAAATTGTCAGCCAAGAAATTGACTGAATTCCTGTCCATGAAAGCCTCAGTGTGTGTGAGAGATTTGAAACTCGTGCAATATCAAGAAGCCCTGGCCTTGGCTGCTGTTGTGGAGAAATTGTGAGTGGGTAGTGGAAGTGAAATGAGATATCAAGGCAAAAGAAGAGCAGAATAAAGTGGAGGAGAGGGAACTGTGGGAAGTCAGAGCTCTGTTTTCTGCGTCACAATAGGAAGAAATAAATCCACTATTTGTATTGCTTAAAGCACCTGGCCTATCAGTAGTATGTCAGCTTTCCAAAACCTCTAGGCAGTCCAGCAAGAGTCAGACTCTCCAGCTATTGCCTGAAGAGTGCTCCATATCTTTATCTCATTATTTTTCCCCCAAAACCATTCCAGCAGGCAAGTTCCATATCATCATCTGTTTACTCCTCACTCTATATCATTCCATTTGTCTGAGCTCAACCAGCCACAGTCATTCATTCCATAACGACTCACTTTGGGAGCAGCTGCATTGTTCTTGTGGTTCCAATGTCACCTAATTACCTCTTCACTTTCTACAGTAGCTAGTACCATAATTTGGTTTCACATTCTACTTTTCTTTTAGCTTAGTAGTTTTTTTTCTAACACTGTTTCAATTGACACATGCAGATTTTGGAAAACTTTTAATCTCCTCTGTCTCCAGCAGCTTCAGCCAAAAGCAAGAAGAAAAAGGGTTGGATGGCTGATATACACCACCATCAGTGGATAAAGGTTGTCACGGTGTAGAAATAGTACAGGACAATATGCTCCTGTTACACAGAACAGCCAATATCTCCCAGCAACCTTAGCAGAATATGATGTAATTTTACTTTGGCATAAACCTAGAGAGTTGCCACCATTCTTTTCTGCCCAATTCAGTGATGTTGGCACAACTTAGCCTGAAAAATAAACAAGTAAAGTCACAAAGAAGCCCTCATAAGCAGATGAAAGTGGTGTGATCTGTAACAAAAATGTATTTGTTGATGTATGAATGTAAAAAGTTACAAGTCACCTTGCGTTACAGAGTCCTGAACATTAAGTTTTAAAGCCAAATGAATTTTCTAAAACAGTTTTGATATACAAATCACTAAACAAAATGAGCTCCACAACAGGAAAGAGAAAAAAAATAATAGGAGTTATTAGCAATTTGTTTCTCATGAGTGAACTTGCTGCCAATTCCCCAGTCCCTTTACATAAAACAATATAAAGAGATGAGAAAAACACAGTCTGCTGTAGGAAATTCATTCTGAAATAAATATGGTTTTAAAAGTCAAAATAAAGAAAGTCATTCTGAAGCCAAAGGGAAATTTCAATGTCCCCAACAGAACTATAACTGATGACAAAGAATAGTAATTCTCCTGCTTGTGACATCTGTCCTACTTAATGTCCTTGGCCTAAGGAATGACACAGGATATAGGGTGCCAAAAATTCAGTAGCATTATATTCTGAAATTAAAGAAAAAAATAGCAAGAGAAAATATCTCATAACATTTTCTTCACATTTATGTCTTCATTGGAACAAGAAAAGACAAAAGACTAATGACCAGCTAGTGAATAAAGTGGCCTATAGCTTCTTGAATGGTAAAATCGCCAGAGAAGTTCAATGTCAAAGCATCTGCTCTATGCAGGAAGTCATCAATCCAATTTTCAAGGGAAGGGAAAAACCTTTGCTGCTTAGACAGATATTAAACCTGCCTAGAATCTGAAATATATATTCATATTAGAGCAGTCATTCATGCTCTTTAGAAGAATTGTCTCCTACTGTAGCTCTTGGATGAAACCAGGACAATTTAAAATATTTTTAAAAGATGGGTATGTTTGATATCATGACCTATAAGAGCTTGATAAATCAATAAAACTGTCACTGTCCACTCAGCAGATGAAATTCCTGGTGAACTATGGCAAGACACGAAAAAGTCATTTTTGTAATAATAGAATATAGATGTTTCAGATCTGCAAGTCATTTTAAGGGTTCTCATTTCTCTTTGAAGGACTCTGGGGAGCAGGAAGCTTGATGTAAGGTGCTTGGTCCCACCTTATGGCTTGGGCAAATGCAACATGCCTGTGCCTTTATCTCTTACTGCACAAGTGAACTTCCCCAGCAAGAACGACCTTGGCAGGGTCGAGGTTGCGTGAGGGGGCACACACCACATTGAGTGAAGCAGCTGCAGAACCAACTCATGATGGAGGCAGACAAATTTGTGGGACCATAAGTGGAAAAGATGGAAAAAAGGCATCTTTGTCACCCCTCCCTTTTAGCTGTATTTTAGAAAAACCTCAAATAACTCTGAGCAGTAAAGATTCTGAGACACATGGATGAATGGATTTGATTCCACTAGCACAGAGCACTCCTATGCATGTAAATTAGTGCTAATTATAAAATAGTCTGTCTTTCAGTACCGTTCATATCCAGGGAGGCCCAAAAATTATTTAATAGAAAGTAAAGGTGCCTTTCTTTTAATTACAGACTATAAGTTATGCTTTTGGAAAACTGAGAATTCTTAGAAGTGTAGTTATTCTCTACTGACTACAAAATTTTAAAGCACCATTAACTCCAACAGATAAAATAAGATTAATTTAGATCATATTATGGCAGTAATGGCTCATAAACATTTCTGCAGCCCCCAGTTCTATCCTAGAAACAGAGCAAGTGCTGCACTGGCAGAAGCCAAAGGTGCCTCCTGCCCCGAGGTCTGGTTCTGATGGTAGCACATACCCAAAACCTGTGGGGAAACCAGAAGGCGACGCCAAGGCAGCCCCACAGGAGGGAGGGGAAGAATGTCTCTGGTCTCCTGAATTTCTGGAAGTGGCAATCTTTATAATCACCCTACTTAGAATCAGTTTGGGATTGCTCCATGTCCTTCCCACCAGTTTGAAAGAAACCATGAAAAACTACAAAAGGCCGTCGTATGTTAAATGTCACAGAATATGCTTACTGATATATATATATATTAGTATGAATGTATTTGGTATGCTTTCAAAAGAAGAGAAAGTTTTATTTGTTTAAAATTAATGTTACTAACTTTAAATTAGCCTTTTTTTCCCCCCAACCTACATGGTGTTTTTCCTTTTTAAAAAATATCCACTACCTTTCTACAAAAATGGGCTATTTCTATTCTATTTTATGAGACATTTTTTGTCCTTGTTTCTACCTGTTCTATATGACTTTTTGCTGTATAGCATCCTCTGTATCTTGCTGTTCTATTCTTCCTAGAAATATAAACGCTAGCTTTATTAAATCTGCTGTGGTACCAATCCTACACAGAAGCTTTTGGGGCCCTAGTCACATCTCATTGATGCCTGTGAGAAAATAATTGTCCTCCAAATCAATCAGTGTTGGCCAGGCAATAGGCTTGTCACGTCAATGAGGAGAAAGCTGTTGCCTGGCTGTTAAATTTAGAATATTTATAAAGAAAGAAATCTAACCATTTTCCAGATTACTTGCTCTTCCCCCACTCCCATCTCCTACCCCGTGCTCCTGCAGTTTGCTGCTTCCCATCACTTGTGTGAGTCTGGAGAGGGCTAAAGCAACTTGTCTGCATGTGGTCAGATCCAAACCCTTGCAAAATAAACAAACCAGACAAATCTTGCTCTTTTGGCAAGTTATAGGAAGACCAGGTACTCAAAAAAGCCTCAAAAAAGCCAAAAAACCCACCAGCCCCTTGACTCTTGTATCCTGAGTATTTGGCTGGTATACAAACATGAACTAAAGAGGCGATTCTCCAAACTGCTCAACTATTTAAAATATAAGTTAAAATTTTAACAGAAATGCTTAGTTTGCCTTGTCATCCAATTACTTATCTGGCAGGTTACATTTAAGCCTATAAATGTCACTAGCATATTTGCCTATTAGTTATTTAACCTATGAATACATTTACCATTGTTTCAGCTCACAGGACAACACACCGTGGCTCATCTGCAGTCTAGGGTGGACAATTTATTTCTGCACACCAACTCATGAGCTAATCTGTTTTTAGTATAGGACAAGATTTCATCTCTCTGTGGTTTCTAAGTTTACTCAAACTCCTCTAAAAAACTTTTATCAACCCTTTTCAGAAGGGTAGAAGTATGTTCCTTTGTTCTTCTTTCCACACTGAATTGAAAGTGCTTTTAAAGAACACTAAGACACTAGAGAAACAGTTTTTCACAGCTGCATGTATTCTACTTTTTATTTTAGCAACCCCTACTACTTGGCCAAGTTTTTGTGAATTGTGCCTCTCCCAGAAGCAAATGCTGTGAATTCCAGGTGGATGATGGTGCAGGAGGACCTGAGAGCCCACATCACAATGATCATACCTGTTTATCAGAGGAGGTTGTTTTTCACTGCCTCCCTAAGCTTAGTAGAATTCCTCCACACAGCTAAAAGCAAAATGAAAACTGGGCTTCAGCTCAGATATTTGGCTTAAATCATTGCAACCAAGCATCATCTTTTTTTTTCTTTTTTGTTTGAGAGAAAGTTCCCATCTTCCTACTGTAGAACATAGCCATTGCTATGAGGGAATTCTTTCTGTGCAGATGCAAGCCCATCATTTTTTACACCCTGCTCCCTTCAAAGCTTGCCTGGGGCCCGTCTGCTTGAGCAGGCTGATGTACAAAGACACTGAATCAAAAGGAGGCAGCAGGGGACTGCAGAGAGTATGAGACTTCCCAGTCTCATCCCTGTTTCCCTGACATGCAATATGCCCAATGAAGGCTGGGAAATACGTACAGAATCGATCCTGGCAGCACAAAGTACTAGGCAGTGTTTTGGCCACTGTCTGAGACTGCTGCTGACCCAGAATTTTCTCTGCATTTCCTTTGCTATCCATCCTGCCAGAAATCCTGTGCTGTTTCTAGAATCACCGGCCAGGCCATCTTCATGGTAGACATGAGCACACTGCTCTCTGCTGATGTGAGTTATAAAATATTTGTTCTGATGCAGTTACACAAGGGTAATCCAATTGGGCTGGAAATTGAATAACTGAATTAGCTGAGCTAGTACAGTTTTCCTTCTTTGGGCACAGCACTGTGCCAAGGAAAAACCCGGTTCCTGGAGCGTGGCCATTTACGTTTGCGTGCAGACTACAGAGGTGAATTGAAGCTCTTTTGTTTGTAGCTTAGCACTGCTCTCCACAACAGGAGCCAGTCCACGGCCCAGCATCCTAAGCACGCCAAGAGTGCTGCTGTAACTATGCAACAATAACTAATGCTAGCAGGCCAAGTAAAATTCATTTTGGCCTCTGATTTTATACAGTGTTCTGCTACATCTTTTTTGAAAAGGATTTAAAACAAAAAAATTGTACCAGTCACCCAAAATCAGTTAAACAGTGACCTCTTACCTTTGAGGAGTCTGTGTAGACAGGGACTAACATGTAGAACTATCCTGCTAGAGAAGAGGTCACCCCATATCAAGGACAAACACTGCTGATGCTCCAAAAAGTACTGGTACTTCACCTCTGAAATACTGAAGAACCACTCACAGTGTGCCTGAACACAGTGAGGTTTTATCTCGACAAACTGTATGACAGCCTCTTCACTGAAGACTAAATTTCATCTGAATACTAAGCTGGCATTGTGTTGACTTAACAATGCAGAGTTCTCTCACTCCCACTATCAGCTCAACCGCCATACAAATTTCCTTCATTACTGCTGTGACCTCACATTCCAAAACTCTCCCTTGCAGGAAATTACATACATTTCAATGGTGGCAACAAGCAAGGTCTGACAAATATTCTGCTGCAATGGGATTTGAAATCTGGGCTTTAAATGCTTTCATCTCCAGATGATATCCTATCATAGGCTTTTTCACAGGAAGATTTAAATTGTGTGTCCCCCTTTGCAAAGACACAAAAAGAACCACTGAAGGGTGTGAAATTGCAATTCATATTGGCTTCCAAAAGTTAAGTCAAGTGGAGAAAGAAATTCGGTTTATATGCACTTTTTCAATAGAATGAGGATAGAAAAAATCTTTAAAATAGTATTTTGAAAGAGAAAGAAAAACTTCCTATCTCCTTAATTACATGAAAACTCAAGAGTGTTAGAGTTGCTACCTCAAGTTGTACAAGTATGAAAAAAAATTATGCAGAGTCAATATGAATATTGTTCTCATTATGAAAAGGTAAGAATTTATCCCACACAGCCAAATCCAAGTTCTAATTTAAGAAATAATCCCTTTTGTCACAGATAATCTTGGTCAGTATTTTAACACTACCAAAAGCCCTTATAGGGGAACTGTTATCTACCAAAGCAGGGAAGGATTATGGATGGAGTGTGCTGTGTTTTGCCAATCCCAGGCTGAGAAAAATTCCTTTTAGGGTCATGGGGCAGATTACAGTGGTTTTCAGGCTATGAAATACTGCAAAACTTCTAGAGCCTAGCTGAAAGGAAATGCAGCTTACTCCATCCTGCCCTTCTCTGCTGTTCCTGAAACTGAGCAGCAGCTCTAGACAACAGAATAAAATTCAGCTCTATGGTATAACTAGGAATGATTTCCATCCTTCAGACTCTTTCTTCCATGAATCCGTGTCATTATGCCTTATAAAGCCCCAAGGTCATTTCAGCAGGCTGTAAACTGCACTGAACTGTACCACAGGCACCATAGTGCTCCACAGTTACCTTACACTCCCCTTTTATGTTTCAGCTATTACCTGTGTGGGTAAAAAGCAGCTTTCCATTTGCTGTTTCATATGGACCTCCTAATTTCAGTGGTCTGTCTGTCCCACTGCATCACACAGCCCAGGCCACAGTGGGCAGAACACACATGAAGGTGCCAGATGACAAAAGGCTCAATTATATCTGCCGGTCTTGTGGTAGGTCTGGATTTCTTCCCTCTAAACTCACTGAGTTCAACATGCATGTTGGAACATGGTATCTAGGAACCTGGTACCTGTCTGCCCCTTTGATTAAAATCAGACAGCACTTTAAGAAATTACTGGAGAAGGAGACTGTGCAACACAGTTTCATGAGCCATGCATCCTTTGGAAATCAGGAAATGAAATAAGTAATTGGATTCCTTAATAACTGACTTTATGTAAGTGGGTCTGAATTGATCCAAAGCATTAATATTTGTGAAAACTTGGGAGGAAAAATTCATGACCCAATATATTTTTCCTTCTCCAACTCTTCTCTCTTTGTTTACTGCAGTTCATTTGATCTTCAGGCAGGTATGTATTTTAATCTGAGCTGTTCCAGGAAATTCTGCAGGTATTTTGGAGCTGCTGTACATTGTCACCAAGATAACTAAACTCATAAGATATATAAATATATATTTTGTCTCACTATTTTGTTTGTTTTTCACTTCTGTGCCCAGCCCTTCAGTTCCTTACATCTGCATTCCTGCATCAAGTCTTCACTTCAGAGGCATATTCCCAAAAGTCCCAGTTCCTTGAAACACAGTATTTTTTTTAAAAGGCAGAAATGACTTCATGGTCTGACACTTGAATACCTGAGGGGTTTCTACTGAACTTGCTGTGTGAATGTTGACAGAATCAGCAGGAGACAAATAGAAGCTTTACTCTTCTAAACAGGGTCATGGAAATGCCACTGTATTTATAACGGAAGGTATAAATCCCCAAACCCCTTTGTTCATCATTCTGCAAGAACTTGCTTAAGAAAAACTCAACAAAAACCACTTGTGCAGCAGCTCAAGATTGTTGAACTGCTGCACAAGTGTTAGATTACACCAACAGAGGAAATAATGACTGTGGAAGATGCAGCCCTTTCCCAAAATTTCCTTGTTTTCCACCATAGTGATTTATGCCTACTGAAGAGGAAGACTTATCATGCACCAGTGTATTACTAGTGTTGGTTAGAGGTAATAAATGGCAAGGTCTGCAATAATCAGTCACTGAACTTTTGTTGACATAATAGGAAAAATCACTACCTTTGAATACCTCCTGTGTCTGATGTGTTTGACTGAGCTGGCAGAGCTCCCAGTAGTGTGAAAGTCCCTGTGCAATCATGCTCCAGTTTACTAAAATACTCTAGTCTCTTCTTCATTTGGAGGGCATGTGGACAGAACAGGTAAAACAACCACATCCAAATCCCTTCATTCCTAAGTAAAGCTCAATGCCAAGCAGAAGATGAATGACTCCAGAAAACTAAGCAGTAAGCATGGTGAGAGAATAAGAGAGAACAAGTGAATAAACAACTCAGATTAGATTAGGATAGATTTGTACCTCATTCTGACCCACTTCTCCTTGCAAAACATGATGTATTATTTCAGACATGTTTTAAGCCTTATGCATGCACTCTCTGACCCACTGCATGCTTTCTACTGTCTTCACAGGCAGAAAAGAGGCATAAAAATTGAAAAGAAGTGCATGCAATTCCTCATCAGAAAAAGGCCATGGGGCATAGTGAGATGTGAAAGACCTTTGCCATTTATTCAAAACTGATGACCAAATTTGCATTTGGCATCTATGAGCACAACAAAAGCCAGGGTACAGAGAGCAGAAATTCAGCTGCACACACACACATACACAAAAATAGAATAGGAGTAATATGCCAGAGCCTGACAGTTCCGAGGACCATATTAAGGAAGGATAACATGATGTCTCTCCCATCTCTTTCTGGGTTGAATGTATAAAAATACAGCTAGCCCACTTCTGCTTCTTTGAAGCAGAGAAGCTTGCAGCAGTAAAATTGAGGATATGTCAACAGAGTATTCACACGGGTAATTTTGGATTGGATGGGTATACCCAACTTTTAGAATGTGTGGTTCATGTACTCAAAGCACTGTAACTGTGGATAGAGTCCAACACATAATTTCTGACAGTGTTGCCAGAAAACATAACTACTGAAATTCTGTCCAGATTGGATCTCATTTTGGGACCCCTTCAACCTCATTTTCTCTCCAAACCCAGGATAAACTGGCTACAGAGTGGGTTTATTTTTTTTTTCTTTGTGGGTTTTTTGTTTTAGTTCATTTTTGTTTTGTTTTGGTTTTTTTTTTTTTTTTTATAGGATACAATTCTCTGTTTATGCTATTCTAACCATAGTACAGTGACACCACATCTAGCAGCATTACTCTGCAGATAACAGCAGTAAATTGAAAGTGCTTGAGTCCATGCTGGCACTGAAGCCAACAGATAGCCAATACATGATAGCCAGCAGAGACAGAGCAGCCGTGCAAACCCTCTTACCTCTCCGTAGTGGATGGCTGGACCCATAATTCTGCTGAGACAGTTCCTGGTTCATGCCCACTCCTGATCAACAGCCAGGATTTGTGTATGATTACAGGCATCCTCATAATTGTGCCAGCACAGCTCTGAAGTGAGCCAGAGACCAAGCTGAAGACTGAATCTCCGCTCACTTCTGTTACTTGACTCTTAGAGCTTGTTTTGGGTGACTTAGGAGTGCTCAAAGACATACAGAGACAGCTTAGAGGAAAGCTCACTGCAGGGACTGTCTGCAGCAGGCAGCAGAGGTGTAACTGTACCTGGAGTGGCTTACAAAAATCCCAGTTTCAGCTCCTCAAACCATCCTGACATATTTCAGGGTGTGTCATGCACCTTGTGTCACACTGCCCACAGGACTGCAGAAAGCTACAACACAGGTATCACATTATTTCAGGCAATTCAAGCTGAAAAGGAAAAGACTCACAAAACAGCAATTATGTCTTTGGGCCTCAAAAACATCACCTGAAAAGTCAATGTACTAGATAAAGAATGAGTAATCTGTATATGAGCCAGTTTGCCTCAAAATGCCCTGTAGAATCCTCCTATTAGGCACTACAGAAACAGCTTTTGAGGTGTTGCAGAGATTTGGAATTACAAACTGATTCTTCCATTTCCTTTTCTACATCCATTACATCTCGAGCCTTCCCTTCCTCACCCTAAAACGTCATCTCTGAAACTTTCATAGCAGGGACAATATGAACTTCAGTGTAACGGTCCCTTGAAATCCTTTACAGACACTCTTTGCACTTTACAGACACTCCTTTTAACAGAAGGGATGTGAGGGCTTTTGAATTGTTCCACACTTTGGGTCACATTTAAAGTGACCCTTACATCTAGGCCTGTAAGTCTATCTATACCATAAACATCTATATTTGCCCGAAAATATCCAGTTTGAAACTACCATGCTTCCAACTCACCCTGAGTCACCCTTTGACTGTCTCATCCTTCAGTTTGTTCTGCTTAGGCTGAGGATTTCAGAATGAGAGGCCATAAGACAATCTCCCTCATGTCCTTCATTTCTGACCTTCAAAACCTCTCTCTCCTCTCTATATGAAGAGACCAGCTGGAAAAAGAGCCAAAAAATTCACACACCACTTGTGAGGAGCCCTCTATTTTGCAGCTAAGAAGCACAAAATGTGGGCTGCTCTGCTGTGCATTATGAAGAGAGATACAGATGGTGTAAGACAGCTCACGTGGTTCAGAATAATTGAGAGGGAACCTCAGGATAGACCTGACATATCAATGCAGACATGTTATAGTTCCTCTGCAGATGGTGCGCACCATGGCATATAGATACACCAGAAGCTCTTCACCACACAAAAGTAAAAGCTGCATGCCTTCTGAATAAAAAACCCCAAACACAGCCACACAGCTAAAATGAAGCATTCAGTAATCTTGTCACTAGGTGCCTGACTAAAGAAAAATAAAAAACGTTGTCTCTTACCTCTAAGTCATGGACACACAGTGATTTCTGTTTCCTGGGTACATGCAAAGAGAGGATTCTCTCCCTCCTTTTTAAGTGACATGGAGAATATCTTGTTTAATAAATTAAAGTCTGATGCTGCTACACTTCAATTAGAAGTTCTGACTGTATTATACTTTTGTTCATTTTTAAAAACTGTTTCTACTTTTTCACTGCAAAATGCTTCAAGCTGCAAATTATTTCTGCATTTAAGATTTATATGAAAATATGTACAAACTGAAAGAAGAAAAATGAAAATATATTCATGCAGCTGTTTCTGCCTATCACCTTTAATCTTTCATGCACTTTAAAATATGTGCTTCCCACAAAGGGAGAGAGAGATCTATTTTTGCTTTATGTGAGTATAAAAGTAATTTGTTGCCATAGCAATATTTTTCCATCCAAATGCTCTGAACACCACAGTTACTTTAGGTTTTGAGCAAACAGTAACTATCCCAAAAAAACCATGTAAAGTATTATGCTTCAATAACCTTTTCAGTTCCATTACAATCACATCTTTCTGCTAGACATTATTAACAAAAAATAATTCAATAAAGATGTTTATGTCTATACAAGCTTAGTCCCAGAAATCACTTTCAAAATCATTTGCTCTCATCTTGTTTAATTCAATTTGCACAAAATTTCTGCAGAATGAACTAAAAGAAAATCTCTATCCAGTGGGCCAAATTCTGAAGCCCACAGGAACAGTGAACAGATTTAGAGCAAGATGTTAATCCCCTACATGCTCTACTTTCTTAAATTCCCCACCTCGTGTAGTGCTCTTAGTAGGGTTCTTAGCGATGTTAGCCCTTTTCATTTCCATAGCAACCCTCTCCACAGAGTGGAACAATTTGTTAAAATTGTTGCGGTTCAGCCTTTGAAAACAGCACTACCACAAAGACTTGCAGGAGAACCCTCGCAGAGCCTGGGCTATGAATCACCACCAGAACACCATTTTTTTTCACCTTAATTTTGACCCTCTCCTGAAAACAGCAACTTCTGTGGCTCTGGGAGGACATTTCATGCAAGTTGGAACTATGGATTACGCTGTACAAAAAGCAGAGCCTGGTTGAAGCCTACTATGCATTCTTATAGCGGTATTACGTAATGTTTAAATAAAAATAAACCAGAAACCAGATAAAATACGTAATCTTCAAGATCTTAACAAAAACCCCAATCCCAGAACACAGACATATTGGCAGCTTTCCACTCTCTTCCACCTACATGGTAAGAGTAATTTCACAACATGGGGGATTTATGTAAATTGAGACAGACTGCTCCAGCCCACCGATGGTGCTCCCAGGCATGACAGTGCATTAAATTCCATCAAAACCTCCACACTGGCCACTGGTGCTCGTAGGTCTGGTGAAGTTCTGATGTGACCACAGGTGAATCCCTGGGCAGTTCATGTGTAAAGAAGGCACTGCTGGTGTGTGTGTGTCCATTTTTTAGTTTCTGACTGGATGGGAGTTGTGCCTGCCTGTCTTTGTTACCTTGCACACATTTCCACCAGCCCTTGAATGCTTGCTTGTCTGTTTTGCTGCACATTCTTGAGCTTGTAAATCCTTTGGGTTTTTTTATGATCTATCCCACAGGGCCCCAGCCTGGCAAGCTTTTCTGTAAAACTACAATATAAACACTAAATAAACATCCTTGTTACAGCCCAGACATGCTAACACAGTATCTTATTTCTTAAAAAAATCCATCATGCACTTTCTTAATCCAGATGTAAATCATGACTTACTGTTGTTTTTAAATTATCACCATCTGTTTAAACTGGACATGACAAGCAAAATGATCTTTTCTTCTGTGTTCTCACAGCCAACCTGAAATGCAATATGCATTTTGTACTACTGAATATGCTGAATCTGTTCTGTGTAGTCATCTGCACTGGTAGTGCCTGCATGTATGTTTTATACAGTGGCAAAGAGAGGGAAAGGAGACAGCAGAAAACAGCAATGTAGTAGTGAGCATGAGAAAAGTGATCAGGAAGTCTACACCTGACAAGCTATTTACAGTACATAAACTGCCACAACATACTTGTGTCAAGGTGAAGTTTTGTGGTCAGCTTAAGACAGACTAAATCTGCATACTAGTGCACAAACATGAGCACTCTTGCCTTCCCTGCTGTCCCAGTGTGCAAGTTTCTGTGTACTCCCTTCTGCCAGCATTAATGTAAGAATGGGAAAGTGAGGTAGACAAATGCCTTTTTCTGTTTTCAGTTTGGCCAGGCTAAAGTAAGGTCACTTTCCAGACCTGATCATGCAACCAGCCACATAAGCCCCAGTACAGGAGTGAAATTACCCCTTTCAAGGGCATCACACCTAGTGCAATAGAGGTAAGCTAAACCCTGCTGGGAAAGAACACTCTTAACTGACTAAGTTTCATATGGATAGTGTTCTCTACGGCGGAATGCACAAAATAACTATCCATCAGTATGTGTCAGGCAGTTTACTGCCAGAGGAAACAACTTACCGTAAACAATGTTTCTGTAAGACAGGCGCATATTTAAATCACTGTTTTACAGATAAGGAAAGAAACTGAACCACATCAACTTTTATTCCTAAGGTCAAAGAGGAAATACAGAAAGCATGAGAAATCTCCTGCCTTTGTACAAGGCCCTTATTTTTGGTACATGCACCTTTTTGCATGTGTAAGTGCATATTTATACACAGGGATTTATATTACATAAAGAAATGGATCTAACACTCTCAAAAACTGATTTCTGTTGTCAAAAACAAATTAACAACTGATTTTTCTAGCAAAATTGTAAACTGCCTTCTACACTTTGGATTAAGCAATAAAGATCCATTCCATATTTTACACTGCTGACTCCAAAAGTGTTTTGAGATTTATTTTTCTGTGTGTAATTCAAGTAATTCTGCTTTACAAGGAACAACAGGTGTCAATACTATTGCAGCAAGTCATAGCGCTTATTAATATTATTTTATTGTTAGGTTCAACTAAATACCACTTGATGTGCAGTGAACATTAACTATTTTAAACACAATGGCAGATGAGTTAGAGTTGTGCTTATATCAATGTCACAGTTTTAGAAACAGCAGCTAACAATGAGCTTTATTATAGCAAATGATGCACTGAACCATTTTCTTTTTGGCTGTGTACTTTCCACAATCAGGCAGTTCCTCAACTGGCAAAGCTCCAAAAGGCATGGAGATTCATAAATGCAAATATGTATTAAATATGCAAACATTATGGATCTGTGTGCCTGAAATATGCATGCTCTTAAAACACAGCAACATAGTTTCCTGCTAATACCTAATGACATCTGATGGCTCATATTAAAAACAGATTTCCTTCTGGAAGAGGAATTAGTGGGAAATACAAATAGAGGGATACAGGAAAGTAAAATAAGTATGTTTATATGAAGGAAAATAAAGCAAGCACAAGTACAAAACTCCCCAGTTTTGATCGTGCTGCAGAAACTCCTGACAAAATATTGCAGTACACGGGGTGAAAAGTCTGTGTCCCCAAATGGCACTGCAGAGGGTTTGGGAAATGCTGGGAAAGGAGAAATGTGAACTTGGGAACACAGGTAGGTCAATGAATCTGCAAGCATGCAGGCTTCCCAGCCAGACTCCTCTGGAAAGAAGGATGGAGCCACCGTGAAGGTACCTGAGGGGCAGATACCCAACCCTGACAGACATCTCCAACCCACTGCTAGATATCATGTGTTAGGTCAGGGCTCTGCACTTCATGGGGTCAGGGATTTGTCCTTCCTTTCACACAGTGAAGCATCCATCAAAGCTGTGCAGCAAGCAGCTTCACCAGCTGGAAATAATGGGCCAGAGGAAGATTTTATTTAAACAGGTGAAATACTGGGAGGCCTGCTCTCACAGTTGCCTAAAGGCCCTTCATGCCACCCTGACAGCCAAAGCCAGGAATGCAGAATTAAAATCCCGCACAGCAAAGGCAGCTTGGTGTCCGAATGGCATAAAAATCTGCAGCAGCTGCTTGTGTCCTTGGGAATTGTGAGGAAGTGGAGCCATGGGCAGGGCAGTGTGGGCCTGGCTGGCTGCTGGCCTGAGGAATCCTTCTCAAGGGGTCAGGAGGGAGCAAACCCTCCCTGGCTGATGGCCCCTGATGCCCATCCTTCCCCTGCAGCTGCTTCTACACCAAGGAAACCCATTCAGCATTCCCTTTTGTGGGCCTGGTGGTGTATGCTGGGACCCACAAGATTGGTCACGGGCCCTTGGGAGTCACAGCACTGCTTCAGGGGAGACGCCAGTGGAGTCTGAGCCTCCCTACTGCACAGGAGCCACTGCCCAGACCAGCTCTGGAATGTTCAGCACAGTAGAAGAAAGGATTTGGGTCACTGAGGTGGATATGGAAGAGAAAATCTTGGGGCATTGGGAATACTGTCATAAAAGATAAAACCCTCAGACCTGATATATCTCATGAGCTAAAAGAAATGGAGGACCACCCACAGCTCAGTCCAGCTCTGTCTCTAGTCACAGTTTCACCACTGATGTGCTGCACAAAATTGCTCAGATTCAGTGAATATTCACACAAATTTTGTTCCATCACAAATAGAAATAACGTGTTTTGCCTTCTTGTGAGGTGCTTCATATTCCACAGAGGAAAAGCAGAATGAATGAATGTATACGAATCTTCTTCTTAATTAATACATGAAATCTGCCTGGCAAATTTCATGATTTTACTTTGTATTTGTACAGCACCTCATGCAATATGAGTTCTTTTTTTGTTTTAACTAGGGCTTGCAGGCACTTGCAGGTCAGCAACAGTACACAGAGTTAATTATTCCCTTGCATGGATGCATAAGGAAAAATAATTTTTAGACATTAAAGTAAAAAAAAAAAAAATATGGAAGACTTTCTCCTGAGGCAGCCTATTTGCATTGAATGTCTTCAAAACTAACTATAAGAAAAAGCAGAGCAAACACAGTGTATGAATAAAACCAAAACAAACAAACAAACAAACAAAAAACCCCACCCCAAGTCCTAGCAAATATAATGTCTATATAAAGTTTTAAAATCCTAGCCTTCTTTAGAAAAAAAACCTCATACATAAGACATATTTTAATTTCACCACTTGTTCAATTAATTATTTGATATCCTGCAAAAAAACCCCTCAAACACCTAAAAGATACCCAGTTAAGATCCCAATATTATGAATATATGCATGTGTAAGTTTTCTGATTCAATAAATTCAGGTGATCCATTTGTNTCCCACTCATTCTGTTTGTTATTTTTGCTGGAACTTTTCTCCAATTACAGCTCTTTGGGGTGTCATCAGCATGTACTCTTGGCAGCAGTTTTGTTTGGACAGATAGAGGTTTACCTACAACAAAGGAACAGGCTTTTCATGCCAGATTTCAG
>VXBU01015042.1:15562-36720 GCA_013400315.1 Bombycilla garrulus | reverse complement strand
TGATCCATTTGTAGTTGAAGAAGTTGGAAATAAAACTTTAGTTCCTGATCACGCTCATTCTGGGAATACTTGCTTAGGTGAGTAATATTCACTCATCTAAAATGGGGATTTAGTCCATGTTTTCCTTCCTTCCTTCCTTCCTTCCTTCCTTCCTTCCTTCCTTCCTTCCTTCCTTCCTTCCTTCCACTCATTCTGTTTGTTATTTTTGCTGGAACTTTTCTCCAATTACAGCTCTTTGGGGTGTCATCAGCATGTACTCTTGGCAGCAGTTTTGTTTGGACAGATAGAGAAGGTTTACCTACAACAAAGGAACAGGCTTTTCATGCCAGATTTCAGTAGAACTGGACTTCTGTTCTTGATCTGGTGATGTTTGTAAGCAATAAAAAAAATAAATTATACTGACCCTGCTATTGGCCAGTGGGTGAGGTCAATGGGTACCAATGTTTGTCACCAGACTACGGTGATTGATATTTGAGAGGGGCAATTTAGTTCTAAGCATCCCAGTTCTATTTTGAGTCAACTGCACCTTGGAGAGCCTCCAAAGTTGTCCCAGTCCAGCTAAGTTAGCCAAGAACAAGAGTTATCTCCTTCTGGATATGTCCTGATCTTTTTAAAGATTTAAGTCTTTCCTTTAATGGCCTGTATTTTTTTTCTATTTTTTTTTTACTCTTACTCTGCTGTCCTCCAGTGTGCTCTTTTTTCACCTCCTCACCAGTAAATAAACTCTGTCAGTACCACGGTTGCTTATAGATTTTCAAAAGCAGAACTCTTTGTTCAGCCTCCAAAGGTCTTGGAGAAGTGGCTGCTCATTTATATGCCAACCCCACTGAAAGCATGAGGGCAAACCCTCTGGGTACATGAGCAGAGCTCATTAAATTCAGTGGAACTATGGCTCCAAGTCACCCAGAAGTCTGCTGCACACAGCTGTCAAAGCCAGGAATTCACAAATAAAACCATCTGGTAAGAAAAATATTTGGTAGA
Source organism: Bombycilla garrulus (assembly GCA_013400315.1). Lineage (NCBI taxonomy): Eukaryota > Metazoa > Chordata > Aves > Passeriformes > Bombycillidae > Bombycilla > Bombycilla garrulus. The sequence goes on along the minus strand of VXBU01015042.1, from coordinate 35,739 downwards.
AAAATAAAATTCTTTAAGGATGTGTCATCACTCATCTTGCTAACACTTTCATATACATTGTTTGAATTCAAAGGTGTCAGGAAGGGAAAGTCCTGCAATATTAGAATATGAAATTAAGTAAAGGATCCTGGTATTTCTCTAACATATAGTCCTTCATTTTTCATTATAAACACTGCCTGGTCTTTGATTAAGCTGACCCTTTGCTTCCTCTGGCTGTGCATTTCTGCCCTTACTCTACAAGGCACCCAATTCACCCAAATTGTATATTAATTCAATAAATTTACAATATATTTGTAACCTAAACTACAACTGAAATGCAGTTCAAGTATACAAATTTCTTGACAGGTAAAACTGTTTTCAGTGGTGTATTTTTATGTTACAGGAGTGACTGAAAAATTATAAGGGACTAACTAGAACATTCCTGACATTTTTTTACTGATCTGGGACTTGTTTCTACTGACAAAAAAAAAAAAAAAAAAAAGTGAGGGGAGACATCAGGAATTTCAGACTGATGGCTGCGGGAATTTTTATGGGTTAAGAATTGAACTCAGAGACTATTTCTGTCAGTCAGGAAACTCCCTTTACCTTCAGACACATGTCTGAGAATGTCATATAAAACATTACTGTGAATGTGTAGTACACTTACAAAGCATAAGCAATAATGCTTCTTAGCACTGTTGATGCTAGAAGCTAAAAGGAATTGAAGAGATGCTGAGCTTGGGAATCAAATGGCTCAAAACCCAGATCTTGACATGTGCTTACAAGCTGGAGTTATGCACAGACGTAGCATTCTATTTTGGCATGTCTCAAACCAGCACAGCATGCTAGCATTTAGGTAATTTAAGGCAATATTTAACAAATAACAACGGATGTGCCGTTGTCTTCTACTGAATTGTGCTTGTGTTAAGTTTTATCCAAAGGCCTCTGTAATGAGCTAAGAAATTAAAGTTACCAGTGAATTTTCCAACTTCTGTTAATTAAACTGGAGAGAAGAATTTGAAACCTTGTCTATAATAAATAGAATGATAATATTTCCTCGTATTATAATTGCCAGAACAGGAGGAAAGATGATGTTTTTTATATAACAATATTTTGTTTTCAATAAAACCCATTAATCTGGAATACAATAGTGACTTAGTGTTCTGGTGATTTTAGTGATTGTTAAGGTTTGGGAAAGTCACAACAATATCATCATGCATAAACAGAATACAAGCAAATTCTGTGTCCTAAATTACATAGAGGATTTTCTCTGATTTCAAAGAAGTTGTGGAACACCAGAAAGGCAGAAAAATTTCCCCATTACTATAAATTCTAACAGAATTTTTGACAGTTATTCCCCCTGAACCCATTCATATTATCAGATGCTTAATAATGGATACTATAATTACATTTTATGCTAAAGCATGAGTGGGCCATAAAATTTGCTGATAATGTGACTGGTGTTACAGGATAGATGAAAGGTGACAGACATTCCAATATCTGCTAAAATGCTATGCTAGAATTATTTTTTTAGCCATTTAAAGGATGATATTCATTTGTTTATCAGATGCTGTTTTTCAAAGTCTTACTTTTTCAGCTGAAGTATGATATTCTCAAATATGAGATAGTATTTTTAAAGAAAAACTTGTTAACATATTTTCTAGATGGAAAGAAGATGAGAGGTGAAAAAGCTCTTTTATTCAACCTTCATCTGAACAACACTCACATTGCAATGAAAACTGCTGAAAATTTGAAAATGTCAGAGGCATAGCTCTGGAATGTAGATATGCCTTTCATTGGTCTGCTGAATAATCAGATTTAAGATTATGGTGCTTTAATAACATACATTATACACAGATAGTAAATTATATTAAATGGATAAAAGCAAAAATCTTCCGTTTTTATGGCGCTCTACTCCTGTGAATATATTAAATAAGTGAATATTGATTAGATGATGTCTCAGGATTCCATTAGCTATGAAGATGCAAGCACAGAAAGGTGGATAGAATTTAGTACTTACTTGAGGATTGAAAATAAGATCTGTGAAAGATTATATGAATGAATCCCAGGTTCCAGAAAATGCATGGTACAGAAATACACAGAGATTTCTGCCATGATGAGGAATATGTAGCATTTAATGTTGTGCATTAATTCATTATCTTAGAAATTGCAACATGTGACATGTTTTTTCTTAGACTTAAATGGGAAAAATCCCACGTTTCTCAATAAAGCACTCGGAAATTAGGATGCTTTGAGGTAAGCTTTCCCTCTCTGGGCTAAACCTTCCACATTTTGCATCCTAAAAGAGTTTGGGGTGAAGAGAGCTTTCATTGGGGCTTTCATTGTAGAAAGCCCTGTGCATGGGCATGGAGAAAAGTGGGAGTGGTGAGGGTGCTGCAGGTGATTCAGGGATTGATACAGTTAGCATGGGAGCCATGGGCTGCAGGGCATGCCAGAAAATAACATTATCAAAGGCTTAAGAGAGCCCTGTTCCATGGTGTCTGACTGGCTTTTCAAGGAAAAAGCTGTGACAGCTGTTTGCAGTATGGGTGCAGCGTTTCTAGGAGGGCAAATTACTGAACAGAACTCTCTGTACACAGAGCTCTGCACAGAGCTCACCATGGTGACTTCTGAGTCACTGAGAAAAAAACCAAATTCCAAGGCATGGCCCCATATGCCCCCAGTTAAAAGGCTGGAGCAATTTGAGAGGCAGTTTGGACATCCAGCGTTTAGCTAACTCCCGAGACAGAGACCTTGCCCAAGAGGGAGGTTGGATATCGCTATGCTGCCTTGCAGTTAAAACAGCCAAATAGTATGGTCATGGCTAGAGCATGGCAATTCATGTCAAAGAACAGACCCTGGCACAACATTGCTAGGAGAAAATTAAAAATTTTGGATTTCAGGGGCCTTTGCTGACTTCTGAAGCTGCTTCTTTCCCAGTATAAACATGGATATATGCTGTAGGCTGTTAGCTGTGTCTGATTTTAAAGCTTGTTGGTCCTTTCTAGTGTAGATATAAAACACTTTTCTTCTGCTATTACCCATAATAGAATGAGCCCCCTTCCCTTCTTCACAGGCATCTCTAAACACTTCTTGAAGTTATTTGCTTTCCAAGGTACACCTCTCAGTTCCATGCTACTGATGGCTTTCTTGTCCTGAGCTTTTGGAGCTTGAATTTGGTTTTCTTAAGATGTATTTTTAATGGGCCACATTATAAATGTCTTCCATTACTTCCCTATGCTTGTTACTGTGTTTTCAACATGTAGAATAGTTGGCTATTTTCTAATACATTCGAGAGGTTCCTTTTGAAATACTGTTATTAGTTTATGATTTTTTACTGTTCATTGCTTTCTGAAATCTGTCAGAGAGTTTCTAACTGTTTTTGATCAGGATTTTGCGGTGTTCATGGTACTCTTACTCCCATGGCAGCAAGGTGCCTATTTTTGCTTTCAGGCACTCACAATATTTTTTGAGGTTGTTTGTCATTTTCAAGCTCATTTGCTGAAAGATAAATATCCTAAAGATAAATATGTTTCATAAAAGTAGATATGTGGAGGAAAATATTACTAAAGTTCAAATATCACTCTCAATAATTTCTGAAGCCATTGTGTAGTTTCTGTAGTTACAGATGACAGAATGTTTGTCATTTTGAAATACCCTGCAGCAAGGAATAATAGCCCTGTGTTGATATATGTAGAGTAAACAGAAAATCTAAGTGTAATACTGTTGAACAGTCAATTAACCAAGAGAGACACAATTCCCTAGAAACACAGGTTTTGTTAGCTCTCAGAGATACTTGTTTAATCAGATTGTCATGTGATTCTAAGGCAAATACCTTACAAACGTCTGCCACACATCCTTTATCAAACAAATTTGTAGTACAAAAAAATGAGATTAGTTTGACCAGACCGTTTTAACATCCTAAAATTATTTTCCTATATCTTGCTATAGGAATATATATCTTTCACTAGTTTTTCTGTTATTGGGCCCAGGCTGACTCCATGCTGAAAGCCTTATTAGCCAATGAACTATCCTTTTTTGACCATTGACTTAACATTAGCACTGTTTGGTCTTCCTGAAGTTCCTTAGTAATTTGATATTTATTAAAAATTAACCTAAGCCATTTGTTCTCTAATGTTCACACCTCAGAGGCATTCAGTTAAACATCCTTCTTTACTAGAGATGGGTTGGGAAGTGCTTTTTTTGACTTCTTATGAAATTAGATATTTATTGAGTTCTTCTGCCTTTTCTACATCATTATTTAAACATCTCCTTGATTATATGTCTTATTAATGAGACCAGTGTCAAAGTGCTTCCTGAATTATTCATGGTAGTTTGTGGTGATGAAACTGTGGAATACAGCAGAAGATGAATGATTATGTGGTTAGGATATCCTTGTACCATTAGGAGATTCAAGTTTTATTCTTACAGGCTTCCAGTGTGATGTTATCAAACTAAAACCCTTTTGTGTCATATGACCACTTCCTTCTAGAATTCCTAGTGAAGAATTGAAAACATTACCTGTTTTCATTGGTCTCTTCCCTCTGCTTCCTTCATGGAAGTCAATTCAGGAAGACTTTCTATTTTCTGTTCTCCCTCCTTCCTAAAGGCAATCATAATCCACTGTTTTCTCATATCAAAAGACAATGAAAGATAGTCTCAGACATGCCCCAAGATCACATTCACCTTTGACCTTACTTTTTTCTCTTTGCTTTTCTTCATGTCTCAGCTAATCAAACACGTGGTGTACAACCCTTAAACTGAATTATCATTTATCAGCTTTCATGTGTGCAGGCCTGACCTCCCTGTGCTGTGGCCCTCTACCCTTTCCTGCACTGAAACTTTTCTTACATGGTCTTCTGTGATCTCTTCTTGTGCTGTGGACATTTCCTACATCATCATGTTCTATTTTCCTTGGCAACCATATCTATCCTACATTGGAAACACCCTTTTCTTCATTTTTCAACTTTTTTCATTTCGGGTGTTATCCATAGCTTATCTTGCTAAATCTTTTTCTTTTTGCAAACAATTTATTAGCTAAGGCAATCAGGAACTTTTAAGAGCTTAACCACATCAGTTGCTATTTTATTCTGTTTTCCTGATAATCTTAATTGTACTCCATTTACCTGTTAAATGGATAATGTTTGTATCTTTCTCACACTGCAAATAGTCTTGATGGTTGTTAAAATTTCTATTACTAGCTTCAAGAAAGAAATAAAAAGGTTTACTGATAATCCAGCAGGTCAGATTTGATGATAATTGGATCTGGTGAGGATATCTCTGTGAGTAAAACAGGGCCCATTGGTAGCAGGGCTTGAGCACTGTCTCTGGATGAGTGCTTTTGGATGACAGCAAAATGGGCTGTCTCTGTGCCCAGGTTCATGCAGCTGCCCTTCCTCTCCTCCTCTTTCTGGACATGATTGCAACTAGGTGCATCCACAATCAGCTGCTTTATTCAGGCGTTACTCCTAAAGATCATCAGCAAGTTTTTATTCTTCATCATCAGCATGTACCTTGCCATGGTGCAAACAGGTCACCATTGCTATTTTTGAGACTTTCTGAATTTAAATTCTGTTCCTTTTTTGTTGTATCCACCAATGTTTTCCGATTCTTTGATTTCATCAGAGAGAAAACTCTATTCACCATTTGAACCACAAACTAGACACAGCTTATCCCTGCTATGACAGTTTAAAGATAACTTACTGGCACGTGAAGAATTTATCCAGGAAAGTACACCAGAACTGCAGTCAAGCACTGCAGTTCAAGCCTGTGGAATACAAATGCTCTAGTGTGGCACAGAATTCACAGTTTGGGTTTTTGCAACATGCCCTGCTCAGCACTCACAGCACATAGGCTTTTTCTCCCCTGCTGCCTCCACTTTCCAAAAGTGCAATTTAACACAGACAAGGAGATAATCTCAAGGAGGAATCCCAGGTTCTGAGTGGAGCTATCATGGATCAGTTGCAATCAATGAGAGACTCAGACTTAATAAAAAAGCTGATACAATAGATGAGTTTAAATAAATGGAAGACTTACGTAGGGACAGATCTGGGAATGACACTAGGGCCCAGGCGGGGAATACGTGGACTTGAAATACATCCACAATTCATTAAGACCATCTATCCTATTTATTATTACCTTTAAGTCCATACAATGTAAATAAAAAATGTATTTGGAAATAATTTTCTGGGCTTTGTCCAATGCATTTACTGCAACAAGACACAGAATACTTCTGGAGTGTGCTTAGTTTCAGTTAAGAGCAGAGAATATGAAGTGATTTTTCAAAATTAATTTTCTGTCTCCTACTTCCAACTACATCCTTCTGATCTCAAATGTTCAAAATGATGGGCAGAAAGAGAAAAAAACCTCCACACTCAATCCTGCCTGTTTCCTAAGCAGACTTTTGCAATCTTTACCATGATTACAGAATTATTTTCATACCCTGAGTAGGATTTTTATATAATTGATTTCAGAGACTGAGTACATCAGTCATTGATGGGGTTTATGCCTTTGCTGTAAAAGCACTGACCAGGTTTTAAGAGCATGTCAGCTAAAATAATGTGCAACGGTGGTAAGTGCCAAATTGTTCAGGCAGTAGCTATAGCCAGTCTTCCTCATTTTGGCTGCTCTCTGGGAGGGGGTTCCAGAGGTCTGGTATTTCTTGCTTGGCTAATATTAGGCTTAAAATGTTCTGATTTAAATATTCTGGGAACAGTCAAGATCTGAAAGGAAAAATGAGGCATAAGTCATTACGCATTCACTAAGGAAAGTCTGTGCCAGCAGAAAAAACTGAGAAGTCTGGAGAAAGGTGGAGTATGTAAGGGACATTCTGTCAGTATCAGTTCCCTCATTATTCATTTAGGATTAGTCTCCTTTTTTCTGATCACAGAAGATAATTCCTGAAGTAATGCCTCAGTCATCAGCTCTGGACACTCTGTTGAGCTCAGTGCAAACAGATTCATCTGAAAATCTTAAAACATTGTCCTTTCCTTTCCTCACAATAATTTTTCCATAGGCAGTAATAGATAGGAAAGAGAGTATAATATCCATTACTGGCATATGGATATTTTTCAGATCCTTATGTGTCCTTACTTATAGGGCTCATCCACCCTCGATTCTGTGTTTTCCTCTCCACAGTAATGATTTTGAAGCTATGATTAAATAAATGAATAAGATAAAGAGTATAAAATGTAAAAACTAAATTTCAAAACATAAAAATCATCAAGACTTTACATGGGGCACCTCATACAACTCTCAGACACAGATGTTGAATGAAATTGACTATGACAGTCCCCTCTACATCTAAAGATTAAGACAAAAGGCAAGGCTCAGATCTGAAATTCAGAAAATATTTATTCCTCAAATACTAAGAGAAGTCCTCCCTACCCATCCTGCGAAAATAACAGCTCTTTTCCTGTGCTTTCATATCATTCATACAGTACAGGTATATTTAAAAAGTATTTACAAAACAACTCACCAATACATTATATAACAGAACATATGGAATACCTCTTTTTTTTTTTCCTTTTTATTTTTTTAATGAATGTATTTGAATTCCCATTCCACTTAACCAATAATTTACTGCATACTTTTCTGAGTTTCTCTGCCCATTATCAAGCTGTTGGAGTATTGATTTTGGAAGAAGATGTGATCTCTGTTCTAGCTCTGAACCTGTCTCAGTATTGAACACCACAGTTTCCTGGGCCTGTGACTGGTTGATAAACCCTGTGATTATCCCTAGATATTTTCTTATAGAAGTGCTTAAACTTGCCCCTGCAGTTCTATTGCAGAGTTCTACAGTCTGGGTGATATTTGTCACAGTGGTATCCAGATGCTCCTTTTGTTAATGCCTGCTATGTAAGTGCATACATACTCCATTTAACCCACTAAATGTGCTCACCACTGTATTATGGAAACTGCTTTGTATTTAACCTAAACTTCTTGTTCTAAGTCCTCCAGAATAGCAGTTGACACTAATATCTCATTGATAACAACAATGTTAAGATGAAAATTAGTTCATATTTGTCCCACTTTGTAAACCTTCAATACCCTGGCATTGTACGTTTTACCTTTGCTTTCTACTTAGGCATCAATGAAGACCACATACCTTGCAGACACTAGGTGAAATATCTTTTTCCTCTGACATTTTTGGCTCCTCCTTCTTCAGGGAAAATACTAGCCATACCCATGACAACCAAAAAAGTGACTGACTTTAAGTTATATACCTAATCCCATCCAGCATGATCCTCCCCAATAAAATCTTATTGCAAACTTCCAGCAGTTCACTGGCCAGTACCAAACTGATTATACACTTACCTGTGCTCCTGTGGTTTATCCTGTTCCAGCAGTGCATAGGCATCAACTTGTGCACCAGAGCAAACACTCTTTGATTGGAATTGGGACAAGGTTTCACTAGTAGTTTCAGGATAGTCTGTTTCTTCAGTTGAGGTATCTGCTTCCACTGCTGATATCCAAAATGGTATGGCCCTAGTCTCTAATTTATAGCTGGGAAAATTCTGTGAATCACAAAGCTATAGCCAGTCTAGCCTCTTAGGAAGTCCACCTTCTCATATGCCATGTGAAATGAAGAGTTTTGCCCCCAGGAACACACTTATTCACTATCTCCATTACCCTTTAGGCAGTGCTTTCTATATTGCAAAATCATTAGCAAACAGCACAGCAACCTGATCCCAAGACGTAGCCTAGCTGACAATTTTGAAGTACCGTGTGCAATAACACAGCATGGTATAATAACTTTTCCCAAAATTTTTTTTTAAAAATGTTCTTTGCTTTCCACAGTTCTCTCTCTAGTAAAGAAAAAAAACAAACCCCAAAACAACAAAAGCAAACTTAGAAGTGATCACAATGTCAGTGAGAGTGAAAATCCCAGATTAGTTACTGCTATTGTCAGGAGCAAGCTATTGTTGAACAACAACCATGACTGCACTTTCCACATCTCTTGACTCATTTTTGAAATTGTGTCCCAAAGGGGTGTAACAGAGAGCAAGTCTGACTGCAGAGCGTGCAAACATGCAGTTGTGGGAGCAGAATTCAGAGCTCACCACAGCCCCTGAAATCAATGTGGTTGCACCAGAGTAGCTGAGAGCAGAATGTATTATATGCTACACATTGGAAGTCCTGTCATGAGCTAGGCAAAGAAAAAATACATAGCACACACAAAATGTAACATAACTAGTTGGAACCAGCCATTTTCTGTGAGGAAATTTTCTGTGTTCTGGAAAAAGTAAAGCTTAATATTAAAAGACTGGTTGTACAAGGCATCTATGGAATGGTTTGTTAAAAGCTATTTTTACTTCATTGTAATTGCTTTGCTTTTACTATAGCAGGAGCTTGCTATAATAAAACCTGCAGCAACAGCTGAGCAGAAGTTGGAATTTCCATCTACTTTGGGACAAGAAGTGAAAATATCAACATGCACCTTGGAAGAAAATGTTCTGAAAAACATGGATTCAGAAACAATTTAACATTTTATCTTTTCCTAACTGAGCACAAAATATGTGGGTTTCTGCAATGTTACTCTGCCTGGTGGGGTTTGGAGGTTGAATTGCCTACAATGTCACCCTGGGCAGGTAGGACAGCAGGCTGATCACAGCTGTGGGGCTGGCAATGAGAGGAGAGCCAGTGCTGTACCCATGTAGAGAGAGTCAAGCTTGAGAGTTCACCACCACAGGGACAGATGAGGCTAAAACTACAAACTCTATTGTGAAATACAGTGTTGTTACGAAACCAAGTTTCTGCTGAACCAAGTTAAAACACAATATCTTGGCTCAAAGAGAAGCCTCAGAGCCATTTGGGAGATGTGGGAGAATGTTTTATGTTTTTTCAGCTGTTTTACTTTTTTTGTCCAATGGTGCCCTGATGGTTTTAGAGGCTGCACAAAGCTAATTAGACAAGACAGCATATTTTTAGGTGAATGAGGTATTCCTGTCTCCATTTCACAAACCCAGAACTAATGCACCATTAGGAGATATTTCTCCTCTCTCACAGTGCTCTGTCTACACTAATAAACTGAACAGGCTCAGGCTAGGCTAGCCCAGTAGCTTTTGCCAGCATCATCTAACACTGTGTCTGGCCATGGCTCAGGAGACATCCCAGTAAGCAGTATGGATGAGATCTCCCTGCTTTGGGTGAGAAAAAAAGTGGGGTCCATAAACAGGCAGACCTCACCACACCTCTCATCCTCTGTGTCTGATCTATTTCACGTGCTTGCATGGTAAGACAAACACGTGCCCATGTGGTAGGCAGGATGGACAGAAGGTCTCAGTGATAGGAATCCTTGCTTTTTGCAACATCATTCTTAGTCCAAACCTGTCCACAGCTCTCTTCATCAGGTGAATCCTGACTGCTTGTTCAGGGACATGAGAAGGGAAGAAGCAGATGCTGATGAGTGCCAGGAGGCAGAGAAAGAGTGGGACTGCAGTATTGGCTTGAAATATTCCTGAATAGTAATTGCCACACCTAACTTTAAGTATTCAAACAACTAAGTTTCATGAGCAGGAGAAGATGCCTCCTGTGACCGCAGAGCACATCGGAGAGCTACAATGTTCTCAATCTGGGGACTTTGCTAAGTGCCCCTGGTCAGGCTGAGGGAGCAATTTCTGGGTGGCTTGTGGCAAGAGCTCACAAAAGGCCTGTGAGAGAGCAGGAAGGTGGTCCAAAACGTCTGATGCCAGCACAAATGATTTAACTATAAGAACATATTTCTCTTCTGATAGAGGTTTTCTTTATTAATGCAGTCATTTCTATGAGCATTTTATAATTGGACCAGGTACCTGGAAATGAATATGAAGTATTGAAGTTACAGAGCAGAGTATGCATGTACTTATGAATTGAAAGGAGAAATTCTAGCTGAAAAATGCTTTACTGAACGTTAAACCTTCCTCCAGTGAAAATTAAAGGGTTGCTTAGGACTGCCTACTTTGCTATCAAAAGGTACATCAGATGTTGAAGTGCAATTAAAATCCAGTGGGGCCAATTTTGCAGCTAATAAAAATTTGTATAACTCGAGTTCATTGGAGCAATTTTGGTTTTCAGCACCTGAGGATCTGCCTCTTGGTTGCAATTATTTTTTAAGTGTTGCTCTGCTGTGGCAGAAAGGGAGAAGAGGCAGGAAGAAGTCAGTATGAAAGAGGAAAGATGTATGTCTCTATTACCTTACAAACGTAAAAGTAGCCATAGGGAAAATGGAAGCTTTAATCCAGACTAATACTAATAGATCTAGGAATGTTTGTTTTCTGTTTTGTTTTGCTTGGGTGTTATTTTGGTTTGTGTTTTACGTAAAAAGGATGAAAATACCCTTTGGAACCTCGTCTTGAACAGTCAGCTAAACAGGCACTTTTATCTGTGCAGAAATAGATATTTGAAAGACAGGCTTATTGAGAAAATCATAAAAGGCTTATTTCTCACTAAATGAAAGGATGGCTGTTCCTTCAGTTATCATTATTGCAGTTTGGTGCCTTCCATTCAAAAAGTAAATACAGCTCTCAGTAAATTGACCTGCCCTTTAACATAAGGGTTCTCCTTGGGGTCACATAAACACAGTGAACTGTGTAAGAGCATGTAACCGAGGGACAGGGAGGGTATATAAAATACTTATTATGTGTGGGACTTAATTTGCACTCATCCATTTATAGTAAATTTCTATAGAGGGAATGCAGTCTTAAAAAATCCCTACTTTAGTCAAAAAGCACTTGCTAAATGATGCTTTTGTGTTGCTTTATCAGTAGCCAAAGATAATATTTGATGTGATCAAATGACAGCTGCACTGATTGTACTTTCTCTCCTTTCTAATATGGTTGTGCAAAACAGCTTGGATACAGAACACACTGATGAACTCTTAGAGAGGATTTGGCACAGCTTGCACTAATTTAAGACAATGTTTTAATAATCGTTCGCTGCATCTGCAGAGCAAAAATATGTCCTATAGAAAAATCAGATGATTTGGAGTTATGGGGAAGTAACTTCTCTCCTAAAAATTTTCCAAGGTGGACAATGTCAGGAAGCGTAGCTTCCCCCTTGCCTGGCTCTGTCCTTGTCCCAGCCAGATTGCAGGCAATCCCTCTGCAGGACTGCCAGGGCTGGAGATGCTTCTTCCCACCCAAGCCCGGGAAGTGGGGAAAGAAAGGCAAGACAGACTGAAGGAGAGCACAGGGCTGCTTGGGAGGCCACAAAACAGCTGCTTGTGCCCCTTAGTAGCCATAAAGAAGCAATTACTGAAAACGCTGAGTGTAATTAATAGTACATAGGAAAGTCTTCAGAGGGATTTTGTAGGCAAGTGAAGCTTGTTTCCGACCATAATGGTTGCTGCCTCTGACCTCCTCCCCACACTGGATTCAGCAAGGGTGTGTGGGGAGCAGGGGTGTAGAAGAGGAAGAAAATGGTTATTTAGAAAACATTTCAAATCTTTAGTATGTGCATAATGATTTGATCATTCAGAGAAAACAATAAACCTTTTACTAGAACCCGAGTCCTAAAACTAATCTACAGACAGTAAACAAAGGGGAGTGAGGAAGCAAGGGGAAAAAAATAAAAAAGCAAGTCTCTACCTGCTACTACCATCTAGTGGCAAAAAAAGAAATAAAGGACGTTTTTGCAGGAGCACCGTGGGAGGGAGGAGGCTGGTGAGCAGAATTAAGGAATCAGAGAATTGTTATCTGTCAGCCACTTGCTTCCCCCAAAAGCAAACACACATCTAATCTGCTGCACCCACCCGTTGCTCCGGTCATGAAAACTGAGCACAAAGCCAGAGCTGTGAATAGAAAGAATTAGTCAGGGAAACATATTTATCTTGACCTCAGAATGCACATCTTTGCTTTCATCATACAGATATGATTTAAGATCTTCCACCCACAGCCATCTTTGCACTCATACATATGTGCAGTAGCTAGCAAAATAGAACCTGGGTTTTCTCAGTTAACTACAGGAAAATACAAGGCCATGTACACAACCTGAGAGTTGCTTCTCTCCTGGTGGCTGTGTGTGGTGGAGCTAATGAGTTTACTGTGATGGCCTCAGCTGTCCTCACACTCCCTGCTGCCTGCCAAGGGCAGCCCTGCCACCCTGCCGTGACATGCTGTCCCCTCCTGGCCTGATTGCCCTCTGACCTAGCACCTTTGGGGGAGCAGAGCAGGGGCTCTGCTGGCGCTCCTAGCTGGGGGCTAGATGCCTCCGCATGGGAGACAGCTGCACCAGCACCTTACCTTCAGCAGCACCTTTGAAGGATCTCCTTTGAAGCTGCCAGTCTACCAGGCAAACTTCTTCCTCCCAGGAAAATGAGCTTACCAGTCTGAAATGCAGGGCTAAGAAACCATGTACTCTATTTAGGACAAGTACAGGGAGGGAAAATAATAGCAGACTTTACAGCTACCTTGCACATCTTTTTGGCTTTGAGCTGTGTTCCCTTCAGCTCACAGATGAGCTGCTTCTCAAGGTGATGCACATCTCTTCACAAGCCAGTGGGAAAGTCTTTAGTTTTTCCACGCTGCTTTTGTCCCCATCACAACTTGCTTTCTCTCTATCATTGATAACTGTAATCCATTTTAGTCTGGTTGAGAATCTAAACAGAAAATTCAGTAGTAGACTTTTGTGTCTACACACATGTAATGCAAAGGAATTTTTGAAGTAAGGTGTACAAAAGAACACTATAGCTATTCATTTTTAGGACAATGATTAGTGGGCAGGATTAATTATTTTTTCTACACATGGAATACAGAAGAATAATTGTCATTGTCACCCAGTGACTTGGACTGAAGTCAGCTCTTCTCTCCCATATTTCAATAGGGTTCCTGTTGCATACGTATGAATCTTGGCAGCTTCCTGCAACCTTCAGTAGTTATTCCATCAAGGCATTGGCTTCAGTGTCAGGTGTAATTGGAATCGTGCATTCCATACCTGCAGATGCTGGTGTGTTGTGTGTCCTCAGATCGCCTCTTCCTGCTGCCTGGACCAGGACAGCTTCCACACTACAGCTCACTGCAATAAATACATCTATAAAATGTGCCTTTTTCTTCTAGACATCTCTGACTGCAATCAAACGTTTATGTACCTCAGTTCAGAGCACACTGGTACTGTTTGGGCAAAAGTGATTTCAACCTTAAGTTCAATGCCTAAAATTAGAGTAACCAAGTGCCATAAGTACAACCTGTACTGCCTCCAAGGGGAAAAATAAACCAAACAAGAAACAACCAGCTAGAATAAACCCTGAGAGACATATTTTTTTTAAACTTATTGTTTCAAACTTAAAGTTGATACCTAAAATAGGTCGAGAAACCACAGAAGTTCTTTTCATTGAATGTAGCGGAAAGTGAGAGTGAACAACTCCAGTGCAAGATATAGAATTAGAGCTGCTGAAGTTTAGCATTAGGAGGATGGGAGTTTTCACTCCTGTTGGGACACTGAAAAACAGGGACAACCGGACAAGGAAGAAGTTCCCTATTGACAATTTCCCTGTGTAGAAAACAGCAGTTATCCAAAAATTGATTCTAGAAGAAAAAAATTAAGGTATAAAATACTGCTCTGGAAACAGCTCTGCAGGCAGGCTGGATGTCCTTTTACACCCGGATAGAAGATCACTGGAAGGCTTGTCAATGGTTTATTGCTGAGCTAGGTCTTCGCCCTTCTACAGTAGTCAAATTCCCCCAAGTTAGGGGGACCAGTGCTGTCCCATGTCCCAGGTGGCACTCAAGCATTATTTTTTTTTCCAAACAAGCTGTAGCAGTGACAATGATAAATAATTCATGATCTGTCTCCTTTACATCTCTCTGGCTGCATGTCCTAGAGTCATTTACTAGAATGATGCTGTCTCACATTTATTCAAGTACCTATTGCTGAGAGATCCGAGAAAATAGAAAAATAATTATTCTTCATCAGGCTGCAGTTGCATTTATAGAAACATTTGTTATATTTATAGAAGTGTTATTTACCTAAACACTGACACATGTAAGTATGTATGCTAAGAGATTGTGTGGTATTTATAGTTAAAGGAAATGAGGAAATTGAAAAAAAAATTACATGCATATTTGTCTGATAATCATTTAGTTCTAATAGAAGTTGCTTTTGCTGTTGCATTTATTTAATTAATCTATTTATATATTTTTAATTTCAACTTAGATATTCACTTGCTAGATGGGTACATTTTGTATCATCCTTTGTACTGGTAATTGTATATTGCTCTTCTCATGAAACACCTAGAAATAGTTCCTCCTTCATGAGACAGCCACACAGACCTTTCTGACCAAAACGTGTAGATTTGGTTTTCAACCTCCAACAGAGAATTAAAACAAAAATAATGAACACTATTTAGGTCCCCTAATCATTCTGATTAGATGGTTGACATCCTGATGACTCAGTTAAAAGGAAATTTTATACTTTATTTGCATTTCCTGCATGTCAGGATGTCCTAGGATGGCGTGTTTTTTTCCTCTGTTTTCCTGTAATGAATGCATTACACATGTAATATTTTTAGTCTGATTTCATAAGAAATAAAGTCAATAAAATTGTTTTATCTCACTGTTCTCCTCTACCTTTTCTCCTCTTTGTCCCTTTTTAATCAATTTAGGCAGAGGCCTCAAAGACTATGAAGTCTTAAAAATTTTTTTAATTATCAGGGGCTGATTAGAGAACACTGACTTCATTGATTCTGCTTCTGAATGAAAAGAGCAGAGGATTTGGTCATGCCTCAGTTCTGGTTAGCAGCACCCCTGCAGTGGGCCAGCATGGGCAGTGATGTGACTGTGGTCCTGTCTCCTGCTCGTGTTGTCTCTTGCCGAGGCAGTGAAGCCCGAGGGGCAGATGGGGAAGGGATACATGGGCAGGTGGGGGTACTGTGCTGTGGGAATGTGGGAGTGTGGGAGTCCTGGGAGCACTATGGGGCAACGACGGCACACTGGAGAGACTGTACAAAATGGTGGGAGCTGTAGTGTGTGGGAGAAGCTCATGTTCTTGAGGTGAGCAGGTGTGAGGTGTCACTTGGCCGCTTGCAAGACAAATCTATGTGAAGTAAGATTTCCTTAGCTCCCCTGTTTATGTACTGACTTCCTTTCTTTCATGCTCAGCTTCTGCTGTTATTTTGTCCACTGTTCCTGCTCTGGTGTAGGTCACACTACCTACCCAGCCTGTAATCTTTTCTGCAAAGGATGTGCTTTTGTTATTTTCCATAACTTGCTTTCAAAAGGAAACTCCATGTATCCTAGGTTATTGTTATAATTTTTTTTTCATGATCATCATTTTCTAATGTGCAAAACTACTGAAAGTAAATGTATGCTGCAGCTTTGTTATTACATTCCATTTACCAAGACTATTCTTTCCTGAGCGTAAATGCTTTGTGTCGCATTTAGTTTTCTTTGTGTTTATTCAAACTCCCTGTTTCTTGCTTGCTGAATAAAAAAAAAAATTATTACCCTCTTCTCTGTAGTTTCTAGATACTCAAGAACTGCAGTGTCATGTGCAAACTGCATAGGTACTTCTCATTTATTCTTTGTAATCTTACTGCAGATTCAGAAAGATTTCAGCTTTCTGAAAACTTCCACCAGGCTTGGCATGTAGAGAAAAAGGGGGTGGATAGAATTACACTAGAAAATTTCCTTCTCTTCTTCCTCTTGCTCTTAAAAAGTAGTTACCTCACACTCTATGATAATTGTTACTATGAGGAGATAAGTGCTACTTTAGCCCCAAATTGATGAGCTTCACGTGGCAATTACTTGGTAGAATTTCATTGCCTATGGTGTGCAGGTCAGATTAGATGATTCTTCTGGCATTAAAATTTATGAACCTATAAATTTCTGTTTCTCACTTGTTCTCGTAATGCCTCCTAATATTTCTAATGAATAACAGCCCTCTCATCTATCAAACACTCAAACCTTAGGTAAATTATCCTGCATGACCTTCAAAGCTTTTCTGTCATTTTAAGTCTGGTCCTCCAGATGTTGTTCCCCTAAAGCTCTAAGTAGGTTAGGAATTATGAGTGCCTAGGGATGCTGGATGAGTGTTTGATATACTGCTTTAGTATGAAAAATCAGGTGGCTTGTCCTAGCCGTAGGTTGTTTGCCTTGTAAAATCCTCTTTAACTAGCTAGCTTACAGAAGTAAGATATTTATAACTCAGAGGGAACATTATTTTTGGGGTGTGTGTTTGGGTGGATACGTTATGATGACAGAAACTTACATTGATGTGTTTAGGAATATATTATGGTTGTTTTTAGCCAACCCCCTCTCTGCAGACCCAGTTGTAAGCTCTCTCCTGCCACCCAGGCTCTCTCTGACAATATATTTGGACCCAAGACTCAGCTCTGATGCAGCACAGCTGCATAACCTCCACACAAACAAGTCTGAAAGAGATGTGAGAAGGTCTGTATGGAGATATGAAAGACAAAATTACTGGTAGAAGTAGGGTGGCTGAGATAGGATCAGAAGTAGCTTGTGTATTCAAGAGGAAAAACATCAGGGTGGAAAGGTATGAAAAAGCAAAGGAAAAGTTTTAGGATGCTGATTGTGCTGGTTGGGGCTGCTGGTTGTGAATAATCAGCTCACCAGGTAAGAACAGTTAGTGCCATCAGGAGCAGGTGCACCTGGATAACCCTGTGACAAGGAAGACCTGCTTTGAGGAGCTGCAGAGGCCAGCCTGGCCCCTCCCTGCTGGGCCAGCCAAAGCTTTCAGGGTGCTTTGTTAGGGGTGGGGAGCACATCTGTGCTCAGCCTTATAGCTGGCTAAATACTGCCTACCTGCTTCTCTCTGTTTGCCATGTTTGCTCTATGCTTTGTTTTTCTCATCTTTTTGTAAAATCCCTCGTACCATAGCACCAGGATGCTGGAACAAATGAACTCAGGAGAGGATCAGTAATAAGTTCCTTAAATGTCAAGTTCAAAACCCCCACCTATGTTGCAAAAATCTGCATTTTTTAAAGTTAATTAGCATTTTTAAAATCTTAATTCTAATTTTCCCTTTTGTCACACACTTAATAATGTTCCTGTCCCTGGTTTCTGCTGCTTCTATTGTATGTGTTGTATCACTCAGTAATTTGAAACTGTTTATGATTCATCTTTTTCTTCAAGAAGAAGACTTGTCCTGTAGTGAACACTTTAAGTTAAAAGCAGGTTTAACATACAGATTTGCAACATCCTGATGCAGCATTAGCTGAAATCTTCAGAAAAAAATCTTTGCATCGTTGGTGGAAAAGATGTTTGGACTGCAAGGCTAGATCCTGGCAGATGACTGACATGTTTCTAAGTTTGTGCCAAGCACAGGCTCAGGTTCGAGTTGCCCTGGTTAGGCGGCTGAAGATTCCTCAGAAGGGAAGAAGGAGAATGTCTGCTGGTGAAAGAAAACTCAGAAATCAGAAAACTCTTTGCAGCCTCCTCGACCATTGTAAGTGCTCTTAAAGACCCCCTCATCATGAGCTAGAGGAAATTAAAGCTTCAAAATCGCTGAGAAAGCCTGTGTGAGAGGGCTGAAGGAGGCAGTTTTGGGCGCATTCTGAGTGGCACTCAGGCACATAACACTTGGAGAGACCAAGCCAGAGCTGCCATTACGTGTAATAGTCTGCTTGGCAGGGCAGGCAACCTCAGCATCAGAAGTGGCTTATCTAAAGGAATTTCCTAATGAGTGATCTGCATAGAAATTTCAAAGGGTGAAAATGCACTGAGGGAAGCAAAGAAACATAAGAGGCAGATCTTGAAATAGGCTGGTAAGTCAGAAAACACTTTCCTTCAAATTTGTGGGAGAGGAGATTGGAAAACACCTTTAGAGCATATTTAATGCATATTATGATAAATCAGCTTTTTAAAATGAAAATCGTATAGGGACTGCTGGATGAGGGCTGCCATAATAATTTATAAAGACAGACCCACACAACTGTCAGCATAAAGACATGGAAGGCAACAAGAGCCAAGATTTTCTCACAGAAGGAAAATTGAAGTCAGAAAAATAAGACATTTGTGTGGGCACATGGGTTATTAGCTGTTGATTAAATTTCATTGTTGAATCACTAGCTCTATTGTTTGCTAATGAAGGATCATTTTTAGCAAACATTTTTATTATCATTTATCTTTAGTAATGCAGCATTTTTGATAATAGTGAGTACTAAGAAGCTGTGAGAGGATTTAAAATCCTACTATTTTAGAAGTATTAGGTTCTCTGTATTTGTTTGAATGTTTAAGTTTTTAAAAATTTCTTCCCTAAGCACATGAGCTAAGAACCTGGCTCCCTCAAACTCTTATTTAATTGCTTCAACCAAAGAGTTTAGGAACTTCAGGAAAAACACAAATTATCTGTAAGCCAAATAAAAATGGCACAGCTGACAACAATGATTATTTCCTTAAACCATGTACAAGGAAAGATCTCAGTGTTTTGAAGAGAAAAATACCCAGAAGGAGTTAAGCTTTAAATAAGTGAAAGAACCAAATAGTTGAAGAAGGAAGATATTTTCCCAGTGTCTGAGCTTTAGATTACTGACAGACTCCTCCAGGGAGACTTTATCAAATAAAATGCAGATATCAGTTGTTTTGAGTTTGGAGGAAGAGACTTTGCAGCACATATCAGTTGAGACAGAAACCAAATATCTCTCTGATAAACCTTGCTTTCTGGGCAAAACTGAATCTGTTTCTGAATGTAGTAAGGAGGAAAACATTTGGCATCTCCTCCAGAGAAAGAGTGAGATTCTTAGGTCATTGAAGGTAAGATGAAGATAGTTGCAGGATGTTTTTAAAATTAACTAATTTCTGTGGGTATTCCAAATAAGATTGTGTCTTACATTAGCCACAGCTTTTATGAGTGTATCCACTTATTCTTCTGATGTCTTCTTAAACAAGGCAATAAATTCTGTGTAAGAATCTCATAGTCCAGGACACAACCCAGAAAGAGAGGTGGAAAAAAAAGGGAAAAGATTAAATGCATTCATTTCTGGTTTGCCTTTTTTTTTTTTTAACGAGACATAAAAAATAATAAGTTTTCTACTGTAATAGTTAAATCTATACTTAAGCTATGGAATTCTTTTACTTGGAAAGCAAAAGGACCATTAACAGGTTTTGAGGATTGCTTTCTTTGAACCAGTCAAATGAAAATACTATCCCTTATGTGAGGCTGATGAGTTAAACTGTTTAATTTCCTTTTGTCCCTCAGAGAACTTCTAAACTTCTATCCCAACAGATTCCCCCTTTTCTTTGTTTTTCTTTTTTTTTTTTTTT